>JADLZN010010218.1:387762-488126 GCA_018155175.1 Sinocyclocheilus anophthalmus | reverse complement strand
TTGTAGCGTGGTAGAAGACTAGTTGGGTACGCAGGAGCTAACCCATTTAGGTCCTTATAGGCAAGTAATAATATTTTGATACGGAACTTAATAGGTAGCCAGTGCAGAGACTGTAAAATTGGAGTAATATGATCATATTTTTCTTTACCTGGTAAGGACTCTAGCCGCTGCATTTTGGACTACCTGTAGCTTGTTATTGTTGAAGAGCAGGACAACCACCTAGCATGCATTACAATAGTCCATCCTAGAGTTCATGAATGCATTAACTAGCTTTTCGCATCAGAAACAGGTCTCATGTTTCGTAACTTGGCAATGTTTCTATGATGGAAGAATGCTGTTTTTGTAACAAGGGAAATATGATTTTCAAAAGACAAGTTGCTATATAATATAACACCCAGATTTTTGACTTTAGAGGAAGTAACCGTACATACGTCTAGTTGCAAGTTGTAATCCAAGAGATTCTGTGTACTTTTTTTTTGGTTCAATAAGTAATATCTCTGTCTTATACTAAATTAATAGGAGAAAATTATTGGTCATCCAATCTTTACATTTTTAACACACTCTGTTAGATAATTTAGAAGTTTCATCTGGACATGTTGAGATATATAGTTGAGTATCATCAACATAACAGTGGAAACTAATCCCTTTTTCTAATAATATTACCAAGGGGCAGCATTTATATTGAAAATAGCAGAGGACCTAGAACCAATCCTTGTGGCACTCCATATTTTACTGGTGATAATTGAGATGACTCCCCATTTAAAGGAACAAGGTGGTAGTGATCGGACAGGTAGGATCTAAACTATCTTAAAGCCTGCCCTTGGATACCTTAATAGTTTTGTAATCGATCTATGAGTATGTCATGAACTATAGTATCGAATGCAGCACTAAGATCAAGTAAAACTAGCAGTGAGATGCAGCCTTGGTCTGACGCAAGAAGTCAGTCATTTGTAATTTTAACAAGTGCAGTTTCTTTGCTATGATGGGGCCTGAAACCTGACTGAAAATCTTCATAGAGATAATTTTTTTTGCAGGAAGGAGCACAATTGAACAGACACAACTTTTTCTAAAATTTTAGACATGAAAGGAAGATTTGAGATGGTTCTGTAATTTGCCAGTTCACTAGGATCGAGTTGTGGTTTCTTAATAAGAGGCTTAATAACCGCAAGCTTGAATGGTTTTGGGATGTGACCTAGAGATAACGATGAGTTAATAATATTGATAAGTGGTTCTTCTGCTACAGGTAACAAGTCTTTCAATAATTTAGTGGGTACAGGATCTAACAGGCATGTTGTTGGTTTAGATGTAGTGATAAGTTTATTTAGCTCTTCCTCTTCCTATATTTGTAAAGCACTGCAGTTTATCTTTTGTTGTGATGAATGAAGCTGAAGTATTATACGTTGTAGAATCTATATTTGTTATTGTATTTCTGATGCTATTTATTTTTTCAGTGAAGAAATTCATAAAGTCATTGTTATTAAACTGTGAGGGAATATTTAGATCGGGTGGCTTCTGGTTATTTGTTAATCTAGCTACTGTGCTAAATAAAAACCTTGGATTTTTTTTGGTTATTTTCTATGAGTTTGTGGACATTTTCGGCCCTGGCAGCTTTTAGAGCCTGTGTATAGCTGGACATACTGTTTTTCCATTCAATTCTAAAAACTTCCAATTAGTTTTTCTCCTTTGCGCTCAAGACTATGAGTTTGTTTCTTGAGAATGGTTATTACTGTTGTACCATGGCGCAGTACGTTTTTCTCTAACCTTTTCAATTTGATGGGGGCAACAGCTTCTAATGTATTAGAGAAGATAGTGTCCATGTTGCTAGTCGTTTCGTCTAGTTCATGTGTACTTATGGGTACACAGAGCAGTTGAGATAAATCAGGCAGGTTATTTGTGAATCTGTCTTTGTTGGCTGGAACAATAGTTCTGCCCGGACGTTAACGCGGAGCCATATAGTTAATATCAGTAATACGCAGCATGCACGATACAAGGAAATGGTCAGTAACATCATCGCTTTGAGGTACGATATCTATATCAGTAAGATCAATTCCATGCGATATAATTAAATCTAGCGTATGATTAAAACGATGAGTGGGCCCGGTGATGTTTTGCTTGACTCAAAGAGTTTATTAGGTCAGTAAACGCAAGTCCTAATGCATCATTTGTATTATCAACGTGAATGTTAAAATCTCAGACAATTAGCGCTTTATCAACAGTAACCAATAGGTCTGAGAGGAAATCTGCAAATTCTTTTAGGAAATCTGTATACGGCCCTGGTGGTCTATACACAGTAGCCAGAGCAAGAGATACGATAGATTTATTTTGCATATCTGACAGTGTAACATTAAGCATAAGTATTTCGTATGAGTTAAACCTGTATCCTGTCTTCTGAGTAACATTGAGAATATCACTATATATTGTTGCAACACCGCCGCCACGGCCAGTCTGACGGGGTTCATGCTTATAACAGTAGCTTGGGTTGAGTAGACTCATTTAGATCAATATAATCATTAGGTTTTAGTCAGTTTTCAGTCAAGCAGAGTACATCAAAACTTTTATCTGTGATCATTTCATTTACAATTACTGCTTTGGGTGAGAGTGATCTAATGTTTAGGAGCCCAAACTTTAAAAATAGTTTTTGTTTTTGTTCATTTATTTTATTTTTTTCTGGTTTAATCACGATCAGATTTTTTTTTTCTAGATCCTGCATTAAATTTATATTTGACCTCACTATTCAGGGAACAGACACAATCTTTATAGATTGTAAAGCACAAGTACTTCTATCATTTAAGCAGGTATAACAAAAGTCATCAGGGCAGTCATTTGAGATTTGACTTACTAGTCATATGGAACGTAGCGTCCTGGAGATGTTGTCCGACATGAGCTCTGCTCTGACTCTGCTGGGGTGCAGGCCATCAGTACGAAAAAGCCTAGTTCCCAGAAAAGATTCCAATTATTAACGAAGAGCAGTTTCGGTTCTTTACACCATGACAATAACCATTCAATTAAAGCAAAAAGCCTACTGAACTTTATGTCCTCGTCGATACGTGGGAAGCGATCCTGACACGATGATCTTCGTCGCGGGTTGTTTGACCGCTCCCCCCCGGGGCTCTCGTCACCTTCAGGGGGAAAAAAAAAAAAAATCGTGGGTATCTGTGCAGAAACATCGAGAACATGAGCACCAGGGAAACAGTGAGTATGCACCTTACCTCCAGCTAACGTAGCACGGACGTGCCGGAAGATGGAGTCTCCGATGATCACAGCGTCACATTCCGTCTCGCGGAGAGGAGTGAAGCGGTTCCGGGTGGAGATCTCGAAAACCGGAGGCGGCGGAGGGGGAGAGGTCGTCTCCCGGGACCTGGCTCGCGTCTTCCGCCGCGGCTGCACCCAGGGTCCGTGGTGTCCCGGCTCGAGTGAAGGACATCTGGGAAGATCGCGTTCTGGGTGCACCGGGCCTGTGCAGAGATACACACGGAGTAGAGGTGGTGGGAGATTTAGCAGCGCGCTGTATACTTACCTCGGACTTGTGAGTGTCAGCCCGGGATGTTTCCAGCGCGGCTCTCCGCGCTCTCAGCTGGGTCTGCTTTGCCACCAGGCCCCGGATCTGCTTCTCCACAGCCTCCAGCTCGTGTCCTCTGAACGTGTCCTCACCTGCACTCAAAGGTAGACACACATCCGCCATTAAAGCAAGTAACAGTGAGTAAAACAATGGTAATGTGTGTGAATAGAGTATTAGTGTAAGCGAGATTAGCGGCAACCACGCTGGTGATGCTAGCGGGCTATATGCTAATAGCGGACTCTGGAAATCAAAATAAAACTAGTGATAACAAGGTGCTTTGATTGTTTTTTGTTGTAGAATACGATAGGGGAAATATTCACACATTATAGAAACGAAAATTATGGTGTATAAAATTGATTTTAAGATAAAAAATTAGACGACAAAGAATTGACTTGACGGAGCTCAAACTCAAACCACAATTGTACTTATTTTGTACTTATTTTTTATTAAAACTTTGCCTGGACTAACCTTTCAATATGAAAAAAGGCAGACAAAGGTAAACCCATTGTCAAGTTTGAAACATTCATTGGCTCATTATCTCCTGTGGAGGGAACTGCTATTTTATTTGTAACACAAGCTTTTTATCTGGATTGCAGTGTGCTAGAACCATAAGCAGCATGTGGTTGGATTAAATTTAGAGTTGCCGTGGACTCGCTGGTTTCATTTCCTAAAACATTTCTTGAGCATGACTCAAACAGCTGCGTCAGTCAGCGAGAGGCACTATACATTAAGCCGCCTCCCTGCCGGCAAACTGCGAATAGTAATTAAGCTATGGAAGTAGCTAAATGAGGCTTTAACAACCATTCCAGGCTTATGGTGGCGTCGTTGTAACGCTGTGTGAGTGAGTGTTTGGCTCGAGGTCTTTTGATACAGATCAAAAAGAAAGGTGGGAGTTAAACTTTGATCGTCCTCTTCTTCTCTGCATCTTTTGATCCCTCCCAAACGGCCCGTACACAGGAGAAACTGTGTGAGCTCTGAGGATTTGAAGTGCTCTATACTTCGTCAAATTGTAATGACACCACACGTTTACACACCGAACAAAAGATGTCTGTTTTGAGGCAAAGGCAGTCATTAGCGGGTGTCTGTATTGATTTCATTATGTTGTAATACATTTTCTTTTGTAAGTGAAATTGAGTTGTACAACACAGCACAGCTGATCAATTTAATTGCTCAGGAGGCTAAACAGATATTGACCAGCCAAGCATGAGATGTACAAGCTTTTTTACAGTTTCTTTGGCAGACGTTTTATCATAGTTGTGCCTGGCAGATGGTGGATCCTCCAGCAGTACAAAATAAAATCAATCGAAGTTTCTTTGTCTCCCTGAGTGACTTTTGCCCTCACTGCGGTATATCACTTCAACATTAATTTGCCGTTTCAGGTCTTACTGTGCTGCATGATTTTGAGTTGACCACGTCAAATTAATGGTACTGGATAACATTAACATAACTGCTTTTGCCAGACGCCTGCAGCATTAGATCAGTACTTCACTACTTTCCAGAACCTCTCTTTTTCTTTGTCTTGCAGGACTATCAAAAACCTTTATGTTTTGGCTGACTGGCAGATTTTTGATGCCGTGAATCCCCAGATATAATGATCCTCTTGCAAGGAACCCTCCCTTTATATATATATATATATATAAGGCAGCTAATAAATTTTAGTTTATAAAGACATGTAAAAAAAAAATACCTGGAAAATATTGACTTGCTATTAAAGGGGTCATATGACGTTGCTAAATAGAACATTATTTTGTGTATTTGGTTTAATGCAATGTGTTTATGCGGTTTAATGTTCAAAAAACATTATTTTCCACATAATGTACATTTCTTTTTCTCCTCTCTGCCCCGCCTTTCTGAAACACGTCGATTTTACAAAGCTCATCATTCTGAAAAGCGAGGTGTGCTTTGATTAGCAAGCTATCCAGTGTGTTGTGATTGGCCGAATACCTCAAGCGTGTAACGGAAATGTTACGCCCCTCACATACTATGATGCTGTGTGTGCGACAAGCGCCTGTGTGCCTGTGATACGCAACTTTGCGTTGCGTTGCATATCGCGCTGCGTAAACATAAAACCATGTCTGCATTTGTGATCTGAGAAACGACAAACAACAAGCCTACTCTACAATGCTCAAAACTTGCGTTTGAATCATCAGTGGCAAATTCTTTAAATATGAAAACGTACTTACAGGCTGTGAGTCAGAAGCGCCAGACTGTCCTTGCAAAGTTGGAACTGCCCCACTTTATAGAAACAGACACCAGCATTGTAGGCTATACTCTCTCAGGAAACAGTCCTCGTCCTCCATAAAATGCGCTGCACACATCTGAATATTTGGGTTGAAGTGTTCTGGAACAGTGTTGTAAATACAACTTAACCACTGATTTCTAGTTGTGTCCTCTTTTGGAAGACCAAACAAAGTAGTTTTGCTTTCACAAACGAAACACAGTGCCTTCACGACATGGCGGCGGCGGTGGCAACAATACTACAGCGAGAATCAAAGTTATGCCTTCTTTCTTTGCGTGAACATTTGGGCGGCGTTTTGCAAATCTTCCCACACAGTGACGTAGATTTGTGGGGGCGTGTTAGAACGAGCCATTTGGGAGGGCGTGGTTGACTCTTAACTTTTTAAAGAATATCTCTTTAGGTTTGAGAATTTAGTCTTTGCAACTTCAGGAATCTTATCAATGCACAATCAGCTTGTAACACTCCAAAGAGAAAGGAACATTTGAGATTGCATCATATGACCCCTTTAAGTTGACGCTGTATCGTTTTGGTATCTTATTTGTTGATAGAATAAAATATTTGTGGATATTTTGCAAACAATGTTAGAAACAAATGATAATGCTTTTTAACCTTGAGTGGTAAGGATTATTTTCTTGATTTCCGATCAGCGATTAAAAAAATGTATTTACTTATTTATTTATTCATCCATTCATCCATCCTGTAATGGCAAATCTGAATTTTCAACATCATTACATCAGTCTTTAGTGTCACATGATCTTTCAGAAATCATCTAATATGCTGATAATTTCTAATTCGCTGCTCAAGAAACATTTTTTATCAATGTTTGAAAACAGTTGTGTGCTTAAGATTTTTTGTGGAAACGGTGATACTTTTTTTTTCGATTCTAGGCAGAATAGAAAATTCAAAAGAACAATTTCTATGAAATACTTTTGTAGCATTATAAATGTCTTTACTGTCGCTTTTGATCATTTTAAAATATCCTTATTGTAAAAAAGTTGCAAAGAATCTCACCTCTTTATTGTATAGATAAAGTGGATATGGGATGGAAGACCGGATTCAAACCTGTATCACCTGTGTGATCCCCAAATCCCCAGCATGCTAACAGCTACACCTCAGCTCGCTAAAAACTTTAGTACCTCCACAGGAATAACTATAGTCCTCTTTTTTTTTTTTTTGTGTGTGTGTGTGTGTGTGGGTGGGCCCTGAAAAGTTCACCCCTCAGTATGCTACACTTCTTCATTGCCATGGTAACAACATGTCTTCTCTCTGTAGTCTTTATCTTTAATTATTTTTAGACAAATGTGAGTCTTTTTTCCTTCTATAATTCTAATATTTGCTGGCAGCCTGTGAGTCCCCAGACAGGTCCAGTGCGATTAGTGCGTTCGCCGCCATTTGCATAAGAAAAGTGAGATGGCGTTTGCGCTAGCAGCCTCCAATGGAAGGTGTGTGCGCTGGAGACTTCAGCTTCTACAGGTTGCTACTGTGTGACCTTTACAACATTCTGTCCAGTTTTTTGATGTTGAAATTTCTTCAGTGTAATATGTGGCTACTTGCATCTATCCGAACAATGCGTGTAAATGCAATATGGTTATAAACATCCAGATATGGTCCAGGTAGGAAATGTATGTTGTAAAGAGAGTTGTTTTTAGGGAAATCAGCAAATGTTTTACTTTTAGTTTTAGTTTAGAATGTTGGTAGCACTTTAGAATAGGGAACAGATATCCACTATTAACTATGACTTTTGCCTCAATAAACTCCTAATTTGCTGTGTATTAATAGTTAGTATGGTCATTGATAAGTTTAGGTATTGGGGAATTAAGGGATCTAAAATATGGTCATGCAGAATAAGGCATTAATATATGCTTTATAAGTACTATTAAACAGCCAACATGCTAATAATATGCATGCTAATAAGCAACTAGTTAATTGTGAGAATTGGACCTTAAAATAAAGTCTTACCAGAATGTTCTTACTTTTAATCTGCACTTTAAGAACGAAGAGATGAAACACCCAAAATCACCTTGGGATAGTTCACTCAATAATAAAATTTTTGGTCATCAGTTACTTATTGTCATATCCTTCCAAACCTGTAAGACTTTATTTCATGTTCAAAACACAAATAACAATGTTTTTTTATGAAACCCGAGAGAAAGGCCATTCCACTAAAGGCTGTGACACACCAAACCGACATCAAAGAACTGGTGGCGCTGAAAACTGTCCGTGTTGTCGCCAGTGTTGTCTGCGTCTCGGCCAAAATGTTACATTGCAAAGACTACAGTCAGCGGCCAACTAGCACATGCATTCTGCACCTGTGAGAAGAAATAACTCCACACCAGTAGGTGGCAGTAGTCTATATTCATTGTTAAAAAAGGAAAAGCAAAACTTGGACTGCGGACATTCAAACCATAAACAAAACAGCACTTACTATTTGGAAAATTAAGCTTGTTGATCAGTTGGCCTTCACTTTACTCACTCATTATGAAAATATCTGTGTATTAGAATGCTCAGGTAAGATGAAGATGTAAAATTGTTGTCCGGTTAGGGCCCGGTGTCACGGCCTTAAAACATTTTGATGCTTCAAAAAAGTTCATAAAGACATTGTAAAATTGAAACCATATGAATTGAGCAGTTTAATGCAAGTCTGCTGAAGAAACACAATCTATTTTTTTTATGACAACCAGATTTAAAGGTATAGTTCCATCCAAGATATAGAGGAGTTTGTTTCTTCATCTGAATTAATTTGGAGAAATTTAGCATTACATCACTTGCGCACCAATGGATCCTCTGCAGTGAATGGGTGCCGTCAGAATGAGAGTCCAAACAGCTGATAAAAACATCACAATTACAAATCCGGTGTCCATAATTGATAAAAATGCTCCAGAGAAAAAGTTAATCTTCTGTTGTCCTATCACATCAGTATCCACCAACTTATTTGTTTAGAAATGTTTTGGACTGTTTTGGCTTTGGCTTGCATATTTCTCTCCTGATTCAGACAAAATGACTTTTTTCCACTGGATAATGCAATGTTAGTCTATGTTCACACTTGGCATCTTTTTACATTCTCATCCTTGGAGTAACCGTGTTGTTTTTCAAAAAGTCCACTGCCACCGCCGGCGTCTTTTTCTGCAGCTCGGAGCATCTTTTCAAGTTGAAAAAAGTTTAACTTTTCTGAAAAAAACGCCCTACGTCAAGTGCCTTTTTGACAGCTGACCAATGACAAGCCAGTGGCGAGTCGTTTCCATAACAATAAAAACAACAAGAAAAATGGAAAAGATAGCCAGTAGATTAGTTCGTACTAGTTTCGTAGCACAAAGAGTTGTATGATATGAGCACAAAACTGTATCTAACTTAGTCTAAAATATGCCACAAACCGTGCATCAATCACGGCTCTAGTTATGAACCGGAGCTCCTGCCAGGGTAATAGGAATCAGTAAGTTGAAAGTGGAGCGTAAAGTCACACACGACTAGCGGCACTCGGCTAGGGAAAAGGGTGTGTAGAGCGGAAGTAGGTCCTTGCGGGTGTCGCGGGTGGGTAAAAACTGGAGGCGGGGAAAACTAGTGTCAGCAAACACTGAGAGAAGTGCAGCGCACCCACAAACATCGTTGTGAACCGACATTCTCTTCCCCGTTAACTTCAAAAGGCAACGCAAGGGCCAACTTTTTACTCTTTCTCAACATTTCTGCAGCATATAGCGCTAGGCTACTGTTGCAGCTGTTGTTACAGCAACAAAAGACGCCCTCGGCTGCTATTTGTTACCAAAACGCTGCCAGATTTTTATTTTACTAAAAAACTTTTTCTTATCAAAAAAGACGCCAAGTGTGAATACGCCCTTAGATGGACTCCATGAAGCTAAATGTCTTAATGATGGATTTGTTTGTTACAAATACTCAGCTTTTCACTTCACATTAACTGATGGACTGGAGTGGTGTGGATTATTGTGATGTTTTTATCAGCTGTTTAGACTCTCATTCTGACGGCACCCATTCATTTCAGAGGATCCATTGGTGAGCAAGTGATGCAATGCTACATTTCTCCAAGTCTGTTCTAATAAAAAAAAACTAATCTACATCTTGAAGCAAGCACGTTTGTGATTCAGATTACCATATTTGATGTGCTCGATTTATGTGTGTTGATCAATTGTTTATTCATGAAAATAAGCCTAAATTAAATCTGTCCATAATATAAAGTGATTGAGCCTCTTCAGAAGACTAGGGTTAAGTGACTTAATTCAGATTACATTTAAAATGTCTTTATGAACTTTTTGAAAATGTTGGTCCTTCAATTGAGGGACAGAAATCTCCCAAATTATAAAAAAAAAAAAATCTTCACTTGTGTTACAAATATGAATGAAGTTCTTATGGGTTTGGAATTACTTAAGGGGAGAAATTGCTGACTGAATTGAACGACAGTATAGCCATTTAGGATGAACAATTAAAGCCTTTATATATAATATATCTATATTTATATATCGATATATAGTATATAACTATATATACAGTATACAGTAATATATACTGGGATTACAAATTACCTTAGGCTTAAAATGGCTGTTCAGGGTTAAATTTACTGTCTTTTGTGGCTGTGAATATGTTACTTAATGATCTCAAATGAACCCCGACAGCTGGCATATTCATCTTTTCGCACAAAAGAGGATCGGCAGGGAGCAGAACGTCTGTGATGTGAAATTTCTTCTCTCTGATTTCATTAGCTTGTATTATACTACATGCACTCAGCTGCTATCATCCTTTTTATCTACATTCGTCTTTAGAGATCACTCCATTTCACTCTACTTAGGTGTACGAAGATGTCCAAAGATGTGTGTGTGTGAGTGCCATCACATGCAGATTAGAGTAGTCATTAGTCTCCTAAGGGATAATTGGTGTGTAGCAGGAATCTTTGGTCCAAAGCAAAATATTTCCCCACAAAAGGGACCACATCATTACACCACGCTTGTTAGAGGAGAGCATTGGACTGCCACTTTGGTGTCGGGCCCCTGCCTAAGCTCACGCACATTCATCTTCACTCATTTGCCGTCCATAATTATCCTGTGTGGATTTAACAGCGGATTGTTTCTGCGAAGCGGGAATACGAGGGACCTCTTTGGCTCTGTTCCCCATTAAGGTGCTTCTCCTCTCCTGGAGATTAGGCAGCTCAAATGAAAGGCCTCTCTTCTCAGAGCGTGACCCTGAGGTGGCTGTTGGGTGTGTATCGGTATCGTAAGTGGTGGACCTCCCCGTAAGAGCAGCGCTCATTAGCGTTTATGTACGCCCGAGTACAGGATATGGGGCATAATGTATGATAATATATGCGCTTGTCGTTTCCTGTTGCATTTTGATGAGGAACGCCCAGCTGAAATGACCAGCATATGTTGTGTTTTGGATGCTGGCACAGGGTTGCCAGGTCTGAAAAACAAGGCCAGCCCAATTGCGATTCAAAACTAGTCCAATCACATTTTTTTCCATGCTTTTCCCCTCCATCGAAATAAGATGACCAATACTTGCTTGGTCAACTAGCGAGACGAGAAAGGTCAGGTCAGTTTTGATGTGGTATGATGGGTCAGCAAAAGGGACCAACAAAAATTTAAATTTAATGGTTCAAAAATATAATGTGGTTTAACCATCAAATACATTTTAATAGCATATCTACTTTACACCTTAAATACATATGAGTGTACACATCTAAATTATTTTAAAATATAGGTAAAAAATATGTTTTCCCCAATATTAATTCATAAATATTAATTTCAAACCATATTACATTTTGCAACCTGAACTATACATTGTTAAATTATCTGATCATTTTAAAGACTTTTAAAGTGGTTAAAGTGGTCCTTTCTTTATCATTTCCTCTTGTATGTTTTTTCCTCCCTGCATGTTTCTGTCGTTAGTCATACCTTTGACTTTAACAAAACTGCTTCTTTGCTTTTTTTCTCTAATCAATAATAATAAAATATTATGCCTAATAACTACCTAATAAGATTTTATTTTTGGGAATGTCATCCTTTTAGTGGCTTAAGTGGCTTTTTTCTTCGTTATGATATAAGAACAGTTACATAACCCTGACATTTTTGACTTCATGCCCACAACAATTAATAAATGAAAATTAATTTCAATTCAGAAATTATTAATGTCAAGTGGTGGATTCATGTCATTGTCAATTGCCTTTTTGATGCATTTTTGAGGAAATGAATAGATTTAGACCAAAAAAACAAGACAAGTGTTATGTCATCGGCCTGAATAACAAAGCTGTATTCGTTAGACAAAACCAACACAAACTTCTGATATAACATTGAGCAGGATGGGATTTCACACTGGCTTCACACAAAAAGTAAAGGTTCCTTGCAAACATGATTGTAAATGCAAACATTGCATTCCTATAGCCCTGTTTAAACATGGAACAGAAATTAATCTAGTTTGTCCGGGTTTTACAAACCATGTGATTTTAAATTGTTTATGAGAGCTTATGACAAGCATCGTTTCATTTTGATTGCATGTTGATTTTAAAGAGATATTGTACATTGGTATTTTCTTTGAACTCCAAAGTGAACACCAAAGTGATTCGAACGCCGTTCCAAACCTGTGTCTTACTCATCTGTTTGTCCATGCAATGCAACTCAATGGGGTCCAATGTTATGTGAACCCCAAAATTCTTCAGAATATTTTCTTTTATGTTCCACGAAAGAAAGAAAGTAATTTAGCTCATAAGTTCATAGCTTTTGACAGCTCTTTCAGCCCATGCTAACTCTATGCCTTCTGACTGCATTACCTTTTTTTTTTTTTCTCTCTTTCTCCAGCCGGCTGTCCTGATTCGCTCATTAAAGAGGTTCATCATTTCCAAGTCCTGGGAGATGAGCAGGTAGGTTTGGACTCTGAGATCCGCAGGTCAGACTTACACACATCCATACACACACCTTCTAAGCAACCTTCCCTGTCCTGATCACGGCTCATGAGAAATCCAACTTTACCAAAAACGTGAACCAGACCTTAACCAGCCCCAAACAAAAACAAAGGGAAAACTAGAAGATTTGAAGAAAACAATAAAACATTACCAAACCCCATTGGACACATTTATAACAAAATCAGAAATAACAGAGCACATTACAAATCTCAAATTAAAGAAGGCATGGGGACAAGACAACATCAGCAATGAAATGCTCAAAATCAGCAGCCCCTACATAATTCAAGCTCTGGCAATATTATTCAGTCTGATCTTATCGTCTGGTGACTTCCCTGAGGCCTGGTCTGAAGGACTGATCACACCTATATATATAAAAAAGGAGATAAATTCGATCCCAGTAATTACTGCGGCATTTGTGTGGGCAGTAGCAAAGCTTTTTTGCAATATAATAAATAGCAGCATAGTGCCATTCCTTACAAGACACAACATCCTAAATAAATCACAAATTGGCTTTTTACCAAAACAACATACATCCGACCACATCTATTCTCTCCACACTCTAATTAACAAAAATCTAAAGGGCAAACAAAGAAAAATATTTACATGTTTTATTGATAAAAAAAAAAAAAAAGTTTTCGACTCTATTTGGCATGAAGGTTTACAATACAAGTTATTACAAATTGGCATTGGTGGAAAAACATTCGATGTTATACAATCCATGTACAAAAACAGTAAATGTGCGGTCAAACTGGGGAATCTCAGAACAGCGTTCTTCCAGCAGGGCCGTGGAGTGAGGCAGGGATGCAGTCTGAGCCCAACACTGTTTAACATCTACATCAACGAGCTGGCAGAAGCTCTGGACCGCTCCGGCAGCATCCCGGGCCTCGCTCTGCAGGGCTCTGAAGTCAAATGCCTGCTGTATGCGGATGACCTGGTTCTGATGTCCCCCACAGCTGAGGGTCTCCAGCACAGCCTGGCCCTGCTGGAACAGTACTCTGAGGAATGGGCACTGACGGTTAACCTGGACAAAACCAGAGTCATGGTGTTCCAGAAGAAAGCCAGGTCTCAGAGAAACAGATACCAGTTCACTTACGGAGCAGAAGTCCTAGAGCACAGCAGCAGCTACACTTACCTGGGCATCGAGATCTTAGCATCAGGGGGCTTCAGTCTGGCTGTGAAGGCCTTGAATGAGAGGGCCCAGAGGGCTTTTTATGCCATAAAATCACGGTTTGGCCAATTAAAATTACCAATTAAAACTTGGATCAAATGATATCCTCCTGACTACCAGCTATGGAGTTTTGTCCACTGTAGAGGACATTATGTTCTAGTGATTTCTCTGAGACGTTACATGTCACAGTTTTAAGTCATGATGTCCTGTACAGGGCTTTCCAGAGATATCAAACGATTGGATGTTTCACCATGACCACTCCATCTCTTTGGTCTTCAAAAATGGATGACATTCATTACGTGATCAAATGTACCCCCTAATGGAGTATAATAGTTTGTAATTAATCATTTAAATTCTGACTAATTGACAATTGTTTGTCATAAATCACATCCAGGAAAATGTTATGGTTTCAATCAAAATCTTGATTCTGTTATGAACAGGACATCACTTTCATACATGTCCCCTGGAGAGACACCAGGACTTAGAGCATGTTATTACACCATTTTGGGAAAAATTATATACAATAATTCCTATTACATATAATATTATTTGAAAATCTCGCTAATTATTACTCCATATTGCCACTATTTTTTCATTCTATTTGCCGGCCAAAAACCATTAATCTGCAAATTAGATACAGTTTATAGATCATTGATATAATGGGAAAAAACTCGTTTATGGCCTTTTACACACAGTTGATAAAAAAATGGTTTTTTAAAAATATCTTTTCATAACATAGTTTGAAATCATCTTTATAAACGCTTGGTAGAAAAAACTAAAATGTATTTCTGGTTAAACAAAATCCCAAAACACCCTTGAAATTTTTGTTGCCTTTTCATGTCTAATTCATGTCTTTCTATTTTTTGTTTTTAAAACAGGACTTTTTAAAGTCCCGATGTCCTCTACAGAGGACATGGCATAACATATGAATAAAATATAATTTTTCAAAAATGTTCTTATGCTCTAAACAATGTAATGCCATGACAAAATACTAAATTCACAAAACTATTTTTTCCTGGTAGTCAGGAGGATATCACGCAATTATTAAACCAATTCTGCTGTACGGGAGTGAAATTTGGGGACCAGTATTAAAGTTTGAAAATTGGGATAAAAGTTTAATAGAAAGAACACAATTGGAATTTGCAAAAAACATTCTGAGGGTAAACAGAGGCACTTCTAGCAATGCCTGCAGGGCTGATCTGGGCTTTATACCCCTTACACATTGAAATACAAAAAAGAGCTGTTCAATTCTGGCATCACCCGAGTCAATCTGACACTGAATCTATACAATATAAAGCCCTCCTCGCCAATGGATCCCCCACAGTGTCTCATCCTCTAAATACACTCGTGCTTCAATTAACGAAAGAAACTCCAAGCTGAGTCTGACTCCAACCGCAGCCCCAACATTCATAAAGACATTGACAAAAATCTAAAATATAATTATGATGAAAAATTAAAAAACGAATTTAACCTCCAAACCAAACTCCAGTGTTATTAGTGTTAAAATAGAACCACCAAATTGGCAAATCAGTTATCAATCAAACAATTAAAAGAAAGACAAATCCTTTCAAAATATCGACTCAGCGACCACGACTTAGAAATAGAGAAAGGAAGACATCATAAATCCTGGATACATAGAGAACAGCGACTATGCAAACACTGTGACTTAACCTTTACGAAAAATAAGTTTATTCAAGTGTGCTATTAGTATACTTCTTTTAAACTAAAAATAGGAAAGTATACTTTTAGTCTACTTTGTCATGGACTTCTCAGACATGTGCTTTATGTACTTCTCAGAAATTGGCTTTATGTACTTCTCAGAAATATTGACTTGTACTTAGAAAAAGTCTAAATATATTTTAGCTATAATTGTGCTCCTAGAATGCGTATTTTCATTGTTATAATGTAGAGGGCGCTAGTACACATCTTCTGTACAGAATTTCCAAAAAACACAAGTGAAGAAGAAACCGAAACAACAGATGCTTCCACATGTAATCTAACACGATCATCAGACATAAAACAGCATCAAAACTGTGTAACGTTGTGGAATAAAATGTCGACCAATGAAGAGGTAATAATGACTGTCAAGCTTTGGGGTGTTGATCGACTTTATCTACATTTTGATTATCGTTCTGAATCCAATTCATAGTCTTTTTTTCCAGCTTTTTGTTCAAAATGTTGTTTATTTCTTGTTTTTTTTTTATGAAACTTACCCACATTCAAGTGTTTAAAAAAGAATGCATGAAGCTAGAATATTTTTTTTTTGTTTACAAGCAGATACCCTGTTCTTTCTTTTTGTGTTTTTGTATGTTCAGATATTTATATAACAAAATATATACAAATTAATACCTAAATAGGGACATAGTAGTATACTTAAAGTATGATGTACAGTCACTTTAAGAAAACTTACGAGTATACTTGCAGTATTAAACTACTAAACTAGTAGTTTACTGAGGCAATACTTCAAAGTGTACTAAAAATGCTACTACAAGTATTTAATTAGTAAACTATCAGTATTCCTATTAGTTCACTTTTAGTATAGTTGCAGTACAAACTAAACATTTTTATGTAAACTAGTTGTGTACTCAAAGTTTACTACTGTTATACTTAAAGTATACTTAAAAGTATACTTTTATATACTAGAAAGTGGGCCAATTTAGTCCCAATGAGTATTGAAATAGTACACTTACAAGTATACTACTAGTACACTGATATTTGTATACTTAGTACATAAAGTATACTTACAAATATACTTGAACTTTACTTAAGTATACTTAATAAAATAAACTTGAAGTATACTACTTTTTGGTAAGGGAAACCAAATAGAGGATGAGAAACACTTTCTTCTTGTCTGCCCCAAATACACCACTACAAGGCAAATATTCTTTTCACAATGTGAATATTGAATTGTTCTTTTTCCTCACTGGACGACTCAGTGAAACTCCGCTATATACTCGGAGAGGATGAGATGGCAGTCAAACTAGCTGCAAAATATGTATACACCATACACACCATACGAAATGGTTAATTAATTTGCTTTATTTGACATTCTTCATTGTAATTATTAATCAATATTAGAAATACTGTCTGCTGTTGTTATTTTTTATTTTATTGTATGTATTCATTTGTTTTCTCTTATTTATTACTAATTTTTTGTCTCATTTTTTACTTTGGTGGTGTAATCATATTCTGTATTGTACACATCTAAAATGCTTTGGCAATACTGTAACACAAATGTCATGCCAATAAAGCATCTTGAACTTAAACTAATTTCAGGGATTGTAAAATATTTATTGTGTCTTAGGGCAAATGTTGATTGACAGATGATTAGTTACCTAAGGCCTCTAAATGATCAAGGAACATAAGAACAACTTTTATATTGTTAATACAATTTCAAGATTAACCCTTACTTGACTAAAGCAACTTAGGTTTAGGTTTACTTGATTATCCATACATTTTTTTTTTTTTTAGAAAAATCATGTTAAAATGTAAGTATAAAAATTATATATCAGGCTTTTGAGGAATGTTTATTTGTTCATGTCTCAATCATTATTGTATTGCATATGTTTTGCCCCACAACAAAAAACTAGAGCTTTGATCATAAATGAAGCATTTAGAAAACATTGAAATATCATCTTACTGTGACATGTTATTGGGAGACATGCATTTTATGAAAGTCGAAAATGTTATCTTCCTTTTTGACCATGTAAATACCAGCAACTGCCCCAAATTTCATATTTTTGCTCAGTTTGGGACTGAAAATGAAACTGAGAAGGTTTTTTTTGTTTTTTTCCTCCAATATGAACTCCATATTCTCCTATATCATACTATATGAGCCATAAAAGCCTGCTGTATGAAATTGATACTCAACAAAATACACATATGCAAACTTATTTTCAATAAACTGTTATTATTTTTTTAATTCATTAAAATAATAATAATAATGTTTTATCAGATTGTTATTTCATATGTAATATTAAATGGGTTTAATTACTTATTTTATTGGAAAGTGTATGATCTTTCTTCTGTGGATCGTAAAAGAAGATATTTTGGGAAATGTCTTTTGTCCATGCAATGGAAGTCAAAGGGCTTTCTTCAAAATATCTTCTTTGATTTAGTTTGGAACGACATGAAGATGAATCATGTTTGGGTCAGCTATGCCTTGTTACCATTACCAGGCTGTTTTTTAGTCTCAGTCCATCTCTGTTTTCCAGTATGAGCGCTATCAGCGATATGCGGCGGAGGAGTGTGTTCTTCAGATGGGAGGAGTTCTGTGTCCCGCTCCAGGATGTTCCTGTGGATGATGGCAGGAGAGTCCGCTGTGAGTTGGGGAATGGACTCGGCTGTGGGGTACGACCTTCTCCACTCACCTCACAACAGCTTTTGCAATAATATGCAGAGATTTCAAACATGTTTGTTTGTGTATCCCCACCAGCCCAAAAAGTCATTATTTCTGTTATTATTCCATTCTATGCCAGTAGTGGGGAAGAAATTGCACACTTCACCTTTAATATGTGTTGGGTTGTCTGTAATTAAGAATTATGAGCTATATAAAACAATAAGTTTTACAACAGCCTGACATGACAAACATCTGCATTTTTACAAACCTTTGACTAAGTATATCCCAGTTTGGGATGGAATTCATGTGTTTTTCTTCTCTGCTCTCTATCGCTTGCATATTCCACTCGTCCAATCACGGCACGATTAAGATGTAATTACCACACAATTTGCATGATGTTTTCTAATTAGCCAGTCGATTAAAGATTAGGGTGTAGTTCAGCTGCCATTAGCGCTGACTGATTGCATGTTTGCAAACACAAACATCATCATTCCAGTGGGACGAAACCCCATATCTGTGCTTCTGTCTGTCTCTGTCAAAAGTGCAGCCTGCATCACAGAGTGCTGCCTGAAAGCCTTTTGTTGTCATGGACTGTGGTTTTGAGTTGTAGACGGGCATTAGACCTAAATGTATTTACCAGAGAATTAGTTTGATTAATTATGTTGGTATTGTGTGTTTCACACAAAGCAGGGTTTTGGGACACAGGGATACAAGTTTGGTATTTCAAACAAAATGAAACACAAAAAAAGCACCTTCTTCATATATTTTAGCAAAACAACAAACTGAAGTAAAATATTTTTTCAAGCTTTAAGCCTTTCAAAATAAAATAAAATATAAAAATAAACAAAACTACACTTTATGTACAAATACCTATGAATGCTAATGAGATCCCCATGTCACTTCCTGAATAGTTTTTAAAGGCTGCTGTCATGGACAGTGGTTTTGAGCAAAACAAAACACAAAACAGGCTGCTGTGGTGGGTTTTTTTCAAAATACTTTTTATGACTTTCCAATGTTCAAAATAAAATTAAATAACTTTGTAGTGAACAGAGTTTTCAACATAACGACCAATAATAATAAAAAAATAATACAAAAATAAACAAAACAAACTTGTTGGGCAGGACAGTATCGTTTAGTAGTTTTTTGTCTGATCTACATTTTATCAAAAATAATTAAATGTTGGTACCAGATTTTCAACAAATAACACATGGGGCCGAACTGAGTTTATAAAAAATATATATTATATTTGTAAGGTAAACTCATATTAACAGCTGTACAAATTGTACCTAGGTTTCTATGATTTTGTATTGTATTTTTCCCCCTTGCTCAGAACACACTGATAATTGCACCTTTTTGCATGAGTGTTTTATTATTAATTATTTTATTAGTATATTATTTTATTAATTTTATTATTATTCTGATACACTTTGGCAAAAATACTTTTTAAAGACTTTCAAATAAAATACCTTTGATAATGGATGTTCAACAAAACATGAGTGGCCAAACAGTTCCATCTCCCGTCTCTCTCTCGTCTCTCTCTCTCTATATAATATATAGCTATAGATATATTAATCAATATAATATATATA
The DNA here is from genome assembly GCA_018155175.1 of Sinocyclocheilus anophthalmus. Lineage (NCBI taxonomy): Eukaryota > Metazoa > Chordata > Actinopteri > Cypriniformes > Cyprinidae > Sinocyclocheilus > Sinocyclocheilus anophthalmus. Next base: position 468,334 of record JADLZN010010218.1, on the reverse strand, counting down.
TATATATAATCTGATATAGGCTTGTATTTATTTATTTCTGTTTTTAAAAAGCTGTATTGACAGCAATATCTAGGTGATTTAAATATTCTTAAACTGTTTAATTCACTGTTTAATTTAGACATTGTCAATAATTTGTACTTTCATCTAGATTTATTTTATTATACTATTTTTATTATTTTTTCCCCTTGAAATCAGGGAATAATGCTAGATTGGAAAAACACTGACAATTGCACATTTGCACTATATGTTATTTATCTTGTACACATTTTGCAAAATACTTTTAAAGATTTCCAACTACCAATACATTTGATAATCGATCTCAAAACCAAACAACCAATGTGTGTGATATATATATCATAAATCCTCATTAGCCGCTTTTTCTGTTGGTTGTCTTATACACCCGTCCGCCATATTGGAATGGTCAAAGCTGGTCTGCAACAGTAGTTATATGCATATATGAATATCTATATCTGCAGTAGACTTAAGCAGATGAGTTTGCTAAACTAACTAAATAAAATAAAAACAGAACAAAGATGTTAGCTAGCACGACATTAAATTAAGTTTCCATTGTTTAAAAACCTGTAATACAGTTAATACATATTAAAGGAGACATATTATGCACCTTTTTACAATATGTAATATAAGTCTCTGGTGTCCCCAGAATGTGTCTGTGAAATTTCAGCTCAAAATACTCCACAGATCATTTATTACATAATTTTGAAAATGCCTATTTTGAGTGGAAGAAGAAACGTCTCTAGGTTACGTATGTACCATGGTTTCCCAGAGGAACGAGACGCTGGTCGAAGTGGCTTTGGGAACCCCTTTGTCGTGACCGCGTTCTGATCACGTGTCAAATCCGTCCAATGGAGCAGCAAGACGTCACCAGCGGGGTGACCGCACGGCACGCAAAAGCAGAAAGCCATCCACCGTACTCAAACCCAGCTTCGATGAATTAGCGCCTCAGATGGCAGTGAGTATGGCCATGAGACGCAGCGTCTCGTTCCCTTCGGGGGAACCATGTTTACATGCGTAACCTGAGACGTTCCTTTTCAGGAACTCGAGCTGCGTCGAGATTCTCTTTGGGAATGAGAATACCAACTGCGCCATACTACCATGTCCCTGCCTGTGTGTGTATCTTGCGGGCACATCATGAAGAGAGAACTTGGGAACCTGGGTAGATGCCAGGTCTAGGTTGTAAAAACAGACAAAAGTGTGCGGAGAGGACCAGCCCGCCGCAGCACAAATGTCCTGCAAGGCCACACCCAAGTTGAAAGCCTTGGAGGTCGCCATACTCCTTGTTGAGTGCGCTCTGACCCCCATAGGTGACAAGAGGCCAGATGACTCGTAGGCTAGTGAGATGGCCTCTACCACCCACCTACTCATAGTCTGCTTAGTTGCCGGAGATCCCTTCCTTGGCGGACCAAAACAAACAAAAAGCCGATCTGCCTTACGCCACGGGGCAGCTCCATGTGTGTAAGCGTCCAGTGCTCGAACTGGACAAAGCAGATTAAGCCTTTCTTGGCCTACATCCTGGTACGGAGGAGGACAGAATGCCTAAGTCCTATGGGCCCTGGTGAAGAAGTGGTCACCTTAGGGACATACCCGGCCCTCTAGTAAAGGAATGCCCTAACCATGCCTGGAGCAAATTCTAGGCATGAAACAGAAAGTGCCTGAAGATCCTCGATTTTTTTAGTGAGGAAATAGCGAGGAGAAATATGGTCTTGAGCGTGAGCAACTTGACCGAACTTCTTCTATGGTTTCAAAGGGGGCATTGCATAAGCCCTGCAGAACCACATCCAGGTCCCATGAGGGCACCTTGGTGAGCTGCACCGGCCTCAGCCTCAGGGTGCCACGAGGAAACGAGTGGCAAGTGGGTGTCCTCCCAATGATTGACCACCCAGAAGGGAGTGGTAAGCAGCTAAGGCCACCACGTAAACCTTTAGAGTGGAGGGAGATAACCCTGAGGAAAAATGCTCCTGCAGAAACTCCAGAACTGTACCAATTGGGCATTTGACTGGGTCCTGCAGTCGCTGTCCACAACCATGAAGCAAAAAGTTTCCACTTCAAGGCATACTGATTCCTTGTGGCGGGAGCTCTGGACTGGAGTATAATCTCAACAACATCAGTTGAGAGACCAGATGCTAGGAGATGCCCACAGCTTCCATAACTCTGGGTGGGGGTGAAGAATGGCGCCCCCCCCCGCCTGAGAGAGGAGGTCCCTCCTGAGCGGAATCTCCAGCGGAGAGCCGTCGAGGAGGGACACCAAGTCCGAGAACCAGCTTGTACATGGGCGCGAACGCAGACCCCCCTGCCGGTTGATGTAGGAGACCACTGATGTGTTGTCTGTGTGGACAAGCACATGATTTCCCCTTAGGTCTGGAAGGAATTGTGTCAGAGCTTGAAACACGGCCAGCATTTCCCGGCAGGTGATGTGCCAAAAGAGATGATGGCCTTCCACAGACCCTAGGCAGAGCGGCCACTCATGACCACTCCCAACCGGTGAAAGATGCATCCGTCGCTAGCATATGCGGCGACAAGATCCCCTACGCCCTTGAACCAGGAACAAACGTTTCTTCCACATGTCTAAGGCACGTAAGCATCGCCGCGTGTCCTTGATCATGCAAAGCGGATTCCCCTCGGGGAAAATCTTTTGGTTCTGAACCACCACTGCAAGGGTCTCATGTACAGCAGGCCAAGAGGTATCATTTTGGACGCCGCTGCCATCAGACCCAGCAGTCTCTGAAACTTTTTGACAGTGAGTGACTGGCCTTCTCTTTCTCTCGTGACTGTCGTGAGGATTGACACGATTCGAGCAGGAGACAGACGTGCCACACCACGCCTAAATAAGTGGTTCACTGTAGTGGAGAAAGAACACTCTTCTTGACGTTTAGTCTTATCCCCAGCTCTCTCATTGTGCGAGGACGACATCTCGATGCCGAGCCGCTATCTGCTCCGATTGAGCTAGTATTAATCAATTGTCGATATAATTGAGTATGCGGATGCCCCGGAGTCGCAGCGGAGCCAGAGGTGCATCCACACACTTCGTGAAAGTGCAGGTTGAGAGTGACAGGCCGAAGGGAAGAACTCTATATTGGTATGCTTCGCCCCCGAACGCAAACCTCAGGAACTTCCAGTGTTGAGGGAGGATGGAACATGGAAATAAGCGTCTCTGAGATTTATCGTAACAAACCAGTCCTCGGACTGTATCTGAGATACTATCTGCTTGATAGTGATCATCTTGAACCGAAAGCGTTTGATAGCACCGTTCAGCAGACACAGATCAATGATTGGACACAACCCCCCATCCTTCTTCGGAACGATGAAGTGACGGCTGTAGAACCCGGACGCTCTCTCGAGTGGAGGAACACGTTCTATGGCCCCCTTTCTCAAGAGAGTATCTACTTCTTGTTCCATTAACAGAGCCTGCTCAGGGCCCACTAGTGTGGGAATGACCCCACTGAAACGAGGCGGACGAGAACCGAACAGGATTCCGTAGCCTCTTTCTACAAATCTTCAGAACCCCTGGTGAGATATGTGGTAGAATTCCACGCTACCATAACATCTCAAGGGAACCCCTCGGAGCTAGCGTCTGTATTATTAGAGGAGCCAGTTCACGTTGCCCCTTAGCGGATGACCTGAGGGAACAACCGACCCGACTGTTGTAGCACCCTCAATTGAGGGGGCGAGCTTTCCCGTGCCGTACCGTTGCCGGGCGGCCGCTGGGAATTTCGCTCGTCGGAGCTCACTGAGCCCTGAAGCACCGAGGTGGCAGGGGTATCAATGAACCTCCATGAGGGCACTGAGGGAACAACCGACCCGACTGCTGTAGCACCCTCAATTGAGGGGGCGGGCTCTCCCGTGCCGTACCGTTGCCAGGAGGCAGCTGGGATCTTCGTCCGTCGGAGCTCACTGAGCCCTGAAGCCCCGAGGTGGCAGGGGTATAAATGAACCACCATGAGGGCACTGAAGGAACAACCGAACTGACTGCTGTAGCACCCTCACTTGAAAGGGCGAGCTCTCCTGTGCCGTACCGTTGCCAGGCGGCAGCTGGGATTTTCGCTCGTCAGAGCTCACTGAGCCCTGAAGCACCGAGGGTGGCAGGGGTATCAATAAGCCTCTGTGAGGGCACTGAGGAGGATTGGGCACCGTATGCTGAGGTGTTATCCTTTCCTCTCCAGTTGGGCTGCCCTCAGGGACCTGACAATTGTAGGACCATTTCGCCAAGGTCCTCTTAGACAAATAACGGTCCGCAGATCCGTTTTTCGGTCTAGAAGACCCCAACTGAGAGCATCTCCCCGACCCCCAATCTTTCTGTGGAGGGGTGCGGGTTGTAACGCTCTGTTTTTGAGACTGGTGATTTGAGGAGCTTTATGACTTGGGCTGCTGCCCGCTCAGCAGCCCCACCCCTGAGCAGGTCAGCCTGGTATGCTTGTAACACCACCATGGTGTGCAAACATGCGCCAGCCTGACCTACCGCCGTATAAACTTTCCAAACCAGACTCGATGTAAGCCTAAAGGGCCTGGTGGGAAGCTTCTGGGCCTTCAGGGACGATGCTGAGGACAGGGAGAGATAGCTCACAAGCGTCTGCTCCACCACTGGCATCGCCCCATATACCTTATCATTCAGCCCCACGATGTTCTTTTGAATAATTCGAGACTGTGGGGCTGTAATACGGGATGAGTACGGTTTCTCCCACGATCTTGACACCTAGGCATGGAGATCGGGGAAAAACGGAAGGCCCCCGTCGTGAAGGCTTTGATCTGGATTCAGACATGGGGCTCGTCTAATTATTTTTAGGACGAGCGTCCTGTTTCTTGGCTGGCCAAACGATATTTTATTTTGAAACACACCCCATAATCACGAATCACCCCTCATACGCGAGGGACTGTGGTGGCGAGTCCACAGTCTCCTCTGTCTCGACACTCATCACATCCACCTCCTCGGAGGAAGATAGATGAAGCGTCTGGCTCTAGCCGATCTAGCGGGTGAGGACCGATAAAAGGACGAGCCCGTCTCGGATCCCTCCGCTAAATCCACCCGCAATCCCCACGACAACAGTCTACGCTGTGCCTCGGCAACAGCGGGACCGCTGCCAGCAGGATCGCGAGCCTGGCCGCTCTCATCAAACACGGCCAGGCGAGAGTGGAGCGTGCGCAGCGAGAGCAGCTTGCAGTCATGACAATCAGCCCCCTCAAGAGTTGACCGTGCATGCTCTGCTCCTAAACAAACAACACACAAATCGTGTGTATCCCCCGCCGCCAGATATCGTGGGCAGGGAGAAACACAGCGTTTGTAATGCCGTTCGCTCGCCATAGACTTTCTCATTGTTTTATATACAGTATATGAGTGCTTGTGCGGACAGACAACAGTAAATAGACAGACACATACACAGAGCGCTACTGAAGAGCAGAAGCTGGTTTGCGCCCGGCCTGATGTGCTTTTATGCTTTCTGGTGCTTGCGTCACCCTGCTGGTGACGTCTCGCTACTCCATTGGACTGATTTGACACGTGCTTCAGAACGCGGTAACGCAAGGGCGTTCCCAAAGCGACTTCGACGAAGCTCGATTTCCTGAAGGGTAACACGCTGTTTTTCGGGCCTGTCTCTTTAATTGCAAATGAGCTGCTGCTCCCCGCCCCATTTTCCAGAATAGAGCTGCGCCATTACAGCTCGTACCTGCTAAAAAACATCTGTTTTGGTTCTGATTATCGTGTTTATCACGCTGAAATCATGCGTTTAAACTTCTGATATACGGTTTTCTGATAGCACACATCCGAAGCACGGGCAGAAAGCGGCTGTCACAGCATGTGAGTATTAAAATAAGTTCTCATTCACACAAGTTTACGTCAAAAACACACACGAGTTACAAAAAACAGTCGGTTATGTCTGTGAAGGTAAACAGCTGAAAAAAAAATGGCATGTTTATTTTAGATCTGTGTGGCAGCAGCAATATACAGTAAATAAATCAATAAATCCACTGCTCTGTTGTCTCCTCTGAGGCTGGAACTGTAAATAGTGTTCTGTGCTCGTCTGTGCAGCCAAAAACAGTTAGCATGTTTTGCTCAAACTTTCGCCGTGGCTGGTAAACCGTTGTCGCTTGTGAAAACACAATAACGGTGTCGTGGGTGTAACCTTACAGATTAAGGGGCGGTAATATTATAATGAGATCCCTTTGCAATGTCACCAAGGGAGTGAAATCAGACGCGTTTGTTTTCTCAGACGCTTGCAGAAAAGGCTTCCCAAAACAAAGTTACGGGGTTAATCTTTTTCACGTTTCCTTGGTTGGTAGATGAACCGGGGACCTGATTATAGCACTTAAAACCTGGAAAAGTCAGATTTTCATGATATGTCACCTTTAAAACAAACCAACCTGAGAAACAATATCCCATTTCTTCAGGAATTTCAATCGCGGCATTTATATTTTTATTTTTTACAACCAGAGGCTGTAGAACGGTGTGACATCTTAGACAACTCATAGATTTTTTTACTGTGAGTGAAGACAAGTTGAACGCTCCAAGATGGTGGACGCGTCTGTCAGGAGCGGTTGAATGTGGCATCTACCTATATATTTATATATCTATGGTAGACAAGCTATAGTCTTCTGATGCGTTTTTGATAATAAGATCACATTGGCTAATGGTTATGTACAGATGTACTTTTAGCTTTGATTTCATTCACTCTTGTTGGTGGATTGGAGTGTATTTGTGTGTTTGTTCTTAAGTTGGGAATTTCGAGAGCCTGTCACTTATCTTCTAACCATACTTTTACAGTATCAGTTTGATTGCAGTGTGAGAAACCATGTGTCTGGTTTCTGACAGTGACGGCATGGTCAGCACCGCGTCTGTGAGCCGCAGATAAAGGCTTTATTGGAGTTGGCGTTAATGAACCGTTGGCACCAGCACACACACATATACCAACGATGGCACATAAAAACACAGACACACAAAAAAGTGAGCAGTTTTTACACACTCTGGACTTAAGGGACACCTCGCAACCTACCTGTCCTATTTCTCTTACAAAAAAATCAATATATTCCATCTCTATATCTCCTCGGCCGTTTTATACAGCCTTCCTCTCTTTTGTTTGGGGGTTTAGGGGCCCTGTATCAGCAGTGTGTATTGAATACGAGAGTTGAGCTCAATGTAAGTCGCTGGCAAAAGAGCAATTTCTGTTTTTTTTAGCATGTGTGGCTTCAGGAGGGTTTGTTGCTGTGGTTTGTGTGTACAGTAAGTGTGAACTATCAGCTTTCAGCAACATGAGAAGCAAGATTAGCTCACCGGTCTCTAGTGATAGAGAAAAATCCTGCAACCTTGGCGACGCAAGTGCCGTGCTGTACTAATTGAGCTCCTGGAACAAATGTAAAAAGTGAGATAAAAAACCAAAGAGGAGTATGTTTTACAAGAAGATACTATTTCAGTCTTTCACATTAATTCAATGGGTTACTTGCTTTTTCTCAGTTTTTGTATTTGTTTTTGTTTTGCTAGCTGTTTCAGAGTGAGAATTGTTTCAAAGTAAATTGTACAGTAAAATTTGTTTCTGTGCGTATTAATTCACTGCGTTATTAACAAAGCTGAATTGAAAGAAGTTTTGATTTTTTTTTATATCTTATACAAATTATAACGTAAAATATGTTTCTTTATATTCCATCTTTATACCTTAATTCAGGCTACATAATCAATCCTGTCATATTCAACCACATTCTCCATACTTGTAGGTTGTTATTAATATCTGTTGAATTGTTTATATTTTATTGGATAATTTTGTATCAAATTTTGTTTAATATCAAATTTTATCTAAGTATCACTTTTATCAATTTTAGCTGTTTAAAACAATTAACAGTTTAACTGCTAATTGCTAAACTGCTAATTTTTAAGGGCAAAAACCAAAACAAGAAATTAAAAAATAATAATATGTTCTCCTAAATAATACACTGAAATTGATGTAGCTAGTGCATTTTACAAATAATTACAAGGAAACAGCAAGTAACACTAATATAAGTTAAATATTCTTTAACATTAAAAAAGTTGTTTTTGTACAGTGTATCGAAAGGTCCTTTCGCTGATATTTTGTTTGCAAAAAAAAGTTTTATTTTATTTTATTTTGCTGCACACCCTGCTTTGTAGACAAAAAAAAACCATAATGATGAAAAGAAAAGAAAGGGAAAAAATGTGACCTAAATCTAAGATGGACAAGCAATACTTTCTGGAGGTTAAGCATCGTGTTTTTTGTTGTTTTTTTTCAACACAGCTTTGACTTCATGTTTCAAAGTTCCAAGCCCTATTTTTTGCCCTAATTGTGGGAAATGTCAGGTAACTAGATGTAGCGTGTTTTTAAAAATGGCATCTTTATGTGTGGTTGTGGAGTGAGAAGCTGTTCTGTACAATCTGTCTGTTCTGTCATTGTGTCTCTGGCTCTGTTCTTTCTCTCGCACTGTGTTTAGAGCTGCTCTGAGCGCTGGGGACAGTGAGCCAGGTGTCAGAAAGATGCTATTATTGCCTTGAAGCCGTACATTTGGGTCAGGGCTGTGAGCGTGTGTTTGAGAGAGAGAGATCAGAGAAATCTCTCTCTCTCTATCTCTAAAGCCTCTTTTCAGGGTTACACTCTGACATTCTTATTTAACACACATCAGACTGCCTTTGTCAGATCCTGTCTAAGTCTACACACACACACATGCACAAACAGATTTGACTGCATTTATAAATGCTGGAGCACAGATCAAGCATCTAGACAACAGGGCCACAGCTTTTGGTTCGTGTGCATAGTAACGTGTTCATCTATGACAAAATGTTCTCTATAAATCTATGTTATGTAGTAATTGCAACTTTTGCATGAGTTATTTCTGTACACTAATCAACTGCATTTCAGTGTGTACATAAATCAAGTATGTCATATAGTGATAGTCAGCTGCTGCCCACATTCGATCACGTTTCTGCTGATTTTAAGAAAATAAATCAGTAATCAAATAAATTGACAACTATCATAATTTAATAGTGTTTTCCCTCTGGGAATCTAGCATTTTTAGCTAAATAAAACAATAAAAATGTTAAAGAAAAGAAAAAGACAGAAAATCAATAAGAAATCATGGAAAGAACCAACAAATTTTGTTTTTTCCCCCTGGGAATCAGCAATAAAAAATAAATAAATAAAATCGAAATAAAATAACCGATAGAATTTTGGAATAAAGTTTTTATGCTCACAGAGACTGCATTTCTCCTGATAAAAAACATACCGGAAATTGTGAAATATTAGTTACAATGTACAATACTTGTTTTCTTCCTATTTATTTATTTCCACCAAAAACAACAGAAAATTAAACATTAAAAGAAAAAATATTAATGCAACCATTTCAGCCTTTTAGAATGTTTCAAAGGAGCATGTTCGACTGGAGTAATGATGCTGAAAATTCAGCTATACCATCACAGGAATAAATTACATTTCAAAACATTAAATAAGAAAACAGTTATTTTAAAATATAATAATATTTCAATATACTAATACTAGCGTGTTCTACTAATAGTAACATTTTCTGCTGATATAAAATAAAATATAATTAAAAAAGTAAAAATAAAACAATACTATCATTTTATATGTGAAATTGTCAGTGGTTTACCCTGGGAATGTAGCATTATTTCCTAATTTCAAGAAAAAAATTTAATTAAATACATAAAATAAGAAATCCTAAGAAGATATGTAGAATTCTTTAAAATGTCTAAAATGATATGATGAATTTGCCTAGTTTAGTTTTAATAAATATATATATTTCTGTCAGGACCTCTATCGTCAAAGATGATTGACAATTAGCATACAGTTTGGATTGGCGGTATGGTTCTGTTCTGGGCAAGAACTCCCTGTGCCTCCATGCAGCCTAGCGTGGATGAGAGCAGGGAGAGCAGCGATAACCCCCCCAGGGTAAACAGAACAGAACCAACATAAATGTAATGCAGATATCGTTAAAGTTCAATAATTTGTATGTACACATTTTAGAATTAGTCTGATTCAAAGGACAATCAGAAGGCGGAATCCTGACTTATAGAGGAGGAGCTGGGGATGGAGGAGGGTAATTACTATAAACTGTTGATAATACTGAGGGACCTTATAATATGAATGATTAGATAGGTGTCGTATTCCTATAGGTTGATGGGGATCAGCTGAGAGTCAGCTGATGCAAGCTTGACTAACGTGACCTGCCAGAACTAATGCTACGCTTGATAATTATTATTTAATGCACCTAGAAATAACTTTTTGTCAAATCCCTATCCAGTTAATGACGAATGGTTGAAAAAAGTATGGAAATTCATGAGCCAACATGTTTAGAGTCCCACATTTGGCTCAGATACTTAATAAACACATAATGGAGGAGTGATTGATGTGAACTTAGTGAATGACGGGCGTTTGAGCGTTCTGTGCAGTTATGCGCTTACATTCTCCCTGTTGAAATGCATATTAGAGATGAGAACTGACTTGACAATTCAAATATCACATTGCTTGAAAAGTAAAGACACCGAGACACTTTGTTCAGGACTGAAAAGTGGCATTAATTTCACACTAAGAAGGGTCTCACTGTTCCACGCTCCGCATCAAATACATCCTTCCCGTCTCACAGCCGTAGAAAATGACTGCGCTGGAGAAGGACACCAACGATGTGGGTAATAAACATGAAGGCTGGCAAATCTGAGAGAGAACCAATGAGAACAGGGGTGAAAAAAGTAGAAAGAAGTGGCTGTCAAAAGAATTCCGTTTCCTCATCATCACCAAGGAAGGAGAAAACAAAGAAGCATCTGTCTCTAGACCTAGAGAGGAGGATCTGTCATGAGCAGCAGAAATAATAAAGCAAAAAGATGATGCGATGCTTCACTGCTTCACAAGTCTGGCTCTCTGAAGAAATACTAAATCAGTAGAGCTTCAAAAGAGCTGTAGAGGAAGAGTATGCTAAACCCATGAGTAATACTTCCTCACTTAAAACGCTTGCTGAGAGGACGGCCATGGAGAACTGCTGCCCCCTCGTGTGCGCTTTGGATGCTGTATGAATATGCATTTGTGTTACGTGCATCATAAACTGTAATTGTAAAATGTATGATCATTCCAACAGGTCCAGCCGCATTAGTATAGAAAGCACCACAGAGCCAAAGTGTGTACAATTTTTAGAGAATTCAACCTGTGATAAATAGCTTACTTGTCAGTGTTATTAACAAAACTACTTAAAAAAAGGCATTTTTGTTCCTTAAAAATATAGATATTAATATTAGATGAAAGTTTTAGGGCAAGTTTAAGTTAAAATAAAATAGAAATAACCAAAAGAAGAATAGAATGACAAAAGCACATAACAAAATTACTAAAACATTTAAATAAAATGTTAAAATATTTTATTTAACCGTTAAAATAAAAATAAGAAAACAAGTAATTGACTTATTTAAATAAAGTAATATGAATAACTACTTTAAAGTAGACAAATAATCCTAAAATAACATTTCTAATCGTCTCTGCACATTAAACTGGAATAGTGAAAGTATTTTATTGCAATGATCATCTGCTTCACCTGTAGAGACAACACAAAATGACATTAGCAACAAATGTTCCATTTATATACAATGGCATATTTCAGTGAAACACAATATTGAGTGTCAAATGATGTAGGAAAGGATTTGATTTTATCCATTGAAATCAGGGACTGGTTGGATCATGAAGAGAGTAAAATAATTATTTACGAAAAGATGTAATGCTTTTCAGCATACATTATGAATATCTATATAATGCATTATACATAAAGGCTTCAAGTTAAGTGTTACCATAATTAAAGAATGCTAAGTGACATACACTTTACTATTAATTACTGACCAGTATAAGAGCTGGGGCCTGTAGCGGTCAGTGTTAGTAAGTGGTTTGCTGTTTGTGTCAGTTTGTGTTTTGCAGGGACTGTAAGGCAGAGTTTCACGAGGACCCCTGCAGACAGAGGACAGACACAGCAACAGGAAGTGCCCTGCAGGTGAGGACTTCACACTTTTAATATTAGTTCATCACATATGCATGGACACAGTTCAATTTATGTTGGCTAGATATCATCAGTCAAGGTGAAAATACACCACATCTGCTTAAATATTCTCTCTTTTAGGTTGAGCAGCCCAGAGATTATAGTCGTAATGGTGTCAGTGCAGGACAATGCCTGCAAGCTATTCACAAATCACCTGATTCATAAATGAATCACATAAGAGAGGAATTTAAAGCTGTTTAAGATTACTGTGCTGTGTTTGATCCCTGGTGTGTGTGTGTCTGTGTGTGTGTGTACCTGTTTTTCTATTCTGGTGGGGACTTAAACCTGACTAACACCCAGACTCCATGGACTTCGGTTGATGGTGGGCCCTATTAGCCTAGTACAAGCTAATAAATCACACAGAATGAAGTTTTATGAGAATCTAAAAATGCACAAAGTTTCCTGTGAGGGGTAGGTTTAGGGGTAGGGTTGGTGTAGGGCAATAGAATATACGGTCTGTACAGTAGAAAAACCATTACACCTATGGAGAGCCCCCACAAGGATAGCTGACCAGACATGTGTGTGTGTGTGTGTGTGTGTGTGTGCACGCGTTTTTGTGACAAATGAGGACATACATTTTATAATGACAAGGGTATGAATAAGTATTACAATGATAATTTGCCCTTTTCAGGACATTACCATGTCTCTCCACGTTTCAAAACCAATATAAATCCACGAATGGAGTGTATGAAAATCTGAACAGCACAAAGTTTTCCTGTAAGGGGTAGGTTTAGGGGTAGGGTTGGTGTAGGGCAATAGAATATACGGTCTGTACAGTATAAAAACCATTATGCTGTAAGGGAAACAGGTCAATTTAGCTCAAAGGGAATCATTTAAGATTTTAAAGGGAACTCCACCAATAATAGGTAAGGGAATTAGGACAGAATCACTGTTTTAAGGCTGATCACTGAGACGGCCAGCGAGTCATTGAGCGCCGTAAGAACACAATTCTGCAATGGCTATTTTATATCCAAAATATAGTGAAAACACTATTAATTAGCACAGTAACAAGGTCGTCAGTTTAAGACATTAACTTGTGAGCACAAATCACAAGATACTTCTCTTTTCAATATAAATAAGGCTTGATTGGATAAATCTAAGACATATAAACAAATCTAACACATGAACACACGCATTCAAACAAGTTTTCAGAAAGAGAGAGAGAGAAAATAATTAAAGAGAATGAAAATGTGAAACCCCAAGTTTACAGCAATATGTGCAATTGCCTAGATCTGAACAACCATCAATCACTTAATTAACCCTCGCCTTGAGTTTCTCAATGAGGTTAAAATTTATATTAAGTGCACCAGTTCAGCTAGTATCTGGAGGTACTTGTTGCCTGTGTAAGGGGTTCCCTTCATTGTCTGGTTGCCGAAAGGGTTTTCCCGAGGTCGCTGATTGGCTGGAGGTTCAGTCTTGAAGCCAGTGATTGAGCGTTGGCTGGAGCGGAGCTGTGGTCTGCAGTTGAAGTATATACGGCACTCTTTCGGAGATGCGGCATTAGGCAAAACTTAACTCAAAACACGAAACTCTCAACGAAAAAAAAATAAACTAAAGTAAAGAAATAGAAATAAAGTTTGACGAGACTAGGTGGCGTTTCTCCTCATGTTTTGGAGGAGATGGCAGTAACCAGAGCACGCTCAAAAACTAAAGGAAGCATGCCTTAGAGTGAAAAGCTAACAGCCGCATGGCTAAAAGCTAGACACAAAAAGCTAAAAGCTAGACACAAAAGCAAAGTTTGATGGTTTCCTGAGTATTTAAACTGGGCTTTTGGACCCATCCCAAATGGTTTTTTGACCAATTAGATGTCGTGTTTGCTCGGGGTGTTGTATATTCCTCCTCCCCATTCATAAATCAAATGTTCTTTTATCAGTAACATGGTCCGCGTTTTTCCCAGTTTTGGCGAGTATAGTTTGGACATGATTTCTATAACAAGAAAATGATACATTTGACAAAGAATTGATTAGAAGAAACGTTTCAAGCAAGAAGATTCAAACACACACATACTAAACATGAATACAACCTTAAGCTATTCAATAGTTATTAAAAAGATATACACAATAAGTGATTAGAACATGATAGTCCAATGTGTGGGTTACATACATAATGATTATTTATGCATAGAAATGATTAGTTGCTCAGATCCTTTTAATGTCATTTAGATGCATATTTACATGGAAATGAAGTTTCTTTGGCATTCTGTGGACGTAAGGAACTTTCTGGAAGACAGAGAGGTTAGTCTGTATGAATTTAGTCTGTTCTCGGTCGTGAGGTGGTGGATCAATTTACGGGCGCGTGACTGCGTTTAACTGTCATCGTGAGGCATTTTGTCAGCTCTTTGACATTTATCTTGATTACTTGCCGAAATTTGACAATCTCCTTGGCATTCCTGTGCCTCTGTGGAAATTTTGTCTCATGTTTCAACCATGTTGTGACCAAAATCTTAGAATGTCTGATTCGTTCTGATACCCTCCAACCCTATGGGGTGTCCCCCACTTTTCACAAACAAACCTGGTGTGAGTGTGTGTTTTTCAGGGCTATATCAGATAGATGCCTCTTCCTGCCCGCTGTGAACGCGTCACAGGAGACTATATCCGAACGCACGCACCTTTGCCCCAATCTCAAGTTCCTGTGGAAAAAATGGTGTGGAATGTCCTTTTACCTCTCTCCTTTATTCAGGAACTATATTCAAATAGTTACTAAACCAATACTACTATTACTTACTAATACCCGCTGTTTAGTACTGATTATATGTACTATGGATTATTTAATCAGCTTTAAAAAATGATCTATCTTGTGATTAGCATATCTAGTATGTTTTCAAATCACATAACTTTTTGTTTATTACATGAGTTATCATACAATGGCAGTAAATTATATAATAATTTATAATTCCCTTCGCACTCGTCACTTATAAATGTCCTTCTAGACTTTGTGAATTTAACAACATATTTGCATTTTCATTTTTTTTTTTTTATTCTGGCTTTTTTTTTAATTGCTTGTTTATTTCAATGTGACATTTTTGTGATTTAAAGGGACCGTTCACCCAAAAATTTAAATTCTGTCTACTCACCCTCAAGTTGTTCCAAATCTTTATGATTTATTTTGTATTTATTTTTTTTTTTTTTAATCGACGGACAACAAAATAAGATATTTTGAAGATATTTTTGGTAACCGGGAGCATGGGGGAAAAATACTATGCAAGTCAGTAGGTGCATTTACATGAAGCATTGTATTCCGATTACAATTGGTTTAAAAGTCAGTGAAATAAAAATGCTGCCTTAAACACTCAATCGAAATAAAACAATTAATTTGTGTGTGTGTGTGTGTGGTGGTGTGTGCTTATATTGTCTTGGCATTTCATTTCATTGCGCAATAACCTGAAATTCCATGAGCAATTTTTTTTTTATTATTTGATTCTCCTAAGTGCTAATATTAATATTATTTAATTTTAATATTTTGTCATATCATTTTCTGTTCATAATTTTTGTTTTATTTTTTATATATATTATATATTCAGTGTTTAAATTAGAATTTCAAATGAACTTATATGAATATATTTTAGATGTTTATATTTATATGTTATATTTATGACATTAGCTAAACACAGTTGGCTGAATTAACTATGTGTGTGATGAGGAAAGGTTCTTCACTCTTATAAAAAAGATTCCAAAAGTATGTTTTCTCAGCGATGTCATAGAAGGACCATTTTTGGTTCCCCAAAGAACCTTTTAGTGAACACTTCTTAAAAGAACCCTTTTTTATGTGAGGTTTTATATATATACTTTTTTCCAGTATACAGAACATTTTGTATCATGGAAAGTTCCCATGGATGTTAAAGGCTCTTCGTGGAACCTTCAATGCCGATAAAGAACCTTTCGTTTTACAGTGTTTTGGGAACCCAACAATGTTTTCATGGGCATCACTCTGAAGCCCCATTATTTTTAGGAGTGTACTATTTTAAAATTGTACGTATTATACAGTGTATGTATGAATGCTTGAATATTTACAGTATCTCAGACTGCTCGGTCATTGGTTGGCTATCTTTGTTTTTATCTTTAACCTTGAAAGTGCTCTGTAAAGATGTGATTATCTCCTAACAGTATGGATAACGATCCCCTCTCGTCTTGTCCTCTCTTATCTCGCTCAGGTGGCTGTATGCACATGGTGTGTCCGCGTCCACAGTGTAAGTTTGAATGGTGTTGGTTCTGTTGTGTGGAGTGGAACAGAGAATGTATGGGCAACCACTGGTTCGGATGAGTCGGATACGCTCTCACCATCAGCTGAAACTCAGGAAATGAAGCCAAACCTCTAATCATTAGCACTATTGTGAGGTATATATCATGAAATGCTGCTGACATTCAAAAGTATCTGTGGTAACCACAAAAAAATAAGGGTGTGATGGAATCATATTCTAGTGTTATTAAAATGTTTTTAATGAAATCCTGAGTCATGTTTTCTTTCAAGTCATCGAAATCCAACATATTTGTTTTGCTCATGGGAGTGTTGTTGTATTACTGACTGCACTTAATAATCACGATGAAAGTGATTCAGGTTTTTTCTCACCCCAATCTAGCTTTTATATTTTTATTTATTTTTTTAGAAAAATGTATTTATTCCTGTAATGGTAAAGTTGCATTTTCAGCATCATTACTCCAGTATAAAGAATCTTCAGAAATCATTATGATATGCTGATATGATGCTCAAGAAACATTTCTAATTATCAATTTTGAAAACAGTTGTGCTATTTAATATCTATAATTTTATATTTATTACCTTTATTGAAATGGTAATCTTTTAAAATATAAATCTTTTGTAGTATTATAAAATGTCTTTACTGTCACTTTAATGCATCCTTACTGAATTAAAGTGTTAGTTTCTTGGGGGTGGGGGACTCCAAACTTTTCAACGGTAGTGTAACTCGCAGCTTTAGATGTGCATTTATGTTCTCCAAGACACTAGAGACACTATTTTTTAGATTACTATTGTAAGGTCCGCGCACCTGGCCCAAGGAAGGTATCCAGGGGCGGATGAAGGTCTCTTGCGTGTTCGGTCTTTTAGCGCGCAGAGTTATTCAATTTAGGTTCAACTCAATCTGAACAGAGATACTGAGAAAAAGACTGAAAAATGAAGGGATGTAGAAAAGGGAAGATAAGAAGTAAAAGAAAAAAAAATAAGACTGACACAATTTTAGTATGAATTCGAATTTAGGTTGAAAGGCAAATTGGTTGTTTGTTGGTCTCTGATTATTCTTACATTCGATTATTATAATTAACTCTTTACTTTGTATTTTTTTTTTTCTCGTTCATTAGGAATCTATGTCGCTTAGGATTCCTCACGGCGGCCGCTATGCGTGGGCTCCACGATCACAAACTCGCCAGTTTGATCCTTATTCAGAGGTTTGTGGCTAATACTATTTAATATACTTTATATAGTAGGTTTGTTTAGCCCCCTACAATTACCCATGTAATGCTCAAACAATAATCAGCAGTTCTTCTAGACCCTTAGTCTAGACCCAATAGTTATTATAACTACGTACAACTTAATTAAAGCTGAAATCATACACATGGTTAATGTAACTGAGTACAACTTAAACTAAGGTCAAGCGGTTAGTCAGAAACCTATAATCTCACCTGATGTGCCCATGCTCCATCTAATCTGAGATTTAGTATGCACTTAACCCTGGTCGCAGATTTTCGGAAACATACGCCTTCACTTAATCTACTTGAGAAAATAACTTCAGAGTAAGTCAGAATAATTCAAATGTAACAATTTATTATCAGTCATGTAAATATGTATTATGCCAATTACATAGTTAAATCGGAGATATCAAATCAATATAAGACATCAAACTCTCAAAGACGAATCTAAGAGTAAAATGCATATCTGAGATTACATATATTAGATGTATTAGAAAAATACATAGTACAGAGTATGTGGAGATACTCTGTGCTACGGGCACTCTGGCTACAGAATCGCCCTGACCCTTTGCTGCAATCCTTTAAATACAAAACCAAGTAAATACATCCTCCAAATGGAGGCCTGTACCAGCAATTGGAATTTGCATTGAGCCAGGTGCCAGACCTGGGTGGTCTACACCTCAATGGTAACAAAAGGTAATTTGCATGGGATTGTTCTCTACGGTGATCGAAGTTTCTCTTAACTCTTAGGATCTGTATTATTTTTTAGTAAGATTAAGACCATTGTACCATTTGCCCTGAAACTATTCAAATGAAACCAGGCATGACTGTAAATCTTATTTGCATTCATTTAGAACATTATATTCTTGACCAGTTTGAGTGAAAAGGCACAGATGCATATGTGAGAGAGGCGTTTCCCGCACCACCCCTCTGTGGGGTGTCCTGAAGATGCCAGTGCATTGTTTGCCTCTCAGGAGATCAAAGTATTCTAGTTTCTTTTATCCTTACAGCTCTGCCAAAGATTCAGTTTCATTACGATTCATTGTCAAATTGAAAATATTACACTACGGGCAATACATTTGAATTAATGGGATATTTTACATTTGCAGGCTTAAAGACTGTATGTAGAATAAAAAAATGAACATAAGTCATCCACCTGTTCTTGTGTATAATAATGTCAGCTATTTTTCTACATGTGTTGTTTTCCATTGCTGATGTAATTTGACATCTGTCATCATGCATGATGTCATTGCATTCCTGTCATGTCAATTATTTACTTTTTCAGTCTCTCAGTGTTGTCTGCTCATCAGTATAACCAGGGCTGGTTTATGAACCGGACCAGCGAGGCCAGTGTCCAGGGGCCTTGAACTGCCAGGAACCTCCAAAGCCTCAAACCACAGAGAAACTGAACACCAAGGTCCTCAAATCCAGGCCAAGGCTGAAAGTATCGATAATAAGTAGTTTAGGCTTCTTAAAATCGACTATTTTACCTATTATTAATCTGTTTTTATGAGAGTTTTGTGTTAACAGCAAAGTCCATTGAAATCAATTCTAATGTAGTTGCTGGTAACGTAGAGCGTTCCAAATCTGTCACTGTTGAGGATCCTTGTTAGGATGCTGCCTTAGAAGACAGCTTGCTGTCTTGCATGTTTCAGAACAAGTCCACACAATGCTTATATCTAGTTTATATGATGATTCGATGGCCCTTGATGGACATATTCTGTTGAAACAGGACACAGTACTGGTGCTATAAATGGACCCTAAACAATCCTGTGCTGTTGCCCTGCGACCTCTAGTTAAACATTATGAGATAAGTGTTAGTTCAGTATGATTTATTACAGGGAGGGTGTAACTGGATGTCTAACACACATGTGCTAACGACTCACAGTAAAGATTAACTGAGAAACAAATCATCTAAAGACAAACACAGCCCGTTATTAAAGACGTCAAGAGCGCTCTGCTCGATATACAGGCAGTACTGATGCTGATTTTCTGCTCTACTGGCTCCATTGCACTTCTGTTTAGTTTATGTTTTGGGCTGTAAGTTCACTCTTCTAGCATCTGAAGAAGGAAGAGGAGATCTTCAAGTGCTCTCAGCTGAATCCAGTAGAAGAATGAAGAGATTCGGACAAGTCAGACCTGACAGGCCTGATAACCTTGAGCTTGAACTGACTGATGGAATCTCTGGTCAGGTGAGGAAACAGCCTTCAGTCTTTGCTTTGAATCTGCTACATTATTTCCTGAACTGTTCAGTGTTCAAAAAATAAATAAGAAATGATGTGAAGTTTACGGTAAAGCACCAAGAACTGTGCCTGACAGTTCATCGTTGTAAAAAAAAATATGGTAGCAACATTTTAGGTTTTAAGGAATGAACGGTTATTAACAGTAAAAATGTATATTTCATTAATTGATATGGTCATATCAATAATAATTGTAATCAAAGCTGACGGAAATACTGATATATTGGTAACTGACTCTAAAATAATGCAATAAACATTCATCAACTTAAGATGTAAAATAAAACCCTAATGTACATAACTGATAACAAAACAAAAAAATAAGAAACTATTATTGCATGAAAAAAAACATCAATGTGAGCTGTCACAGCTTTTTTTCACTTCCAAAAACTATGAACAACTTACCGTTTACCAATTACTTTGTTTTTACCATAGTATATTTTGCAGACGTTTGCCATTACAATTACAGACATTATTTTTACAGTGATAACTCACATTTTAAACTATTGTGTCATTTGGTGATGTTTTTACTATTTTGTATGCATGGCTGAAGTCAGTGCAGCCAATCTTTGCTTCCCCAGTATCCGTGACAACAGTTAAAGATGTGGGGAGGTCAGTCGCTCACCTGGCGTCCTATGCAAGAGGCCGCTGGAAACATGCTGCCCGCAAGTCTGTAAGGAAGAAACCCAAAGGTATTTATAATAAATGCTTATTATGTTACGGTTATTCACTGTAAATTATACGGTTTAGCACTTTACGGTTATAATTATTCCAAAAACGGTATACTACCATAAAATTAATGTCCAATACATGTAATGTCCAATACAGTTTTTCACAGTATATAGTAGGGGAATTTACCATTAACCATTTTACAGGTTTTTACTGTAGCATTTTTTACAGTCTTTTACCGTTAAATTCAACGGTCATTTTTTACAGTGTCTAACTCTAAGTCTTTGTCTTTTTAGAGGAATATGTAGGCAGCAAATACAAGGGTCTGGCAATGGATGAAGACGATGTAGATGGACAGAAGAATATCCAGCTGAATAAAAGGCTTCTGGATCACTTTCGAGTCCTGGCGGCCAGCAATAAAGACACAGATGAAGTAATGCTTGAAACAAATGATGTGGCTCCACTTTGGTGAACTTTGGGAGAACATGATGTCGTATTTGTAAGTGCCCCACAGTGATACTGATTTTTGCTTTCAGGTGGACCTGCAGTTTCTGAATGATGTCCTCACAGATGGAGCTGACCCAAACTCAGCTGATAAATATGGGCAAATGGCCCTGCATGAGGTTAATGTTTGACTGCTTATGTAAGACATATATGCCATAAAATGTCATTCTGGGATTTAAAAGTTCAGCTGATGCTTGCATTCAAATATTGATAATATAGGTGACATCTTGTCAATCATTCACAGATGTTTGTGTTTATTGGTAGATCTCTCGGGCATGGAACGTGGACGTGATGCGTTTTTTCCTGGAAAGAGGGGCAGATTTTCAGAGGGCCGATGCTTTTGGAGTGACACCTCTTCACGTAGCCGCAGCTCTGGATTATGAGGAGATGCTGCAGTTCCTGTTAGAAAGAGGAGGTGTGTTTATGTGTGTTTATCAGGGTTCAGCAAAATTCAGAATTTAAGAACTGGTTGTACGCTCTCAGAAAAAAAGGGTACAAAAGCTGTCACTGGGGCAGTACCTTTTCAAAAGGTACTAATATGTACTCTCTAGGTATTAATATGTGCCTTTAAGGTACTTATATGCATCTTTTAGACATAAAGTACTAAAGAGTACCTTTTGAAAAGGTACCAGCCCAGTGACAACTTTTGTACCCTTTTTCTGAGAGTGTATGTACTGTACATTCATGAGTGTGATTTTGAGTTGAAATGGTTATATAACACACAGAGTATGAAGGGAAAAGGTAATTTACTGAGTTGCAATTTAAACAATCACACAGAAAATGATAAACAATAGTTTATCAACAAAAGTTTATTCAATTCAAAAGTTCGGGGTCTGTTTTTTTATTTTATTTTTATTTTTTATTTTTTTGAAAGAAATGAGTTCAGCAAGGATGCATGCATTCAGTTGATCAAAAGTTACAGTAATGACTTTTACATTCAGATGAGTCAAATAAATTCAAATAAATGCTATACTTCTGAACTTTCTATTCATCAAAGAATACTGAACAAAATGTATCACGGTTTCTACAAAAATATGAAGAAGCACAACTGTTTTCAGTATTGATAAAAATAAGAAATTGATTGATAATAATAAGAAGAAGAGCACTAAATCATATTAGAATGATTTCTGAAGGATCAATTGACACTGAAGAGTACGGAAATGATGCTGAAAATTCAGTTTTGTCATCACAGGAATTAATACAATTTCAAAATGTATAAAAATACAAAAGAGTTATTGACTGCTTTTACTGTTCTTCTTTTACTGTATTTTTATCAAATAAATAAATGCAGCCTTGGTGAACATACAAAAAAAACTCTTTTAAAATGTAAAAAAAAAAGAATGTCAATGATCCGGACTTTCTAGTTCTGGGAATATTTATATATACATATATATATATATATTATATATATAATATATATATATATAATATATTAATATATAATTAGTATATATATATATATATATATATATATATATATATTATATATATATCTGTTGTGTGTGGGTGTGATAATATCAGACTGCTGATTGAGGTAGTTAAAAAGAAGGAAATAATATATAATAATATATGAAGAGTTTAAATTGCCAAAAACCTAATCAAGTTTCAATCATGTGGTTTATTGGGCATTCCATTAATTCAATTCCTACTGCAGTTGGGTTATTTTGATTTAGGTAAAAATAAAAATAAAAATACAAACACAATTAAAACACAATAAAAAAATGAAAATAATAAAAACATGAATTTTTGATTAATTTTTTTAACGGATGTGAGGATCTGTTTTTGCAAAATAACTCTTCATATATTATATTATTATTTCTTTCTTTACTACCTCAATCAGCAGTCTGATTTTGTTTTGCACTGGCAGCTGCCATTGAAGCTCGCACGTATAAAGAGAAGCAGACCGCACTGCACTTTGCTGCTAAGAATGATGCTGTCGGGGCAGTGAGGAGTTACTGCAGAACGGGCGGACATTGCTGTGCGAGACATAAAGAGAGAACTCCTTACAGCTGGCTGCAAACTTGCGGTAAGCCGCTTGTATAAAACTCTATA
Organism: Sinocyclocheilus anophthalmus; assembly: GCA_018155175.1. Lineage (NCBI taxonomy): Eukaryota > Metazoa > Chordata > Actinopteri > Cypriniformes > Cyprinidae > Sinocyclocheilus > Sinocyclocheilus anophthalmus. Next base: position 445,425 of record JADLZN010010218.1, on the reverse strand, counting down.
AAGTCTGACCTGATCTGTGCATGCTCTCCAGCTCTAACAGTGGATGAATCTGTTGATTACTGTCAAAGATGTCTCTACTTTTTTGACTTCTGCATTCAAGGGTGTTATGGGAGTTATTGGGTGTGTTATGTACAGATCGGAGTGAGACAGCACGTTTGCTGCTGGAGTTTGGAGCAGATGCTGGGGTGCAGGACTCTGATGGACAGCTCTGCATTACTGTCATGGTTACTAAAATGACTTCTGTGGTGAGGATTGAAGGATTGTAATCGATTCAGTACGAGTTATTTTCCAAAAGGGGGGCTCCCCCCAGCATTAATGACATTACATGTATTCATTTAGCAGATGCTTCCATCATGACTTTCAAATGGAAAATAATACTAGCAAAACACGTTAATCCAAGACACAATACAAGTATTGCAACTACATTTTTGGAAATATCAAATCAATTAACGCAAACAATTTTAGTTTTTTTTTTCCCTGCCTTTGCACAATTTATCTGGACTTTGCTATTATTTTGCATAATGTAGAATAATGAAAATCATTTGTAAATCATGCAAGTAAGAATAAATAAATAATATAATATAACAAAATTAAATAATTGGTTTTTTTTTTAATTAATGATATAACATTTACATGATGAATATTTAGTTTTATTTTTCATTGTTTTATTTTATTTAATTTTTTTATTGCAGTGCTTCACATTCTGCTTTTAAATTCAACTATTATTTTGGTAATTAATCTGTGGTAGATATCATCAGACCACAAATAGTAAGCTTGTTGTAATAATGAAACTAATACTTCAATTCAGCAACGATGCATTCAATTGATATAAAGTGTCAGTAAAGACATTTATAATATTACAAAAAATGTGTATTTCAGATAAATGCTGTTCTTCTGAGCTTCTATTCGTCAGGAATGCCACTACGCAAGAAAAGTTCCAAAAAATATGTAAAGCAGCACAAACACAACTGGTTTCAACATCGATAATAATAAGAAATGTTCTTGAGCATCAAATCAGCATTTGGAATGATTTCTGAATGATCGTGTGACACTGAAGTAATGCTGAAAATTCATCTTGCAGCACAGGAATACATTACATTAAAGGGGTCATATGATGTTGCTAAAAATAACAATATTTTGTGTGTATTTGGTGTAATGAAATGTGTGTATGTGGTTTAAAGTAAAAAAAAACACATTATGTGTGATCTGATTGGCCAGCTATCTAGTGTGCTGTAATTGGCCGAATACCTCAAGCGTGTGATGGAAAAGTTACACCCATCACCATACCGTGATGCCCTGTCAGGCCGGAGCGATGATTTAAAAACATTAAAACACATTAAAACGAGGCATTTGTTGCATCCAGTGAGGGACATAATTACGGATTATAATGACATACACTGTCTTTTTACGCGTTGTGTTGGTTGTAATCTGGCCGCGCGTAAAAATCAACCATGTCTGCATTTGTGATCGGGGAAATTACAAATAACAAGTGCTACTCTACACTGCTCAAAATTTGTTTTTGAATTGTCAGTGGCAAATTCTTTTAATATAAAAAAACGTACTTACAGTCTATGAGTCAAAACACCCGGCATTGTAGTCTACTCTCCCAGGCTCAGGAAACAGTCCTCCATAAAATGCGCTGGACACATCTGAATGTTTGGGTTGAACTGTTTTGGAAGAGTGTTGTAAATACAACTTAACCACGGATTTCTAGTCATGTCCTCTTTTGGCGGCCAAACAAAGTAGTTTCGCTTTACACAGCGCCTTCACGACATGGCGGCAGATCGGAAGAGGGCAGCGGGCTTGAGAATGGCGCGGCTGGCGATTTCGACGAAGGAGCATCCGGCGGGCTGCGGCAACCACATGTGATGACCCCAGGCTGAACTCCGCTTCGTCCACAGTGAAAGCCAATCCGGCGATCCACAGCACTAAGTTGCTAATGTTGTTGTATTTCCTCAGCGACCAGCATGGATCAGCTCCAGGCATGACAAAGCGGATATCGTCCTCTTTTGGAAGGCCAAACAAAGTAGTTTGGCTTTCACAACAAAACACACAGCGTCTCCATGTCGATTATGGCGGCTTGATGTTAGGCTAGGCAGCAACAACAATACTACAGCGAGAATAAAAAAGTTATGCCTTCTTTCTTTGCGTGAACATTTTGGGCGGCGTTATGCAAATCTTCCCACATAGTGACGTAGAATGTGGGGGCATGTTAGAACGAGCCGTTTTAGGTAGGCGTGGTTGACTCTTAAGTTTTATAAAGAATATCTCTTTGGATTTGAGACTTTAGTCTTTGCAACTTTACAGATCTTCTTTAAGAGCTTGTAACACTCCAAAGAGAAAGGAAAAATTGAAATCGCATCATATGACCCCTTTAAAATATATTCAAATAGAAAACAGTTAATTTAAATTTTAATAATATTTCACAATATTGACGTTTTTACTGCATTTTTTTGATCAAATAATTGCAGCCTTGGTGAGCATAAAGATTTCTTTTAAAAACGTTTTAAAAATCTTACTAATTGACAGGCTGATTTGGCAATGAATCAATTCCATATGAAAGACCGAATGACCCGAAAACAGTTCTACTACCTTCATCTCATGGAGCCAAAACCTGCTGACAAGACAAACCCAAAAGGTTCTGATCCGTCATCACCGGTACACATCTTTAAGCACATTTCACATACATTTCTGTACAGTGTTGCTGCATTAGATCTGTGTCTGTCCACAGCTGGAGTTTATTGTCAATCAGGGCAAACTGGATCTCATCATGCACCCTGTAGTGCTCAAACTCATCAATGTCAAATGGAACTTATATGGCAGGTAAACCAACATCAAAGTTCAAAACTGATGCATGGAGAAACATCAGCAGAGATCAACATCACATTAAATGTTTTCCTACAGAACGGGAGCCTGGATACTCTTGCTTCTCAACTTCCTATTTATCGTGTCCTGGACAACAGTAGCCATATCTGTGTCGGTACGTCCAGATGGAGATCGGTACAATCTTCCTCAGGTAGGACTAACTATCTTAATAGTTTGAACTATCTTTCTCTTGTTGACGATCATTGACATATTGAAGGGTTCTTCCTTATTTTTTCTAACGTTATTGAGAATGCACAAAGTAAACAAATCTAGAATATACATTTTTTTGCTTCTGAACAAACATATGCTTACAGTACATGCACTTCTCTTGGTAGGACTGGTGGCGTGTGTTGTTGGTGGTTTTGGCACTAGTGCTGACGGTGGCTGAGGTGTACAGGGAAGTGATGGAGATTGTGCGATCTAGGAGGAAACTGAAGCACTGGCAGCGTTGGACTGTGCAGAAAATCAATGAGGACTTGAGCTGCTCTCACCCTATGTGGCCTGAGGTAACACACTGAACCCGTTCACACACTCACTTCTACTTGCTCTTATTTAAGAAGTCTGCACTCACAATCTGGATTGAAATCTGTTGATGGATCCTATGTTTTTGATTTTTGTATTTTAAAAGCTTAGTTCACCCAATAAAGAAAATGCTATCATCATTTATACAATTCAGCTTTGCCATCACAGGAATTGATTACATTTTAAACTATAGTTCACCATACTGCTATTTTAGGGGGAAGTCGTGGTCTAATGGTTAGAGAGTCGAACTCATAACCCAAAGGTTGTGGGTTTGAGTCTCGTACCAGCAGGGATTGTAGGTGGGGGGGAGTGAATGTACAGCACTCTCTCCCACCTTCAATACCATGACTAAGGTGCCCTTGAGCAAGGCACCGAACCCCCAACTGTTCCCCGGGTGTGTGTCTGTGTGTGTGTTCACTGCTGTGTGTGTGCACTTTGGATGGGATAAATGCAGAGCACTAATTCCAAGTATGGGTCACCATACTTGGCCACATGTCACTTCACTTAATTTTTACTGTATTTTGGAGCATAAGGGACTTCTCTCAAAAACACAAAAACATAAATAAATCTTAAATTATTCCAAACTTTTGACCTGTAGTATAAATGAACAGGAATAAAATACACTCTTGTAAGGACACAACTCAGAATTTTTTTTTTTTATATATATATTATATATAAAACAGGAACGCAATTACCTGGAAGGCCAAATTAAGTATATTCGAAACCTGAAAGGAGCCTACTCTCAAGACCTCTGGTAATGTACTCATCACAAGCTAATATACAGTTGAATGTTAAAGAGTGTGAAAAAGTAAATTTCCCGTATGACTAAGCATGCTGGGATGTCTCATGCAGGAATATCTTTGATTGGCTGGTCTATTCGCTGCTGCTAGCAGTTCTGGGCATCCACTTGGCAGATATATTCCTAGTGTCTGACTCACTTCGACAGAACAGTCTTCGCCTCTTCGCAGTGTCCATTATTTTCCTGTGGTTAAGGCTGATGAAGCATGTCCGAGCCTTTAGGTAATTAATCTTTTTGTAAGTATAACTTCGGGATCTTGACTTCCACCAGGGGTTTCCATGGCCCTTACAAGTCAAGCCTATTTGATTTTAGAGGAAATGATTATGATTTTTGAATAATCAAATAATCTGAACTGCACACATCTTTCCTTACGGGTAAAACTAAAAAAACGAAAATCAAGATGAATGCATGTAATTTGAAATGTTAAATGTATATGTGTGTGCTTGGGATTTCATTTTCAAAATGGCCAGATAAATTAAAATCAATTCATAAATTCTCATCACCTGTTCTAGAATTGTACTTAAAAAATTGTGGATGTGGATGTAAAGTAAACTTTTTTTAAAGGGGGTCATGAAGCATATGGCTTTTGAGATAGTGGTCATCTGAGTAAAATGTTGGGGACCTCGGCTCTGTAGGAACACCTGGTCAGTAGCAGTTACCATAGAGACTCAGATATAATGTCAACACCTTTTGGGTCTCCTGACTGCTATGACACACAGAGCTCCTGGAGCCAAATGCTGTCACCTGGCCAGTGGCCCAAATAACAATGCTTCCATATCTCAGGTTTCACTGAGACTCCACAGGTGGCCTCTTCTTTGTGGGCTAGGTAACCATGGGAACATATGGTCAGCGTTATGGTAACCATAGAAACATAAAGATGCGGGGGTTTGGACACCATGTGCTCAGTCACTTCTGAATGCTACTACAGTATTTCCATATTATGCCATTTCACTCATCAAGCAGAGCCAACCACAATTCGGCTGCTTTTCCAGATCCAAAATCAATCACAATAGAGCAAACACTGACTTAATGGTTTTTAGTTGTGAAAACTGAGCTTTGCACTTTATCGGCCTACAACATGACACATGACTGTACTCCAGGTAATGGCTGATTTTTATTCTCTAGGGTGATGGGGCCCTTTATTGTCATGCTGGGGAAGATTGCAGGAGACGTGCTGCGTTTCCTTTTTCTCTATATAGAGATCTACGTTCCATATGCCTGTGCTTTCTGGATCATATTTGGAGGTACATCACAAATACTTATAGTATATAATTGAACAGTATATGTAAAGCTGCATGATATATAAATGTTGTGCTTACTGGTCTCAGGTTTAGCTGAGGTGCCAAGTATGAAGACGGTTCCTGAGCTGCTGTACAGCCTGTACCGTATCACCCTGGTGGATGAGTATGAGTTTGATGCCATGCTGGATGTGGACGCAGTGATGGCCTACCTGCTCTGTGGAACATTTCTGACCCTCTCTGCTATTCTCTGTGTTAATTTACTGATTGCTCTGCTTTCTGACACTTTCCAAAGGTATTAATTAGCCATATACACTTTTATGATTTGTTTACTAGGGGTGTAACAATACATTGATATGGATTGAGGCAACGATCAAATGACGGACATGATGTATAATGCAAGCATATTTCTTTTGTAGATATATATTATTTATATATATATATATATATTTGTATGTATGTATGTATGTATGTAAGTATGTATGTATGTATGTATATATACCCTATATATCTGATATATCTATATATAGATATAGGTGCGGACAACTACACATGTGGAGAGTTACTACTAAATCACAGAACCGGCTTACTTATGAGATGCCGCTATGAAAATCGCATTTGATTATATTGCATAGCTCCTATAGATATTATATTATATATAGATATATATATATTTTATTTATGTATATATAGGAGCACCTTTATTGTGTGTAGAAACTATTTCAAATTGTCATGAGGTTTATGTAAGTCAAAATACTTTATGTAGCTTTTTATTTATTTTTTTTATTTTACAAATACATTTATTACCTTATTTTGTTGTGTCCTAATGGGGATTATAGGATATGATTAGTAAATTGGACACATTTTAGATGACGTTGCAAAATACCTTTCTTGATTTTGCCATTGTGGGTTCATTGCATGATCTGTGATGTGTGACATGCTATATATTACTGTGTATATATATATATATATATATATAATATTATATATATATTTGTGGTATACAGGGATTTGCATTTGAAATTAAATGTTTGTTATATTTAAATTGAATTTGTGAATTATTAAAAATTTAACTGGTTGTGTAAAATAGGTACATAACATCGTAATACTGATATATCGATCACAGGCCCATGAATCTAATCATATCTTAATTGTATTGTGGCATGTTTAGAGGTATCTGTCATTATTGCATTGCTGGCTAAAGGTGTGGTTACATTAGCTGTATTTTGGTGAGAATTTATTTGGCCAAAAATGGTCCATTGTCAATAGCTTGGCAATGTATGCAGCACAGCTCACGTAAAAGTCACTTTCAAACCTAGCATCTCTCTAGAATTCGCCTGACCAACTTACACATGAGAGAAATCTGCACAGGCAACTTTTTTCTTGCCCTCATGCGAAACGTCAGAATGCATGGATTCCTACTGAAATGCTTGAATTTCGCCTCCTAAATTTTTCCAAGCAACGGTAAATGTGACCACACCTTAAAGGGATAGTTCACCCCAAAATTTTCATTTTGTCTTCATTTACTCACCCTCCACTTTGTTTCTAAACCTGTATGCATTTCTTTCTTCTGTTAGATATTTTCTTCTGAAGATATTTTGAAGAATGTTGGTAAATAAATAGTTGACGGTAGCCATTGACTAAGTATAGTATTTTTTTTTCTTAGTATGGAAGTCAGTGGTTACCGTCAACTGTTTCAGTGAACTATGCCTTTAAGAGTATTGATGCATCATAATAAAATGTCCAATTTACACCCCTAAGGTTAATGGTGCTTTTTGTCCTTTTTGGGAATGATACTGTAGATGTGTTCACTGTGAATTCTCATTGTATTGAAAACACCTAGAATTGTTTGCGTTTACAGGGTCTATGACAACGCGCTGGCCAATGCTGTGATGCAACAAGCTGCTATCATTCTGCAAATAGAGGAATCCATGCCTTGCCTGAGACGTTGCTATGACAACGAGTACATCCACCAGCATTGTGCCCCGCTTGGAGAATTCTATGATGATGATGTCACCACTAACCCAGAACAACATGCTGAGATGAAGAAGCTCACAGAACAGATCAAGGTGTCTACATCGACAACTACTGTATGTTGTATTTTTCACACGTCCTTTCTGAAATCTCAGAATAACTGAAACTTTGCAAGTTCCGCAGGATACTTTAGATAAATATCTGAACATCCAAAGAGAGACACTCTCACCGCAGTTAGCCTATGCAGGTGCCGGAGAAGATACCAAAAGGTTGGTTGATAAACATCTAGCAACTTCTTGATCTTAGATTGTTACATCATGCTATAATGCATTTTGACGTGATTTTCCTGGAAAGGCTGCTTATTATTATTATTATTATTTGATTTATTTTTTTACAAAAGGAGAAGTGCTGCACTTCCAGAGAAAGAAGAACATCTCAAGACTCTTCACAGACTTAAGAAAGACCAGCAGAAGCACAGTCAGGACCTGAGTGAGCTGAAGGCTGAAGTGAAGGAACTCCACAGTTTGCTGCTCAGTCTGACACAGTCCAAGACATGTAAGAGAGCTCCGCACTTATAATGAACGTCTGTGAAAGTATGCACAAACATGCATGGGATCCTTGTAAGCCTCGTTTTTTTATTGAGGCGGTCACTGACGTTCAAATATTTGTCTATGGTAAATAATGTGAACCATATGCTATAACCTGGAATATCCCTTTAAGTGATTTGACTGGTGTTTCTGCAGCTACTGATGATGACAAGAAACCCTCAGTGACAAAGCAACCTACAGCGGACAGTAAAACCTCTGAAATTAATTAACGATTTGCGGAAATCAACATTTATTTCCACTCGGAGTGGAAAGGACTTATGCAGCAAGTCATGATTATGTAACCTACCTTTGTTGTTCCTTAAGTTATGCCATTGTACCAATATAGATTTGCATCTGTGTATATTAAAGTGACTTTATTTTAATTATTAAGATTGTAACTATACAGTGTGAAACAAGACTAGTCTCTTTATCTGAACCCCAGAAAACTTAAAAGAAATAGTTTGCACACATGCATTTATTTATTTATTTTTCTCACACTCATGCCATTCAAAACTCATATGCTGTCAATGCACACTATAGGCTACTGGTCAAGTTTGGAATCATTAAGACTGTTGTTGAGCATCACATCGTGTTTCTTGAGCGGCATATCAGCATATTAGACTGATTTCTGAAGGATCATGTGACACTGAAGACCGAAGAGCAATGATGCTGAAAATTCAGCTTTGATCACAGGAATAAATTACATTTTCAAATATATTCAGATAGAAAAAAACGGCTATTTTCAATTGTAATAATAATTCACAGTATTGTTGTTTTACTGTAGTCTCGGTCAAATAAAAGCAGCGCCTTGGTGAGCATGAGAGACTTCATCCGAAAACATGAATGATTTCACATTTCTGACCTGTAGCCTAGTGTATATTTTGTGAAACAGAAAAGGAGTCATTACTTGTTACGCACATCATCTGTGGTATGATAGCTTTGTGTGAGGAACAGAAAGCTTATTGTTTATCAGTGAGTTACTGATAATCTCCCTTCTCTGAAATCTCATTTGTGGTTCAGATAATGACAAACAGCTGCATTGAGGATTCTTCAGAAACCCACTACCCTTTAAAGCCTTCACGTATATGACACCTTAAAATACTGCCTATGTAGGGCGCTTCCCTACATAGGGAACTCATTCTATTCTATTCTATTCTATTCTATTCTATTCCTAGAGAAATAACAGCATAGGAGGTTGGGAGGGACAGTTTCAGTATTACGTGAGCAATTCCTTTAAAACGCATGTGGCAGGGAGCGGCTACTATTGTAGTTGGTCACCACAGGGCAACAGCAGGGATACTTTCCCATTAGTCAGCTCTGAAAAGTTTCCCAGCTCCTCGGCGGAAGTAGGACGGAGCGGCTGGTTTCCGCTTCCCTCGCTGCTGCTTCTGCTGGTCACTGAAGTAAAGATGGCGGCGGCCGAGACCGATCGTGAAGCACCGTCCGCGCTGTGTAGCGAATTCCTCCAGTTCTCCGCGAAGGACACCGCTGCGGTAGGCGACAGTCGTATAAAGACTTTCTCAAATGTCTCTCCTGATGAACTATTTGAGTTCGGTTGCGGAAGTCGGTGCGTTCGCGATGAATTTGGTGTTTTTTCTCGCTCCTGGTCTCGGGTTGTTTTGCTCAAGTGTCGTCCTGCTAACGCGCTAACACCTAGCCTGTGAGGTTTTCACACCTCAAGCTCCAAAACACGCACACTTGACACTCCATTTACTCGAATATTTATTTAGTCTAGCTACAAGTAAAACATTCGTTCGTTTCTCGAGTTTTGGGTTTAACTTGTGGCTTTGCTGAGAAAGAAACTATCTGGCAAGAGTTGGATAAAAACAACATTGGCTGCTTTGTTCATCATCTTTACGTTATGTCAGTTAGTTAATGGTAGAATTAACAACAGCTCTTTTAACGATGTTTACATTGATCTAGGCACGCAAATAATCAAGCTGAGCTTGTGAATTGGCGTAGTTCTTCTGCATTCCTGTAAAGACATTAGTATTAGCCGTGTTTTTTGGATTCTTTCTCTGCGTAGCAGGTGCTGAAGAATGTTGTGGTAGCCCAGTTACATGATTTTCGTTTTGTGAATTGGCTAATCCACTACATTTACATGCCACATCTATCTCAAAAACATAATTAGGTTTGTTTTTACGGAGTAGCTCAGATGGTGGATATATTAAACCACATGCAAGACCTCACTTTGCTGCGGTTTGTATCGTCTGATAGACCGAAAGACAGCACTGCACGCTATCCTGTGTATTTCTGACTGTATATTAGACACCATGTGCATGAAAAACACAAGTTACTTTACGCTATAGGTCTGTGTTAATAAAACTACAATCTGATCTTCAATCTCAAATCAACTCTTGCATGGTGAATAGTCTGAAAACAGATGCTGGATTGTTTGGCTGTGTGCTCTAGCACTAAATCCAGGTTAGTAGGTCGATGTAGACAGTCGCAAAGACTGCCAAATTCTGCTCACTGTGTACACATAATCCCTGTGTTTCCTTATCGCATGTGATCGTGGCACATACATGCTGTTGGATCAGCTAGGTTGTTACAGTATCTCCTTCAGGAAAAATGCTGTCAGAATCACACACACTATGGTTACAAAACCTAGTGAGCTTCCTATGATTATCTTTTAAGGTTGCGTCTTGGAGAAATCTGACTGCCATCCTGCAGGAATGATTGTGCGAGTGCATTCTGTGATTCCATACCATTGCATTCTTTTTTTCTTTTTTTTATTGTGAGCGTTGAATGCATGTTCATAGTCTGGAAACAGGGCATCGAACTAAGTTTTTTTTTTTTTTTTTTTGTGTTGTTCCAGAAGTTTAAGTTTTTTTTTTTTTTTTTTTTTTGAAAAGCATTTCTGTCTTTGCTCATCAAGGCTGCATTCATTTGGTCAAAAATACAATAAAAACAGCAATATTATTACAAGTATAAAAATTTTAAAGCTATTAGTCTAGTCTTCAGTTTCACATGGTACTTAGGAAATCATTGTTGACATTTCTTATTATTTTCAATGTTGATAGCTTAATCACATTTTATGGAAAGCATTTACATTATTTTTCAGTATTCTTTGATGAATTCGCCAGTCCAAAAATAACTTTTTTGTACACATTGAAAAGACAGGATTATTGTCACTTTTGATCAATTTAAGGCATTCTTGCTGAATAAATGTTACTTTAAATAGCCTAGTTTATTTTATATTCATACAAAAGAGATGCACATCTAATTAATTCTATATTAAAGGGGTCATACGATGTTGCTAATAAGAACATTTATGTTGTGTATTTAGTGAAATGAAATGTTTATGCGGTTAAAAAAAAAACATTATTTTTCACATAATTTACATTATGTTGTTGCTCCTATGTGCCCCGCCTTTCTGAAAGTTGTCGATTTTATAACGTCATTCGTTCTGAAAAGCGATGGTGTGCGCTCGGATGTGATTGGCTGAGACTTCAAGCGCGAGTGGAAATGTTGGACGCCCTCACCTACTGTGATGCCGTTGTACCGGCGTGTGATGAGCAAACATGAAAACCCATTATAAACGAGATGTTTGTTGCATCCAGTGGGGACATAATATCTCATTATAATGACTTATACTGTCTTTTCACACATTGCATCGCGCCGCGTAAACATAAAAACCATTTGTGCATTTGTGATCGGAGAAATGAAAAACAATAAGTGCTACTCTACACTGCTCATAAACTCGCGTTTGAATCGTCAGTGGAAAATTCTTTAAATATAAAAAAAACTTACAGGCTGTGAGTCAGAAGCGCCACACTGTCCTTGCAAAGTTGGAACTGCCCTGCTTTATAAAAACAGCCTTGGACCAACAGTACTGCCTGTCGTCTACTTCCCAGGTCAGGAAAACAGTACTTCATAAAATGCGTCTGAACACATTGAATATTTGGGTTGTAACTGTTCTGGAACAGGTTGTAATACACCTAACCACCTGCTTCTGATAGTGTCCTCTTATTTGGAAGGCTTTCACAATGAAAACACACAGACGTAACACACGGTCCCGGATAGAGTGAGCGTGATGGATGGCGGGCTTGCGGCAACCACATGTGTTGGGCTGGACTCCGCTTCATCCACGGTTAAAGCCTATCCGGCGATCGACAGCGTGAAGTTGATATTTCCTCAGCGACCAGCACGGATTCAGCTCCAGGCATGACGAAGCAGATTATCGTCCTCTTTTGGAAGGCCAACAAAGTAGTTTCGCTTTCACAAAGAAATCACACAGCGTCTCCATGATATGGCGGCGGCAATAATACTACAGCGAGAATAAAAGTTACGCCTTCTTTCTTTGCGTGAACATTTAGGCGGTGTTATGCAAATCTTCCCATACAGTGACATAGACATGTGGGGGCGTGGTTTAAAGCAAAAAAAAAAACCCCCCCCCCGGCGTGTAGGAAGGCGTGGATACAAGTTCTTAAATTTTTAAAGATTGAGTCTTTGCAACTTTAGCGGAACTATCTATGCACGATAAGCTTGTAACAATCAAAGAGGAAAGGAAAATTTTAACTTTGCAATCATTCAGACTACGTGGTCGACTCACACTCACGCCACAAGTGCTTCTGGTATTGACTCGGTTCCTGTCATATTGGTGCATGACCATCTGTCAATGACTATTATAAGGCAAACATTATAATATCTTTCTCGTTTGCATCAGCATTCAGCAAATGCGCAATTTTATATCCATTGTGTAAACAAACTACTTCTGAAGGCTATCTAGGAACGTTTCAAGTTTCAATCCTAACCTGCAGTTCTATCAACCTTCCGCAGTCCTCACAGACTGTTTGATGGATGGCTGTGAAGTGGGTGGCCTTTTGTTCTCCTGCACCATTGTTCTACGTTGTGGTTCTTCGAATGATGCGTACGGTCCATGAGAAGTGAATGTGGAGAGGAGTGAGAGTGCCAACTCATTTGATAGGCGCGTATCTGCAAACCTGTAAACTTGTGATTTTAAATTATGCTGCGCTTCATGCTTTTGACCAATGTCATATTCATGTCATTTTCACTGTGTGTTGTATGTAAAATGAGTGTTACCTTGGCTTTATTTGAAAAAAAATTTGTGATTCCCAATGCACACAAACTTCCCAGAATACTGAGTGCCCTGTTGGTTACGGTGTTTACTTCCTTTTTAATTATATTTTTATTAAATATTTGTTTATTTGTGAAAAATGCTTTGTCATCTAAAGTATAAGTATATTTTATCATCCCCATTTTCAAATAATTTCACATTTCATTCATTTGACATTCATCTGTTTGTACATTTTGTAAATAAAAATGAGAAAAATAATCAGAGGAGATGAATTTGATTCCCATTCCAATTAAATTCTGTGGATTATCCCAAAATAAGCATTAACACAATTTATGTAACTAATGTGTCTATTTAATATTATTTATTTCCAAACATATTTTTATGTTTACCCACAAGAAAATACTGTTACTGTGAAATAAGGTTTTGGTCACATCACACTAGGGATGTAACGATTAACTGCGAGCCAGTTGGAAATCGATTTAAATGTGACGATTCAAGCAAATCGCGATTCAATTAGGGGTAGGAGTTAGTACTTGTGTTGGGGGGAACTTACTATTGTGCCGTCTTTCAATGGTATTTTTCTTTTCCTCTTGCCTCTTGCCTCTGTATAATGCATATTAAAATTCATAAGTGCAGGCTGTGCAGCACTGCTTTGTTTCCAGCGGAAACCAAGGAAACGCTTTAAGCGCCACCTGCTGGCAGAGAGTGAATCTGTGTCTCATTCAGCTCTTCTGCCGTTTCAGTTTCATGCAGATATTTGTATGTATAGTTTCACAAAACTGAAGACAAAATCATTTTATTTTTGCTTCAAATTTCGAAATTATAAAAAATAATTTAAAACAAAAACTGCTCATGCTGCATATATGCATCATCTTTGTTTGGGTAGCGATTCAAATGCATTCTTTGCCTTAGTTTGTTTATTGAAGATGCTTCTTATTGTTATGCTTTTATTTGATTGGGGCTTGTTTTTTTATAAAATTGTAAATGTTTAGTTTTATTTACATTTACATTTACATTTAGTAATTTTGCAGACGCTTTTATCCAAAGTGACTTGCAAACGAGGACAATGGAAGCAATCAAAACCAACAAAAGAGCAATAATTTACAATTGTTTTATTATTATCATCATTATTATAGTGTTATTTCAATTTAACAAAGAAATGTACAGTATTTTGTCTAAGCAATAATAAAAGGAACCATTTAATTCATAATTTGTCTTGAATCTCATTTTGTAAAAAAAATATCGTGAATCGTGCGTTGAGTGAATCTGTTACATCCCTACCATTACACCTCTAGAATGATCTTTGGTCATTGATCAGCTTAGTACTTGCAAGAAAATTATGAACTTGTATGGGGCATGTTTTAGAAAATGACCACCTTCCAGGCCATGCAAATATAAAACGGCAGTGCAATCAAAGACTGACCAACTGACCACCAGTTTTCTTTTTCCAAGCCTGACCTATTTACTTTACCAGTTACGGTTTTAGTTTATTTTTGGCCTCTCTGTGTCTGCTTTTGCTCTGTAGCACTATTGAACTGATAATTAATTAAAAGTAAAAGGCAGCTTTTCTAAAATTGTGGCTTTTTTTGTGTACTGTGTCTAATAGATTTACCCATTGTCAATTAGAAATGGCTGCAGGTGAGCAACCTGCCCAAAGAGGTGTACCAGCACTTGGCCTGCTACGTCCCCAAGATCTACTGCCTGGGCCCCAACCTGAACCCTCAGAATGAAGACCTGCTGGCTCCGCTGCTACTTCAGAGCCCGCTGGAGTGGTACCTGTGCGGGGAAGAACCGTCCGTGGGATTGGCCAAGCTGGAACAGAACAACCAGCCCTCACAGCTCTGTGGCCACGTGTTTAAAGTGGGAGAGCCAACATACTCTTGCAGGTACAATGTCAATACTTCATCTCTTCTTGATCCTCCCAAAGGAGGTTACAGTCTAGATTCTCATCTAGACTGTAATCACAATGATTCTCAATTCGTTTGATTTTAGAAGGCACTAAAGACAAGCCATCGCGGCTCGGTTCCAAAACTCAATGAGCTGCTCGCTGTCTGCTTCCTAGACAGATGATTTAGTAGGTTTTGGAACCAGTCAAAGTTTGGAATATTTTTTTTGAAAGAAGTCTGTTATGCTCACTAAGGCTGCATTCATTTGACCAAAAATACAGAAATGCTATTACTATTTTTTTAATTGTTTTCCCCCAACTGTTTTCTCTAATTTAATATATTTTATGGCAAACCTGAATTTCCAGCATCATTACTGCAGTCTTCAGTGTCACATGATCCTTCAGAAATCATTCTCTTCAAATAGGTGCTGTTTTTTTTAACTATATTACTGCTTTTATTATATTTTTATTAAATAAATGCAATTTTGGTGAGCATAAGAGACATTAAAAAAATATTAATTATTCCAAACTTTTCACTGGTAGTGTATGTGTCACAGTTGAATTGATTTAATTTTTTTTTCTCCATACAAGTCTTAAGCCATGCGTGTGTGCTGTTGAAGTTGTTGTAGGGAAAGGGATAGTGTGGGTCAGTATGTTCCCACAGACGTGGAAGTCTTGGCTGAATTAGGCCAGGTTGCTGTTATAGGTTAAGTCCTTTAGGCAAGATCACTGTAAGCTGGCTAAGAGGCCGGAGGTGACTGGAGTATGTACTGTTCTGCTCTGTTTCTTTGAGAAACAAATAAAAGGGCTCACACACTTTATCATGCTGATATTACCAGATAAGAATCTGATCTGGCTGATGTGAAATGGTGTGTGAAATATATCTTGCATCCTAAGAAATTGTGTAAGTGTTTATTTTACAATCTTGTCATGTAATGTGGCACTGGCTCTGATCCAAACCCTATGTTTTATTTTTGTTTTCCACTTTTCTTCTAAAATAAATTAGCAGTGTTTTTCGCTAAGCGAACACATAACTTAACAATATAAACAGTAATATTTAGGAATCTTTTTTTTATTTTTACCAAAGCGTGTAAAATGTCGTGCTGAGATTTCCGTGACGATTTTCACTAATAAATGGTGTATAAATGGAGAATTTCTGCTTATGTTTTAGCATAATGCATTTAAAAGTTAATGGTCAAACATATCTTTATAACATTTCACAATGTTATTGCAGATGAAATAAATGTTTTCCATCAGATTAGATATTGATTAGGCTATCAATCACTCAAACCCCTTTATGTAAATCTCTCTACTTAACCGTCAATCATGTATTCAGAGCACAGTGGCTTGTGGCCAATACTATCCCTTAAATTGTGCACGGCTCTGCCCTTTGAATTTCCAGTGGAAATAGTTTAAGATACGGATTTCATCATACTACAATTTGGGACACACTAATTCTAATTTCGAATACTATTTAGGACTGATAGTGGATTATTTGTGGGCAGCTCACTGAGATTTTTTACTGCTGCAATTCTTCTCTATAAGCAATTTACATTTGATATTATTTTTCCTTATCAGGGAGTGTGCGGCTGATCCGACCTGCGTGCTGTGTATGCAGTGCTTCTTAGGCAGCGTTCACAAAGAGCATCGCTACAGGGTAAGAAGAAACAGAGACACATGCAGTAGCCACTTCTCTTTAACATTCTTAAACCTCTCGCTCAAGTATGTATAAGCATGTTGGCGTGAGAGGCGTAGAGAAATTGTCAAATACCAAGTTGCCGCAGGTCAGTCTCATTTGGAGCAGTAGAAGCTGGCTGCACTAGTGCCACGTGGACCCTGACTTCACCCTAACAAAAGATTCCAGTTTACATTTGTCTAACCAAACTAAGTCCGAGAAGTCATTATGGCTCAACCAAAATGATAGTTCATACTTTTTCAGGATTTAAAACTGAGAGCTGTGACTCATGGTGCGGATCTTTGTAAAGGTTACAGGACAGATGGAGCTGTTGTGTTTGTGAAGATCAAACAGTCTAACAAAATGAACAGACTGGTCTCTAATTTAAGTGCTGTTTCAGTTTTACCACTGACTTTGTTACTGTTCTGTTTGAAACGCGTTGTCTTCATACAAAAATTATTTAAAATATCATGAAGGTTATTGAGTGTTTTTTTTGTGGAGTAGTATATTTGATGCATCAGGCTTTAATAGCTCATATAGTATGATCTAGGAGAATATGGAGCTCATATTCAAAAGCACCTCAGCTTCCTCAAACTGAGGAAGCATGTCATTTGGTGCACTTGCTAATATTTATATAGCCAAAAACTGAGATGAAATTCTGATAGCTTGTAAATCAAAGAGATTTTATAGCAGTATGGCAGTGTTGGAAAGTTTTATTGAATCCCTGTGATTTTGTAAGTTTGCACAACTTGCAAAGAAATGAAGGGTCTATAATTTTTATTTTAGGTTTATTTTAACGGATAGAGACAGAATATCAACCAAAAAATCACACATTATATAAAGGTTCGAAATTGATTTGCATTTGCATGACAGGTCTGTTATTTCTAAGATACAGATGTAGGAGACTTGAGATCAACTCTGAGCCGTCATGTGCTGCTGTCTTTGAGTAAGTGGCTCTTTGTGCTCTCTGTAGATGACCACCTCAGGAGGAGGAGGTTTCTGTGACTGCGGTGACACAGAGGCCTGGAAGAAGGGCCCTTACTGTCAGAAACATGAGCCCAATATCAGTGACTCTTCCCAGAAGGTAAGACACCTCTTCCTCTGTGACACTGAATCAACAAGAGGAATGGGAATTAATGAGGAATTTACTGATTTTGATTTCAATTGAAACAATTCCCAACCCTACTTGGCAGTACCACATAAATACTTGAGCATGATGTAGTTTTCATAGGTGCAAAAGTACATCTTGTTAACATAATCTTGAGGATTATTTGAACAATGTATGTGTTAAATTGGAAACAAACTAGGCTTGCTGCGATAGTCGGTGTTGACGGTGTTACCAGGGTTGGTCATGTGTTTGCTATTTAAAGCTTTATATATATATATATATATATATATATAAATATATATATTATATAATATTTATTATATTATATATAATATATATATATATAATATATATAAAGTGTAAGTATATTTCATTTATTATTAGGCCTATAGCATGGTGTATTTTTATTCGGTTTGTTTACAGAAGTTCTATGTTTAATATAAGTGAGTTTGTCATTTTGTTGTTGTCCATTCAAGCAATTGACGGCAGATTGCCACTAATTCGAAAGTGAAAGTAAAATGCGCACAGGCATTTACAAGCTATTTAAAAGTGAGGGAATGAGGGGAAAACCCCAACGAATTCCACCCCCCGTGATACCAGTATTACCGGTGTTGTCACGCATCGATTAACTGTTGGGAAAATTTCCTCACCGTCACAACCTTAAAACAAACCCTTGTGTTCCCTGTTTTGTTTGGCAGGATCCTTTGGCTAATATGTCTGAAGAGATGATTGCTCGCACACATAATGTTTTCTCCATCATCCTCAAATATGCTGTGGACATGCTCACCTGGGACAAAGAGGATGAGCTACCTGAAGGCCTTGAGCCACCGTAAGACACATTAGCACTCACACTATGGCCTGTTTTTTACCCTCCTAAGCGTTAAGAAAAAGAGTCACACATTAGCTGTTCATGGTCGTTTTTGACCAGGAACAGTAAGAATGTAACTTTTTATTTTTTTTTTAATAATAAAATTATTTGAAACTGCTTACCCTGAAGCACTAACAATTACATTTTGCACTATTGTTGGGATTTTGGTTCATATGTATCTTTTAGATAATTTGTTTTTTACACCATTTATTTGTATAAGCAAATAGACAAACTTTTGGAACTTCATTACAGTAAAATTATAAACTTCTATGAGTTTAAACAAAGAAAATATGAGAATTTATCATGTATTTGGGCTAGATTTCTGCCATCTGGTGAAAAAAAATCAATAAAAGTGTCCTATGCATCCAAATGCTGCACAATAATTCTTGAAGTTATGCTTAAGAAAGAAAAAAAATACACATTTGGATATTAATTTAGACATTATCTAGTCATTTTGAAGTGTAGAGACTTTTCAGATCGCTATCTTGATATCTAAAAAAAGTCACCAAGTTTTACAACACTCAGATTGTAAACAAGATTTTTTTAAAACAAAAAATCTGTCAAAATGACTGAAGCTTGCTGGGGTTAAATCCCTAGTATCCCTAATTAGAAGAACACATTTTTAGTGGGTACATTTTAATCCCTCAGGATAGGGCTGCACGATATATCGAAATTATCGGAATATCGCAAATGTAAATATCGCAAGGGCGTGCGATATCTGAATCATTTTAATAATAGGCTACTTAAATCAAAATGTTGCAAAAGGTCAAAGTTTTAGTTCGACGCATATAGCAGAGAATTGCTTGACGTTAAAAAGAGTTAAGTGCAATAAGTTGCAGAAACCAAGTCTTTGCCGTCTCGTCTTGCTGTCTGACAGACTCACACCTGAAGCGCATGCACAAGCTGCATCTTGCACAGTGTATCTTCAGTTCTGCCGCACACATGCAAAGCACGCACACATACACACAGAGACACGTTGCAGACAGCGCGTGAACACCGAGTTGATTCGTCTTGCGCGTCTCCTCCTTATGTTTGACCAGACACATACACACAGAATTATGTCAAGTACCGTCGCGACCGATCATGTTCGAAAAAACTGTCGGTTATGTCTTAAGTGAAAATAAACAGTTTGAGAAAGAAATCGTATGTGTATCATTATACTGGATCCGTGCAGTCGGATTTAAACTGACAGCAGCCTATAAATACCTGCTGCTGAATATGTAACTAATGTTAATCAAACAACAAAACAGCTATAACAAAGATGAATCTAAATTTAATTCATACAGTGAACACTATGCAGTGTTTTTTACACTTAATTATTAAATTTCTGTATCTGAATACTATTTATTTTATCTATGCTTGTAAATTGTGTATTTTTTTTTCTTTTTTTTTTTTCTTCTCTTTTTTTACTGACTATTCCCTTTGCCTTTAAATCCATGTTTGCAACTTTCTCAGACATAGTTTTTTTGCTGTGGTCTATGAAGACGAAAGTACTTAGTGTGTGAAAAAAAGTACAATGATATAAATTAAGTGGCCTTCCTTTTTTTTGTTTGTATTTCACATTTATGTTCCAATGACCCTTTTCTGATTTGTGACATTACTTTTCATGTAATTCTAAAACACTGCTGGTCACTTTCAGAGAGTTGGGAAAAAAAAAAAAATTTTCTTTCTTTCCAAGAAAGAATGTGAAACAAATTGGTTATATCATTTTCATTTGTAAATATTTTAAAATATAATTGAAATTGATTTTACACACTTTAAGCAATACCGTATCGAATATCGCATTTTTTAACAAGGTATCTCATATCGCATTTTTCTTCAATATCGCATAGCCCTACCTCAGGATCATCCGTCATGCATGCAATCGCTTTTGGTTACTGCATGTTAGCATATTGGGAGAAATGTAACTTGCTTTTTTTTTTTTTTTCTCAAGGCTGCGTGGAGACACGTACTACTGCATGCTGTTCAACGATGAGGTCCACACGTACGAGCAGGTCATCTATACACTACAGAAAGCAGTTAGCTGCACTCAGAAAGAGGCCGTCAGTTTCGCCACCATCGTGGACAGAGATGTAAGTTGACCTGCTGTTAGTTCCACAGTGCCATGTTCTTGCTTTTGTTCATTGATTACTTCTGTTCACTGTATTCAGGGCAGGAAGTCTGTTCGCTTTGGGGACTTCCAGTTTTGTGAGCAGGCCAAATCTGTTATTGTGGTAAGTTCTAAACAGTCACAAATCCTATCCGTTTTCCTCAGATGTGTAAAGCAATTGGGTTTTTTTTTTCTCCTGAAAGGTTTGGTTAAGTAGGACATTTATTTAATTTTTATGGATAAATGCTCCCCAATTTGCATATAGCAGTTTCAGCAACAGGCAAAAGAAGATTTTCATTTCAGACGATAAAAATAGTGAAAAAAAAAAAAAATCTCATATACTGACATTGAAGGAGGGACATGGTACTTCATAGCAACACCTTGGCAACCATTCACAACAATTTAGCATTGCGGGGGCAACTTTGCAGAAATTAAAGCATCATTAAAGTGTTCATGTAAATGTCATTTGTTTGTGAATATGTTTGGACACATGTTTTGCAGAGGAACACAAGTCGGCAGACGAAACCCCTGCGGGTTGAAGTCATGCACTCCTCTGTAGTGGCTCATCAGTGTTTTGCACTCAAAGCTCTCACCTGGCTCGGCCAAATCATCAGATACTCAGGTCAGTCTCTGCATTTGTGTCACTTTCTCTCTCTCTCTCTCCCTCTCTTTTTTCCTTTGTATTCTTTCCTTTCAAGCTCTTCAGGAAAAGTATTATTATTCAGTTTCTGCTTAATCTTCTGCAAAGCCCTGGATTTTTTGCCACATTATTGTAATGTTTCCTAGGCAAGTGAATGCCTATGGTGTGACAGTGTCTTTCTCTTGAGGCAGTCTTATGCAAATGTGTGTGCTTGTGTGACATCACAAATCCACCAATATCCAAACGAGCCGTTTTTTGAACTTGATTGAATGAATGCTATTTGAGGACATTTTAAGCTATGAAACTTGCTGAATGATTTAATGGTACAAAGACCTCTTATATGTCAAAAGATCAAGGCAAATTTGATTTCTTGTGTCATGACCGTTTTAATCCAGCAGTGTGCTCTGTGTTAGACCGCTGTAATGAATCAGTGCCTGAGTTTATTGCTGTCCCCAACAGATGCTCTGAGGAGGATCCTGTGTCAGGTGGGTCTGCAGCGAGGACCAGAGGGAGAGAACTCTTCTCTGGTGGACACGCTCATGCTCTGTGACTCCAAGATGTGGAAAGGTGAATGAAGCAAGACTGATTTCCCTTCAAAGTCTCATTACTGTAATGTGTCTGTATGTTTTAAGTTTTTATTGCAATTATTCTCAGTTGAGTGCCATTCTCATTATTAAACAATCCTAGTATACAATAGTTTAAATTAGCAAGATAATTATATTAATATAAATCAGTTTTGTTTGCACTACAGTAATGAGGATGTAATTAATTGTCATTTACAAATAAAACAAAATTGGTAATCATATTTTACTGTGTTCTTGTTACACACTACATATACTTACTATAGTAATAGTAACCGTAAACTCTACGTAATTAAAGCAACTGACCCTGTAGAAAGTACATGTTGTTAATTAATATTGCTCAGTACTTAATTGTATAATTGCACTGTAACAAGGACATTTTAAAATGAACTAACCATACTTTTCTGTTTGTTTCTTTTGTTTTTGGGGTGAAATATGACTGGGGCATGTACATGTACCAGTTACGCTAATGATGTATTTAATCTTGTGTTTCCTGCAGGAGCGAGAAATGTTTACCACCAGCTCTTTATGAGCAGCTTACTCATGGATTCAAAATACAAAAAACTTTTTGCCATCCAGTTTGCAAAGGTAAGACTTCCATTTGCAATGGCACAGTCTTTATATTGATTTGCATTAAACCCCATGAAGCCCCAAAAAGTGGAGAAAATTTGGCACATGCACCCACCGGAGTTTGCATTGTCATGATTACTTAGGAATGGGTTTAGGAAACGCATTGGCACTGGCTTTACTCTCATATTGTCTTTACAGCACAGAGCAGCATTTTTGAAAGTCAGGCTTTCTGGGACTCCATGACAACCTGTACATTACAGGGATAGTTCAACCAAAAATTAAAAAAAAAACTGTCATCAATTACTCACCCTTATGTCTTTTCAAACCAGCAAGATATTCGTTCTACATCATAAAGACATTGTAAAAGTAATCCATATATGCATTGAGTGGTTTAATCCAAGTCTTCTGAAGAGAAACACCTACATGGAGAACATGAATAAGATAAACAGAAGCTCAGCTCTACTTGACACACAAGAACAAACCTCATTGATTTAGGCTGAGTAAATGATTTTAGATTTTTCATTTTTGTGTGAACTAACCTTTTAAATGTTGTTTTTAGAATCATTGACTGGACAAAGTACAAGTGGGTTTGACATATTAAATGTTCTGGGTCCAAGTTACAAGTTAGAATTTGTCATGTTGTCATTTACCACAGAGAATATTTTCCAAATTATGTTAATGCTCTTGCACTGAACGTCTATATTCTACAGAAGCCTGTTTCCTCCACGGTATAAAAAAAATAAAAATGGCGACATTTTATCTGACAGTTCTGACTTTTTTCCCCCCCTCACAATTCTGAATTTATATCTCACAATTNTGACTTTATTTTTCTCACAATTCTGAGGAAAAAAATCAGAATTGCGAGATATAAGCTCAGCATTCTGGCTTTTTTTTTTTCAGAATTGTAAGATATAACTATTGTATGTTATAAAATCCAACTCTGAGGAAAAAGTCACTTTTGTATATTTATATCTCGCAGTTCTGAAATTATAACTTTACTCGCAATGCGAGTTTAGATCATGCAATTCTGACTTTATAACTCACAATTGCGTGTTTATCTGTCAATTGATATCTCTATATTATCTATATTATGTAAACTCACAATCTGTAGAAAAAAGTCAGAATTGTTAGAAAAAGTTGCAGTTGCCTTTAAAAAAAAAATTGTATTCAATGGCAGAAACGAGCTTCCATTATAGTGCAAGGCATCACTTAAGAATAAACATTAAACTGTATACATTTTTGAAAACTTACTGCACCATCCCGAAAGACAGAATTTATGTCAGTTTCCACAAGCATGTCTAGAATATGCCAAGTCTGTATTCTTACTAGAACATCCAGTTAACTTTCACTTCACACTCAGTTTGATTCAGCTGATCTGTGAGGATAAGAGAGTTTGAGCAGTCATTCCCTGTTCAGTGAGGGGTATCGTCTCGGAGAGAGAGCATGTGTAATAGAGAGAGATGCTATGACTTAGCGGAGCTGCTCTTGCGGGCTTTGATTCGCTGCCCGCTGCAGTCCTCCGACTGAACCAGTCGTGCTGTGACAGCAGGAAATCTCTCTCTCTGTGTGCACTCTGGTGTAGGGCCCTGTGAAATCTCTTTTCTTTTTTTTCTCAGATTTGTCCATTTCATTTTTCTAATCGAAATCATGTATACAATTTATAAAAAAATTTAACAAAAACAAAATTATGGACATATGAAATGTTTTATTTGTTCCCAAATGTCTTCTAATCAGTTGAATTAATAAATATTTAACCATTTAAATAATTTATTAAAGGGTTACTCCACCCCAAAATTAAAATTTTGTCATTAATCACTTACCCCCATGTTGTTCCAAACCTGTAAAAGCTTAGTTTGTCTTTGGAAACACAATTTAAGATATTTTGGATGTAAATAACACTGTCATATTTTTCTGGGCTTTGACAGTGTTATTTACTTGGCAGTCAATGGGACAGTCACAAGCCACCCGGTTTTCATCCAACATATCTTAAATTGTGTTCCGAAGACGAACGAAGCTTTTACGGGTTTGGAACGACATGGGGGTAAGTGATTACTGACAAAATTTTCATTTTGGGGTGGAGTATCCCTTTAACATTTTTACAATAATATGTTCCTATAAAATGTTTAATTTTGTTCAGAAATCCTGTTGTCGTCTGTATTAATATTTTCTTGATTTTAAATGTAATTATTTATTATCAAAAAAGAGTGGTAACCAAATGATGGCATAAAACATTAAGTTTAATTCATATTTAAAAATGTAATCAAAATTGAACAATTCCTTTATTTTATTTTTTTTCAAACTAATTGCTGCACAACAGAGGTTTACTTTTTAAAATTAAAACATGAAAAAAATGGTCCGATGTTCCTTAAATACATTTAATTTTTTTATTATTATTATTATTATTTTGATAAGTACATTATACTGTACAATAGTAGTATATTGCTCTCACAATTACTTAAAATTAAACCCAACTTATATTTAGGTGGGTTATCGTGAAACCTTTTGAGATTCTGTGTGTGAGACGATAGCTTTATCAAATGAATTTGGGAAATGCTGGTGAAGGGACTCTCAGAGCAGAGCTGGAGATGACGTTCATGTGTTCATGTCCTTATGTATTTAGACCACAGAGGCTGAAAAGACCACAAGCATTGCTCGTGCTTAAGATGATGTAGTAGACGAAACAGCATCACTCAATCACAGACGTCCAGAGCATTCAGACTTCATATTTAAATGGCAGTCTTTTTGTCTTTTTTTAGTAACTTCATTATACTGTAAATTTGTTTCCACAATTCTGTTTTCCACATTGCGGAAATCATAGGGCCCTGGCACAGGTGTGGCTGACAGATTTGTACCTTAGCTTAAACAACTCTAGAAAGTCTACTATAAATATAGTATTTAAAGTTTAGCGTTAGCTCGAGTCCCCCGGCTCCACACTTGCCCCAGTGCCACGGTGCAACTAAAGGCTGCGTATGCCTGACATAGAACCGAGTCGGGGGACGTAACTGCAGATGGCCCCTGACCTCTGACCCGGAAGGTGAATCTGCCCCCTTCCCTTAGAATTACCGGCGCCTCCAGACAGATTTTATGGAGGACGATCATGAGCGTGTAGTGTCAGTGACATCTCTGTCAGTGCAGCTCTTCACCGCCCCCACTGTGGTGAGTACCGCCAATCCCACACACCTCTCCTCTCTCTTCTGCCTCTTTCTCCTCTCCTCCGCCCCCTTCACCACTGCCTGCAGAACTATGAGTGCTTGCAGAGCGACTACGTGAAAGACGACCACGACAGGGAGTTCTCCGTCACTGATCTTTCTGTGCAAATGTTCGCCGTGCCCTCTCTGGTGAGTACATGCAAAGAGAGACGGCCTGCCATGAGGAAGAGGCTTGTCGTTTTGGGTTTTTGGTCTCCTCTTCCATTCACTTTTCCTTTTTTCTATTCACTCTTTCTCTTCCCTTTCCATCTTTCCTATTTCAATTAAAAATTGTTTCTTCCTCTTTCCACTTTACTAGTACTGCACTGAATTTAAATTTTTTTTTATCGAAACTGAAAGTAAAGTTTTTATTTAGCCAAAAATTGAAAATAGTATAATAATTAGGGCTTTCAGTTTAATGTGTTAATTCAATTAATTAGATATGGAAAACTAAAGTGATTTAAAGTATGTGTTGATATAAAACAGTTTTAGTTAGTTGTATCATTTCATTAAAAAAAAAATATTTACAAATTAATAAAAATACATTAATAAAAAACTAATTAAAAAAGAAAAATGGAAAAAAGAAAAGGTAAAAATATATATTTCTAAAGCTACTTTTTGTAATATCTATTTCATACTTTTCTCATGTAACACAACTATGGCTTTAAATGATCTTTTATGGGTAATTTTTCAGCCAAATTTGATGTGTGATTTTAATATGCGATTAATTAATCAAAACATTGTTTAATTAATTACTTAATATTTTTTAATTGATTGACAGCCCTGATAATAATCAATTAATAATTAATCAAATGTATTTAGTAATCAATGCAAAAACTTTTTAAAATATGAATTGTAAATATTTAAGTTGCGCATAACTTTTGTCAAATTTTTAATTATTTAATTATGTAATGGTATAATTGTTGTTGTTGAAATACAAATATTTAAGTTTTCATGAAAAATGTATTCAAACACAATAAATGAGACATCACTAACAGGTAAAGAATAAATTGAATTTGTAAAATAGTGCATATACAGTGGGGCAAAAAAGTATTTAGTCAGCCACCAATTGTGCAAGTTCTCCCACTTAAAAAGATGAGAGAGGCCTGTAATTTTCATCATAGGTATACCTCAACTATGAGAGACAAAATGAGGAAAAAAAATCCAGAAAATCACATTGTAAGATTTTTAAAGAATTAATTGGTAAATTCCTCTGTAAAATAAGTATTTGGTCACCTACAACAAGCAAGATTTCTGGCTCTCACAGACCTGTAACTTCTTCTTTAAGAGGCTCCTCTGTCCTCCACTCGTTACCTGTATTAATGGCATCTGTTTGAACTCGTTATCAGTATAAAAGACACCCGTCCACAACCTCAAAACAGTCACACTCCAAACTCCACCATGGCCAAGACCAAAGAGCTGTCAAAGGACACCAGAAACAAAATTGTAGACCTGCACCAGGCTGGGAAGACTGAATCTGCAATAGGTAAGCAGCTTGGTGTGAAGAAATCTACTGTGGGAGCAATTATTAGAAAATGGAAGCCATACAAGACCACTGATAATCTCCCTAAATCTGGGGCTCCACGCAAGATCTCAACCCATGGGGTCAAAATGATCACAAGAAATGAGCAAAAATCCCAGAACCACACAGAGGGACCTAGTGAATGACCTGCAGAGAGCTGGGACCAAAGTAACAAAGGCTACCATCAGTATCACACTGCGCTGCCAGGGACTCAAATCATGCAGTGCCAGACGTGTCTCCCTGCTTAAGCCAGTACATGTCCAGGCCCGTCTGAAGTTTGCTAGAGAGCATTTGGATGATCCAGAAGAGGATTGGGAGAATGTCATATGGTCAGATGAAACCAAAATAGAACTTTTTGGTAAAAACTCAACTTGTCGTGTTTGGAGGAGAAAGAATGCTGAGTTGCATCCAAAGAACACCATACCTACTGTGAAGCATGGTGGTGGAAACATCATGCTTTGGGGCTGTTTTTTCTGCAAAGGGACCAGGACGACTGATCCGTGTAAAACGAAAGAATGAATGGGGCCATGTATCGTGAGATTTTGAGTGAAAACCTCTTTCCATCAGCAAGGGCATTGAAGATGAAACGTGCTGGGTCTTTCAGCATGACATGATCCCAAACACACCGGCCCTGGGAGCACCTAAAAAAAAAAAAAAATCGAAGAGTGGCTTCGTAAGAAGCATTTCAAGGTCCTGGAGTGGCCTAGCCAGTCTCCAGATCTCAACCCCATTGAAAATCTTTGGAGGGAGTTGAAAATGTGTTGCCCAGTGACAGCCCCAAAATGTTACTGCTCTATAGGAGATCTGCATGGAGGAATGGGCCAAAATACCAGCAACAGTGTGTGAAAACCTTGTGAAGACTTACAGAAAACGTTTGACCTCTGTCATTGCCAACAAAGGGTATATAACAAAGTTAGTGAGATTAAATTTTGTTATTGACCAAATACTTATTTTCCACCATAATTTGCAAATAAATTCTTAAAAAATCCTACAATGTGATTTTCTGGATTTTTTTCCTCATTTTGTCTCTCATAGTTGAGGTATACCTATGATGAAAATTACAGGCCTCTCTCATCTTTTTAAGTGGGAGAACTTGCACAATTGGTGGCTGACTAAATACTTTTTTTCCCCACTGTATTTAGCAAAATACTCAAATTATGTTTTTTCTAGCTGACGAATGAGATATGGACATTGAATGGCTTTCTTAAGGTAAATGTAAAGTTACTTAACATAGTTTACAAGCTCTTTTATTAGATTTTTTTTTATTTCATTTTAATTATTCTAGAATTTGAAATTGGAGAAGTACTAATTAAACGTCTCCGTATCAGTAAATTTACTTTAGTCAAAAACCAAACATTTATTTCCTCTTCGCTTTTCCACTTCCCTCCCACTCTTTCATTTTCTTCTGCACTTCCACATCTGCTTTCTCCTCTCTTTCCTCCTTCCTTTCCCTTGCCTTTGACTTTGTTCTCTTCTATCTCATCTTCTCTCAATAAAAATGATTTCCGCGTATAGAAAAACAGCTTACGACCCAAACCTCCAGCGGTCTGCCAGATGTGGCAATGGTGTATTTAATTTTCCAGGCTCGGATGTTGATCACAGAAGAGAACCTGATGACCACCATCATCCGCACATTCATGGACCACCTCAGACACCGAGACCTGCAGGGCCACTTTCAGTTTGAACGCTACACCGCACAACAAGCCTTCAAATTCCGCCGGGTCCAGAGCCTTATAGGAGACCTCAAGTAAGATACTGAGCGTGTCTGCCCATTTCATATACAGTTATATTTGTGTGTCTAAAATTCCCAATTCTTGAGATGCGTGTAATGATGAGTTTCTCTTGGATGCAGGTATGTCCTGATGAGCCGTCCTACAGAGTGGACCGACCAACTCAGGGAGAAGTATCTTGAGGGGTTTGATGCTTTCTTGGAGTTGCTAAAATGCATGCAGGTGACTATGCCAATGTGATTTTAAGATTGCGTGTCAGTGGTAATTGAAATTGAGCAGTAAAACAGCTGTGTGTTTCCTCTTTGCAGGGAATGGACCCAGTAGTGCGTCAGGTGGGGCAGCACATAGAGATGGAGCCAGAATGGGAGGCAGCGTTCACCTTACAGATGAAGCTCACTCATATCATCTCTATGATGCAGGAATGGTGTGCCAGTGATGTAAGTGCATGTTAGACACACAGTCACTTTAGTATCCATAATCCACCATGGGGCCTTGATACAAGTCTATTATTTGTCACATGCACAGGAGCGAGTGCTGATCGAAGCCTATAAGAAGTGCCTGAGTGCGCTGACTCACTGCCACAGTGGTTTCACAGATGGGGAGCAGCCCATAACCCTCTGCATGTGCGGCCACTCTGTTGACACCATCCGCTACTGCGTCTCTCAGGAGAAAGTCAGCATACACCTGCCTGTGTCCCGGCTTTTAGCAGGTCAGTCGAACATGGTTTCACACATAGTCCGTTTTGCAGTAAGGCCATATACATGCTGCGAAGTTTTGAGAATAAATCCGGAGAGTTCTTTGAGTTATCGATTGTGTGTATGGAATATAGAAGTCACTCTTGAAATTGCAGTGGTTGATGGTGGTAACCACACCACATATCTACTGAACCTTGACTCTCTCTATTCCTGTTAGGTTTACATGCTCTGCTGAGCAAAACTGAGGTTGCCTTTCGATTCCCTGAGCAGCTGCCGCTGGTAAGTTTGTTGGTTTTGGTTCATGAGAATCTTCACAATTTCTGAGGCCTCTTTTGTCTTCCACAGAGTGAACTGAGTCCACCCATGTTGATCGAGCACCCGCTCCGTTGCCTTATACTCTGTGCCCAGGTGCATGCTGGGATGTGGAGAAGAAATGGCTTCTCTTTGGTCAATCAGGCAAGCTTATAAATGTGCTTCGTTCTAATACTCAAGATCTTTAAGAGCGTGATTGTTAGTGTTAATGCCTTTTCATAAAAAAATTGGTGCTTTTTCTTGACTTGTTTTTGCAGATCTATTATTATCACAATGTGAAGTGTAGAGTGGAGATGTTCGATAAAGACCTCATCATGCTTCAGGTCAGTAGTGTGAAGATATTTAATTCCAAAGATTAAAACAAAAAATATATATTTTACATGAAGGAATCAATTACAAAAAAGGGGGATTACATTCATTTTAAATCATGAAAATATTTGTGCTTCATAAATTCGTAAATGTGCTATAAATTTCACAATACAAAAAGTCCTAAAATTTGCCTTAAATATATTTTTAAAAAGGTCCTAAAGTTTTAATCAATTCATCACCATTTTCTGTACCAGTATTCTCATTACCATTATGTGGAAAATAATCCACAGTGATGGGAAAACCTGATTAATTGAGTTTTTGGTAACACTTTCTATGAAGCCCATATTTATAATACATTATAAGGGTATTCTTAAGGCATTATAATGAATGCATAATGCATTATAAAAAAACCTTATAATATGTTGCATCATCTCATGAATATTCATAAGAACAGTTTTAATATATTATAATATTTACTTATTTGTGGTTATAGCTTTTAAGAGTATGATGATTTATAACACAATGAACACGTTGCATCCACTTTTACAATGGATTATATTTCTCATAGTTATAATGTATTATAAGTCTCATATCTTGCCATTTTTCTTATGCTACTTTAAAGCGGTCAAAGACCACTTATAAGTAGTAATAATAATAATAAATTTTTTCTCTCAAACAGCCATAAGATCAGATATCAGATCAGATGAATGTGTAATATGACCCATTTGCTTTGAACTATTTTTATTGTAATATCAGTTTGATTATTTTGATGGTACCCTTTAAACAGCTGTTGATAAGTGACTCTGCAACTACATATCAGCTAGCGGTCATTAGAGTATTAGTATGTCTGCTACTGTTAATATTTGCTAACACTTTATTTTGATGGTCAACCAACAGATAAACTGACTATAAGTGTCTTTGCAAGTACGTCAACTTATTCTACCATACTAGATTCTACCATTCTTGAGCATACTAATACTCTAATGAGAGTTAGTTGGCATGTAGTTGCAAAGTTGCTTATAGGCGATTGATTACGGGACCATCAAAATAAAAATGTCTATATGTCTATAGTCAATATGCATTTTTCTAGTTAATATGGCAGTTAAATACAAAAATAACCTTCTGGACAAGATCAGTCCTTTTTTATGTTTAAAAATAAGGCAAACTTTTTCTGACTATCATGGTTTGTATATATGTAAGTTAAGTCAGCACAGAGATAAAGCTATTCTCTGCTTAATACGGAATTGTATATATTTAATGATGGTTCTTAACAGGTCAGTGGTTTTTAAATCATATATATATATATATATATATATATTACACAGTCCCACACACAAATATGTCATCAGTTAACTGATATTATTAAATTAGGGCTATCGCAATAACCGCAATAATGCAATACCGAGAGCAAACCGCAGAGGAGTGCAAGAACCGCAGCAACTTATGCGTGTTTTCTTTTTTCATAGGGTTATGCCCTTCTCGTTTTACACTTCGTGTATGTCTACTGAATATTAAATAAGTTAGTAATGATAACATAATGTGTACCATGCTGATTTGTACTGAGGCTCCGTAGATTTGCACTTAACAAGACTAAACAGACAACGAATGAGAGAGAGATCAACTGGGCATGTGCGATTACTTGCGAGTCATATATATTTGTGAAAATAGGTAGTCATGTCCAAGGAAAGCCAAATCTCTTTGGTCTTAGCATCGACGCATTGGTCAGCTGAGCCTTCTAACGTGGCGCTCAAAGTTCAAATGATTTCAACAGCATTTTTCATTATGTCTCTCTTTGAATGAATCAGCGTTTTTGAATGTGTAGTTGAACGAACGGTTTAAAGACACATTCAAAGACAGACCCTTGCCGCCACCTTGTGGCGCAAGAATGTAACGGCACTGACTGACAGCCCGTCTAGAACGCGCGCAGGTGGAAATATCAATAGAAAGTCTCTTGTCCAGTCGGATTCGAGATCGAACGAACTGTTATAATTTTAAAAAACATATAGGCTAACGAAAGCCTAACAATCTTATTGTCAGGTTTATGTTCTGTTATGTGGATCGTTATTTTGTCATTCTCTTATGTTTTCTTCACTTCCTGTTTCAACGCTATTTGGTTTCGGTTTCATTGGTTTCTGAACATGACCTCGTTATATGACACATACACACAAGCAATTTTTATATATATTGGCGATAATACCACATATCGCGCTATTGAGCCTCTCAAAATTACCGCAAGGGAAATTCCTTTACCGTGACAGCCCTAATTAAAATCGTGATTGTAGAGAAACAAGAATCTATATCACATATGATGCATTGGCAGCAATGACAATTTGGCAGGAAATTTTCCTTATTTATATGAATCAATGTACAATATACCTTTTAGCACATGTGATTAATTTTATCTATGCTAAGTATAAGTTCTTATGCATACTGTTTTTGTATCTAGGCTGGAGCTTCTATTGATGACCAACCCACTTTTCCCCTGATGATCATGTTGAGCCGTTTTGAGCTTTATCATATCTTGCATCTAAGCTCAGCAGACTGCCAAAGAGATTACATCAAGAGAATGCTAACAAGGTCTGCCTACCTCCAAAACACTTTTTGTCCCCATTTCTTTTCTTTTTGCTTGATTTCTCTCTGCTTGACTCATTTCTATTTCCAGTGATGTGTGTTTCTCTCACTGTCTCTCAGGATGTGCTTCAGCAGAATAACACACTAATTGAGGAGATGCTGCATCTGGTCATTATGACCGTGGGTGAGTGATCTTTTCTCAACATGTTGAGCTTTGTTATGCCAGGTGTATTAAGCTTATTAGACACCGTAGAAGTAAAAAAAAAAAAAAAAAAAAAAGGTCTTTCATGCTTTGCTTGTTTTTGTTTTTTCCTGTAGGGGAGCGATACACAGCAGGTGTTGGTCAGGTGGAGAGCTCTGATGAGACAAGGCGAGAGATCGTTCACCAGCTATGCATTCGACCTATGGCCCACAGTGAGCTGGTCAAAGCCCTACCTGAGAATGTAAGTCAACCGTCAATGCTTCACCTTTACCAAAAAGATCATAAGTAATTACGTTGGCTTTGATATCTCACAAAAAAAAAAACATTACGCAAATACAGGTGAAATAGGCAAGTTTTTAGATGCAACAACATTGTAAAAATGTGAGTGGTGTTAACCGGCCTATTCCATTAATTGCATAAAGCAATTCATTTCTGATAACATTTGTATTAAAAACACTGCCATCAAGGAACCATTATTCAATTCTGTACAATTCCTATCCCTAATCATGGTCTTTATTAAGCAGAGAATAGCTTTACTATAGATCACTGTGCTGACTTAACTACTTACAAATACACGATAGTCAGAAAATAAGTGTGATGCATTTATGCATTTAATAAGATTGTATCTTGTTCCTGTTGATTAAAGCAGGACAGATGAGCAGAACAGTATTTTTTGTATTTGACTGCCACCTAGTGGTATTGTATGCCAGTTAATTTTACACACTCTTCTGTCTTCACACAGGAGAATAAAGAAACTGGCATGGAAAGGGTCATCGACAGTGTGTCTTTGTTTAAGTGAGTGTCCTGAATAAGAGTGTGGTCCAAAGAGTTGAATTGGTCTGTGTGTAATACTGTGTGAATTGTGTTGTATAGGAAGCCTGGTGTGACTGGTAGAGGACTTTATAAACTCAGGCCAGAGTGTGCCAAGATGTTCAACCTTTACTTCTACCATTACTCCAGAGCTGACCAGTCTAAGGTAACGCTGCATGATCAAAATTGAAACTCACATAGAACAACTGTTGAAAATTAGGGCTGCACGATAAATCGCATGTGGTTTAGAACATAAAAAATGCCTAATATGAATATGACGGGTTTTGCGCAGCTCGTCAGTGAACAACGGCTCTGTGTAGTTAATGCTGCTCAATGTGAAAGCACGCACGTGACGGAGATTTACCGCTGGTTACAGAACCGGCTTTAATGAGAAGATGTGCGTTAAATATCGCATGCGATTTATTCGGCAGCTCTATGAAATCCATGTTTTTTTTTTAATTTGTTTTCTCCCGTGTCGTCCTTCAGGCTGAAGAGGCTCAGAGAAGGATAAAGAGGCAAAATGGGGAAGATTCAGGTACTTTACATATACATACATTCAGTATCTCCCAGCGTGAGTACACCACTCGCATTTTTGTAATTATTTTATGTTATGTCTTATGTCACAACACTGAAAGAAATGACACTTTGCTACAAGTAAAGTAGTGAGGTACAGCTTGTAGACAGTGTAAATTGCCTGTCCCCTCAAATACTCAACCAACAGCCATTAATGTCTAAAACCGCTGCCACAAACGTGGTACACCATAGTGAAAGTCAAATGGGGCCCAATTAGCCGTTGCTTTCCGGTGTCATGGACTCAGTAGTTGTACAAGGCTAGGTTGTGCATGGGAAATCAGGCGGTGTAAAGTGGTGTGGTGTCTAGCTCTCACTCTATATACTGTCACTGGAATCAAGTGTTTTTTTTTTCAACGTGGCACCTCATGGCAAAGAACTATCTGAGGATTTGAAAAAAAGAATTGTTGCTCTACATGAAGATGGTGTAGGCTATAAGAAGATTGTCAAGACCCTGATACTGAGCTGCAGCACTGTGGCCAAGACCATACAGTGGTTTAATAGGACAGGTTCCACTCAGAACAGGCCGCGCCATGGTCGACCAAAGAAGTTGAGAGCACGTGCTCAGCGTCATATCCAGAGTTTGTGTTTGGGAAATAGACGTATGAGTGCTGCCAGCATTGCTGCATAGGTTGAAGGGGTGGGGGCTCAGCCTATCAGTGCTCAGACCATACGCCGCACACCGCATCAAATTGGTCTGCATGGCTGTCGTCCCAGAGGAAAGCCTCTTCTAAAGATGATGCAAAAGAAAGCCCACAAACAGTTTGCTGAAACAAGCAGACTAAGGACATGGATTACATGGAACCATGTCCTGTGGTCTGATGAAACCAAGATAAACTTATTTGGCTCAGATTGTGTCAAGCGTGTGTGGTGGCAACCAGATGAGGAGTACAAAGACAAGTGTGTCTTGCCTACAGTCAAGCATGGTGGTGGGAGAGTCATGGTCTGGGGCTGCATGAGTGCTGCCGGCACTGGGGAGCTACAGTTCATTAAGGGAACCATGAATGCCAACATGTACTGACATACTGAAGCAGAGCATGATCCATCCCTTCGAAGGACTGGCCGCGGGCGACAGTATTCCAACATGATAACGACCCCAAAAACACCTCCAAGACGACCACTGCCTTGATAAAGAAGCTGAGGGTAAATGTGATGAATTGGCCAAGCATGGGCATCCTCAAAAGGAAGTTGGAGGAGCGCAAGGTCTCTAACATCCACCAGCTCCGTGATGTCGTCATGGAGGAGTGGAAGAGGACTCCAGTGGCAACCTGTGAAGCTCTGGTGAACTCCATGCCCAAGAGGGCTAAGGCAGTGCTGGAAAATAATGGTGGCCACACAAAATATTGCACTTTGGGCCCAATTTGGACCTTTTCACTTAGGGGTGTACTCACTTTAGTGTGTGTTGAGTATGTGACGGGGACAGCAAATTTACAGGATACAAGCGAACACTCACTACTTTTACATTGTAGCAAAGTGTCATTTATTCAGTGTTGTCACATGAAAATATATAAAATATTTACAAAAATGTGAGGGGTGTACTCACTTCTGTGAGATACTGTATATACACATACACACTAGGTGTGGACAAACAATTCAAACGTTTCACTCAGAAAAGAACATTGCATCATTAAAATGGGTTGTTTTTATTATTTTTACCTGTAGCTCTGAATCACTTTTTATCAACTAAAATACAGTGATATAATTTGGGCACCACAAAATAAATAAATACATAAAATAAAATAAAACAATGAATATCTCTGATAATAATTGTGATTTTGATTTAAAAAGAAAAAAAGAAATCCAGGTTTGCTGTGCTTATGTTTTTAAGGCTACACAGTTTAATAATAATAATTATTTCACCTTTGTTCATAAGCACTTACAAGTATTAATTTATAAGCATTTTAATGTATGCTATGAGTGACGCAGACTCAGACCTCCATTTACTGTGAACCAAGAGGCTGCAAACACCAGCAGACAATGAGCTGCTCACACATGTATTTAATTAAATTGCAGCCTTTACTAATTGATAATGTTTCGATTTTATTTTGATTAATTGTGCAGCCCTAGTGTTATGTGATGACCGTGCCAATGTTTAAAGTGATATTCATGTGTGTTTGTTATAGTTCTGCCTCCACCAGTTCTGCCTCGGTTCGGTCCGCTGTTTGCCAGCCTGGTGAACATGCTGCAGTGTGACGTGCTGCTGGGGATTCTGGGAGCTGTGCTGCAGTGGGCAATGGAGCCCAGCGGGGGACACTGGTCTGAGTCCATGCTTCAGAGGGTATGTCTGTGTGTGTGTGTGTGAGGGAGAGAGAGACTGGAGCACTCTCTCATATTACAAACATAATAGGTTTTTAGATAATTAGCATTTTACATCTTGTCCATTACATGCTTTTCAAGTACAGTTCACTTGAAAAGTATTTAAATCACTATTAAAAAAAAGTTATTACTAAATGGGTTTTTAATATTTAAATCATTGTCAATTAATTTCCAGTTACTTTATCATGAACATAATCTTGCTATAAATTTGCTTTAACCATGATATTAGACATGTTCTTACCACACACTCAAGTTAGAGCTCAGTATGAACTTGTCCTGCAGGTGCTGCATCTCATAGGCATGGGCCTGGTGGAAGAACAGCAACATCTAATCAGCAGCGCAGATGATGATACCAACTTCAACTTCACTCTCAAAATCTCCAGTATGTCTTTCTTTTGTCACACACACACACAGACACACCCACCCACCCACCTCTTGAGCTGATTAAATCTCTTCATTGTAGGACCAGGTGAGGCTCCTGCTAACACTCCCAGTATCTTGGCTTTATTGGAAACCCTGCAGAATGCTCCTCACCTGGAGGTGCACAAGGACATGATCCGCTGGATTCTCAAGGTAAAGCTGATCCAAATCTCATTACAAAGCCACCTGTCACTAGAATGTAGAGGGGACCATGGGACCCGACCAGATTTCTTGCAACGTGGGATTAAATTTCCAAATAAAACGTGTATATATAAAATATAATTTGAATGGGGGCGGGCGGTCTAACAATATCCCGTTCCTGACGTCCTTTCAGAACAGCATATCTGCGCTTTACTCACTCTCAATTTTTGTACAACCTTCATTTTTATTTTCTCTGTGACCCTTTTTTCCTACTGTGTTGACAGCAAGATGTTAAACAAATTGTGTCTTGACAAGACGAATAAAATAACAAATACAATTTTGTGCAGACTACACTTTTATTTGTTAGCCTATCTCTCTTTCTTTCAGTAGCGGAAATATAAATGTGAGATTCTGGAAACGAGATCTAAATTTAGCGGGAACGGTCGGGTCGGGAAGAAAATTTATTCTAAGCGGACAGCGGGTGAACAAAGTGAATATATCGTGGGTGTGGATTATAACCTGGCGGTAGCGGGACTGAAAAAAACAGTCCCGTGAAGACTTCTACTACAGGGGTTTTCAACCTTTTAGGACATGCGCCCCACCTAAGTTGGTCTAGTTTAGAACCGCCCCTGGTATAGCGTGCGTAATTATACTGAAACATAAATATATAACCAGTTTACCTGATTCAATGTGATGGCTGAGCCTGTTTCTGAGATAACAACATGCCAATCCATGGTTGGATTTCTGACACGGCTAATCGTAAATCATCTTACAGTCAATAAGCGTGACCAGGGTTGCCAGGTTTTCAAAACAAAACCCGCCTAATTGCTACTCAAAATTACAAAACGCGGCAAGCGGTAAAACTGCGAACTTGGCAACGCTGATACTCGAGCCAACTCTGCTCTGTCGACTAGCAGTGGGAGTCAGATTGCCCCCTAGTGGATGGCTAAAAATTTGTTAACCCGTATTCATAAATTCTCAAGGGAATGTCTCTAAATTAACTGATGCTCGCGGCCCCCCTTGACAGGTGCTGGCGCCCCACTGGGTTGAAAACCCCTGCTCTACTAGAATGTTTGTGTAAATGTCCCAGCTATCCAATAGAGGGCAGCAAAACCCCCCAAAAAACATTTGTTTGTAGTTTGTTTTATTGGTTAATTTATTACTTTATTTTTATTTATTTCAAGTTTTTTAGAAAAAAATCATCTTTATTTTAAATTTCGAATAACTGAACCTGGACAGCGAACTAGCAGGAACGGTGGGTAAATAAGGGAAAAAGAAAAAAAATATATGAGATTCTTTATTTTAAAGTTCGGTTATTTTAAAAGTTAATACTTTTGTTCTTTGATATAAATATTAAGATATTTACGAGTGAAATCATTTATATTACTTTTATATTAATGTATAGTATATGATCTCATGTTTTGGTTTTTATTTTGTTTTTGTTGTTTTAGCTTTTTTTCTTTTTTTAAGTTGTTCCCCTGTTGTTTTTATTTTTATTGAAATTCTTATATTTTTTTAATGTATTTTGAATATCAACATGAAAAACATGTTAATATTTGATATTACTTCTGTATCTGAAGACCGTGGCCAACATCAAGACCACGCGGGTGTGCACGGCCAGTGCGCCCCCCAGTGACAGCTCAGGGCACAGTCAGGAGGAGGTGAGCATAGGAAGCGTAACATGCTTGCATTATGACTTGTTAAAGTTGCATTGTTGTCTCACTGGATGTGTGTGTATGTGAAGATGGTGCGGGATAAAGATAAGGCAGAGCGGAAGAGGAAAGCAGAGATGGCGCGGCTCCGGAGAGAGAAGATCATGGCTCAGATGTCAGAGATGCAAAGACACTTCATCAACGAGAACAAAGAGTTGTTCCAGCAGAGTCTGGAGGAGCTCGACCCCTCCACCTCCTCCACACTGGAGCACAGGTACACACACACATCACACTGGAAAATGTCATGGATCATACATTAGTTTCCAGATGCTATCTTCTAATTTGTTGTCCTCTCTTTACTTCATAGCCCCAGTTCATGTGATAGTACACTGGTCTGTGTGGGTCCACGGCGGTGGCGTGCAGGCGGCAGTGAGAGGAGACAGATGGTGACATGCATCCTGTGTCAGGAGGAGCAGGAAATCAGGACTGATGGCAAAGCCATGGTGCTCGCTGCTTTTGTCCAGCGCTCTACTGTCATGTCCAAAAACCGCAAGAGACCTCCACACAACCCAGGCATGTCTTTATATGCGTGTCTTTGGGTCATCGTACCATACAAGTGCATGTTTGGTTGAATGAATGCTATTGTGTTTGTGTTGCAGATAAGTATGACCCTCTCTTCATGCACCCTGACCTGTCCTTCGGTACACACACAGGCAGCTGTGGGCACATCATGCACTCTCACTGCTGGCAGAGGTAAGAATCATCATGAAAAATGAGAAACACAATACCGTGAACTAGAGGTCTACACGGAGGACCCAAGACCCGAGGACCCGGGACCCGACCCAGGATCCGTACGGGTTCGGGGCTATATTTTAAATGGTCAGCTGGGGCTGGGTCCGGGTCGGGTCCCAATCTATTACTTCGGGTCCCGGGTCTGTTTAGCATTGTGTGTAATACCCGAGTCGATCCGACTCTGAGAACACCCGGCCGTTATCAGAGTCAGTCAGCGCTGTGCGTGTGTTGTTTTGTAACTTTCAACTTGTAAAAAGATAGGATTCCCCAGAAAAGCTTGGAGCGGTAATTGAAAAGGAGTGGAAACCCCCATCCCCCCGACTTCATCAGAAGCAAGGTGGGCGGAGTTAATGCACACGCACGGTGATAATGGATACCTTCATGGGTGATGTCAATGATTGATTTTTTTTTTTAAATAATATTATTAATGAACCGTCTTGTTATATCTAAAATTTTTGCTCGGACTCGGCTCAGAGAGCACAGAGATGATAGCAAGTAAGTAAAGCTAACGTCAGCAGCCATGGCACTGGACGAGCAATCGTTATCAAATGGGCAAACAGTCTAAATTATTATGCAAGTTGACTCGAGATACAAAAAATGCAAAACTGCAAAATCGCATTTGTCATCCGTCACCGTGACAACAAGTGGACTTTTGAAACTGGAATAACGAGTGGATTACGCATTTCAATTGGCAATAGAGGAATAACACGGATGGAACTTTCTTGGCAAGGAGGATTGTGTGCATCACAGTCAGGTACAAGGGAGAAGGCTTCTTACATTAGGTAAGACAAAAAGTTTAATTTTCGCAACTTGTTTATCGACTTGTTAATAGCAATTTGCTGTGGAATAGTGGCCGACGGGTCAGTCCGGGTATTGTGGGTTAGGGTCCATCTTTCAAAATAAGACGGTCGCGGTCGGTTCGGGAGTACATTGGACACCAGATTTGGGCCCGTTGTTAGACCTTCATACGGAACACTGAAGGGTGTGTTTTTGTCAGTATTATGTTTAATGTCCACCTGAGTATTTTGAAGCGGGCAGGCTAAGAATAGCGCAGGCAGAGATGGCTAGCGTGTGCAAACCCAGTTACGACGTGCTGAGAACGGAGAGAGTTCTTGTGTCCACTCGGGTGAGTGTTCTGAGTAACACAGTCATGCCTCTGCTGCCTCTACAAAGACCAGCTGCAGGTACGAAACAAAACACACAGATCCTTCGACTCCAGCTGCTCGGTCTTCGTCCTATTTGATATAGTGACTTATTTAATTTTTTGATTTCTGCAAAATGCTCCACTGGTGAATTGGGTTTGTAGGCCAAGCCAGAAGTTCACATCACCCTGGTTTCCCTTGACAAAAACTCAATAGGATTTTTCCATTGGTTTTCTGATTACTGCAGAAAATATGATTAGTGACCAACGAAAGTTTATGATTCTTACAAGTTTTGTTCAACTTTTTTTCTTTTTTTTTTTTTGTCTTCAAAATGTGTTTATCAGAAGTAAAATATTAAAGTTATAAACATGCTATAAACAATGCTACAACATGGTAGCATGATTTCAATGTCACCACCATTAAGCTTCTGACAACTCTTTAATCTTTATCTCAAACCTCAGG
Source organism: Sinocyclocheilus anophthalmus (assembly GCA_018155175.1). Taxonomy (NCBI): domain Eukaryota; kingdom Metazoa; phylum Chordata; class Actinopteri; order Cypriniformes; family Cyprinidae; genus Sinocyclocheilus; species Sinocyclocheilus anophthalmus. The sequence goes on along the minus strand of JADLZN010010218.1, from coordinate 404,149 downwards.
GAAATGTTTTTATATAGAATCGTGAACTAGTAAATAGAATAGATATGATAGAATAGATGAATAGAATAGTGCAAACAGTGCAAGCGTAACAATGAGGTGGTATAAGTGGACTAGTGAGTGGATTGCGTTTTACTGTGTTCAGACTGGTTTATTGTCCTTAAAGAGCAGGTTATATGTTTTTTGTAAAGTGTCCTAATATTGTGTTGGACTCTCCTACTACAGGTTTAAATGCATTAAGGTCAGAAAACATTGTAATTTTCCAGAATATACATTTATACATAGTCATTTGTCCATAATTTCGAAACGGTTCATTCGATTCAGTTCTGAGCAAAATGTCTGTAAACCCCTCCCTTCCATAATTCTACTCTGCTCTGATTGGTCACCTGGCCAAGTCTGTTGTGATTGGCACAAAGAGGAGTGCTTGAGCAAGTTAGCAAGCACTACCATCTGTGTTGCCAGGTCGAAGCGACCCTAATAACATCATATTTAGCTTCTGGAATGTGAATTTACCAGGGGAACCCTGACAAAAAAAACTTGCAAATTATACCCTGGAACGTGATTTTTAACAGGGATCCCCCTCGAAACGTGATTGGGCTAGTTTTGGGCTAGTTTTGAGTAGCAGTTGGGCGGGTTTTGTTGTGACAACCTGGTAACCCTAGCATGCACCTTTACATAAAGCAATAATATAGTGCTCCAATCCGTTCATATAATAATAACATAAAATACCAAAACACTTATGCAAGCGAATCGTGCCCACAGCTAAAGTTTAGCTGCTAAACTAAACACTTAACAAAACAATAATAGTGTATACGTTAGCCGAGTGCTGATGTGACTAACTGATGAAACAATACAGTTTATAAACCAAAATATGTCTACGGTAATGTTTGAAGAACAACAGACAAAAGACGCTCTGTCTTAACATTTTTTAGACCAGTCAACTCGCTCTATCTCTCTCTCTACCGGATCTTTTCACTCCCTACAGAACCCTTGACCTGCAGGGCAGCAAATATTAAACAGCAATTTCGGAATGTTATAAAGTAGGTGTGCTACACCATTTCTTATTATTAAGAAGAAATAGAACAATGACAGTCTACGGAACTACATTTATTAGGAACTATGGGTTCACAGTAAATATCAGAAACTATTTCAGCTAAGGACAGTAATAGTAGCGCATCTACCTGGAAAATTAAGCTGCACTAGTATGACATCACATATTCGCACAAAAAAAGATAATTTGAGCACTCTCAATGAGAATGTACACAAAGTATCAAACAAGTTCCGTACTTGCTGTTGTAGTTCCAAATAAAGACAGAGTAGAAGCCACAAAGATAAAGCAGTCTTTCGACCTGATGAAACACTAAACTAGCGGAAGTGTTAGGGCGGGTCAAAACTCTGTTCGATTTCGTGGGCAGGCGGGGATATGCAAATGTGTTGTCCAGTGACGTAGATCGGTAACAGGCAGAAGATTCGAAAGTAAAGACTCGTTCAGGTGATTCTGAGTCGACTCATTCTTTTGAGAGACTATCTTTTTCATGCACTTTTTTTGATTACAACTTTGCAGGCCGTTTACATTGAAGGATAGCTATGTTACAAACTGCAAAAGATATATTTTTAGCCCCTTGTTAGCAAACACTTTACAAAAAATACATCAGTAATACCCCCTTGTGATCTGTCGTAGAATAACACCTGTAAATATCTTGTGCTTTTGTAACAATTGACTTTATTTTAGCCATTCAGACCAAAAACCCATTAACTTTTGGGAGAATTAAACAGGAAGTGCTAAAATGCTAACTGGTTTCTATGTTTTGGTGTACTAAATGATATCATCCCTGCAGCACACTATTAGTATAATTCGTGTTACGACCAAACTGTAATTTACAAAGCTCTCACAGTGTAGGTAATGGATAATTAGTGCAATTTTGCCAATGTGACCGCACCTCTATTGTATGATTTTTGTCTTGAGGCATTGGATGTATTTGATTGAGTGTTTGTGTTTGTTGCAGCTCTGAACAGCCTGATCTGAGCCAGTGGTTGAGCATCATCTCTCAGCAGATGAAAGCCCTGCTCTCTGCTCACAGGAAGGCTGCAGATGCTGAAGGTGTTGATGATATGGATGGTGTTAATGACTGTCCTCCACCTGATGGCTTCAAACTGGACTACACTCCAAAGTAAACCCACATACAAAACTACCAGTTATTTATAATTCCACCACAGAAGATTTCTTGTTAAAAATCATCACTAATAAAACACTTGTCTTTCTGTCAGGAACCCATACTCAAGCACCATAAAGGAGATGTTGACCACGTTTGGGACAGCCACATATAAAGTGGGTCTTAAAGTGCACCCAAATGAGCAGGACCCCCGCGTGCCAATCATGTGCTGGGGCAGCTGTGCCTACACCATTCAATGTATAGGTCAGTGCAAGAAAGTGTCGAACTACAACACACATTTCATATAATGATTTATTCAAGTAAAATTTCTTATATAGAAAAATATTTTTCTTGCCTTACAGCTGTTTTTTTTTCTGTAGTTCATGTAAAATTAGACATTTCTAAACATTTTACTTAGAAAAATGGGTAAGGTGGCACAATGATATAGTAATGACATGGTAATAACATGGTAACATTCAAAAGTTATTGTTCAGATACATGGGTTTAGTTCAAAAACATTAAGTTAGGACTGTTTTATAAGCTAACTTTCCACTGGGTCCAAATGGAACCAGGCATGCAAAAAATGAATGGAGGTACAGTATATTAATATAGTGCCATCTCATTTCTCACAGAGAGATTGCTGGTGGATGAAGAGAAGCCTTTGTTTGGAAGTTTACCATGCAGACAGGTAATCAAGCACATTTGAATGAATTTGCAAGCTTGTAATTTGAATGAAATCACTTATTAGTTTGTCCTATTCAAGTGGCCTCGTAATTCTTTAAATCTTCACTCGAGTTTGATTTGTTTGGTAACTCAAATGTTTTGTGCATGCAGGATGACTGCTTGAGTTCTCTGACCCGGTTTGGCTCGGCCTGCTGGACCGTCTCCTCTCATACCACTGTACAGAATCACTTTATTAGGCTCTTAGCAGGTAAGAATTAGCTCTACAGTCTCTTAACACAAATAGTTGTTCAGGCATGGATCAAAGATTATGAGAAATCACGACAGCCCTCACCTCATTCATATGAACTTCTGTGTTGATTCAGCCCTTGTTCCTGATCCTCGGGTGGAGAATTCGCCATGTATTCTGGACATAGACATGTTTCACTTGCTGGTATGTAAACAAACAGTGTTGCTTCTATGTCTGCTTATACATATCATCAATAGTATTTCTAAGAATTGAATAACTCATAGTGTCAAGCTGACATGTTTTTTCCCCACATATCTTGTTCAATAAGAGTTCACAGCAAGAATGTGTGTAAAAGTGCCTGCTCAGATTTGGCCTGTTGTTTCAGAATGACCTCTGACCTCAGTTAATGTGTGCGACAGGTGAGCTTGGTGCTGTCCCATCCAGCGATTCTCTGTCTAGATTCCTCAGGGCTGAGTGCGGACGCTGCACAACTGCACTTTCTGCATCTCGTCACAGTTGCTCACGTAGTCCAGATCCTCCTAACCTCCATACCAGGTGAGAACCTCATCCTTCTCCTTCACGAGCAGCCACATGACCATAGAGACTTCATAAATGATTTTGGTGACTCCTGTGTGCCATCAGAGGAGATGCGGATGGAGCAGGAGAGTGGAGGAGCGGAGAGGGAAGAGGAGGAGAACGTGTGTATGCTCTACAACACACTCAGGACGCATCTGGGAAGGTGACTGACTTTGACTCATATATTTTGTTATATCATTTTGTGACAAAATCAAAGGAAACAAGTATAAAATGAATCCCATTTTGCATTGTTAGCTATGTTCTCATTATTATGCATAATTGGCTCTGTTTTTTTTTTTGTGAGAACTGAGATACTTTTGTCCAATGAAATGCCATTTTGTATATTAATATGTTGAAGGGATGCGCTTATTGACTGAATCACAAATAATTGTGTGTAAAACTGTAGTAAACAATGCTAAACCAGTCTGATCATACATCTCAGTTGGTTTCACTGTTCTGGAGTCATGCTTTCATTTCAGTTCAGCAAAGAGATCAAAAGTGACAGTCAAGACCAAATAAATGCTGTTATTTTTACTTTCTATTCATCCTAGAATCCTTGACAAAAAGTATCATTGTTTTCACAAAAATATTACCGTATTGACGCGAATATAAGACGATTTTTTTTTTTCTTGGAAATACATCTGAATAAACGCGGTGGTCTTATATTCAGGGTCTAGACTTTGACATGACAATAATACACCCACAACAATAGGTGGCGCCAAATACGCATAAAACGAGTGTGCCATGAAATACGTAACGTAATGCGTGTTGTAAAGATCGCGAGTAAAAACAAAAGAAAAAGAAAAGCTTACAGCTGCATGAGTCGTGACTGTCACGTTAGCCTGATGGGACCAAGCTCCCTTTGTGATTTTAAAAACGTAAGACAGTACCCAGATTTGAAAACTACAGTAAGAGTAACTTCTACTGTTAATAAGATTTTGGGAGGCTACTATTAGATGGATAGCCTAAATGGTCCTAATCAGATGGGTCCGGGTTTTTTAGGTATATCAAAAAAGTGACTATTTTAAATGGATAATTGGTACATTACCAGTTTTTACCATACTTTCAAAACAAAAATTTAAATATGAAAAATATGCAATATGAAAATAATTCAAGACAAAATGTGTTTTACTGAGAAAAAAGAAGATTTGTTTTTTAAAAAGCCTTTTCCAAAAGGTACATCTGGAAAAAGGGGGCTCGTCTTATAATCAGGGTCGTCTTATATTCGGACCAATACGGTATATGCACCACACATTGATAAAAATAATAAATGTTTCTTCAGCAGCAAATCAGAATGATTCTGAAGGAGTCATGGACACGGCTGACAGTAGGCCTGTCACGATAACAACCTTTTGTTGTGCGATATATTGCCCCAGAAACAATTGCGATAAGCGATATTATTGTCATTTTATGCCACTGAATATATAATCATTATGTAACAGCATAATAATGCAAGAAGGCGTACACACTTCCAAATGACGACAAACTTTTAATTTAAGAATATTTAAAAAGAAAAGAAATTAAGTATCAAAATATTAGATACCTAAAAAAACCTGAATAAATAGTAAATCTTCAACAAAAAGGGCAAAGTGACAAGTACAAAAAAGAACCATGCACAAAGAACTTTATGGAGATTTTGCATTACAGATCTTCCTGACCGCTTGTCGTCGGTAAATGAAGGTGTGCACATATGCTGAAAAAAAAAACAACATATCAGCCAGTCAGACTGTCTGTATGCACAAAGGCAAAGATCCCTAAACAAGACCATATCTGCAGATAGGGTTGCAAAGGGGTGGAAATTTCCTGAAACTTTCCAAAAAATCCTGGAAAGTTTCCAAAAATTTCGATATTTCTAAATTCGTAATCTTGCTAACCCATATGCAGATGAAACTTTTTTTTTTTTGTAGAAGCATTTTTTTTTTATTTGAACTAGAACCTCATGACTACACCACGTTATGTCCGAGAAGCTGCCAAAGACACAGGCGCAAGGGGAATATTTTTACATTTTAAAATATATTAAAATAGAAATGTCATTTCAAAATGACTTTTTACACTTTTTTTTTTTTATAAATATTTTCAAATAAATCTACCAAATCGATAATAATATATGTCATCTAGTATATAAGTATTGTAATTGATTTCAAAAATGAAGAAGGAAGTTTGATTTTTAGGGGGACTGTTGCACCCCTACTAGTTTCTAATCTGAAAGCTGTATGCGTTTCAGTGGCCTGCATGAGGTGAGCTCAGGCTGGCATCTGTGGCACTGTGTGAAAGCTGGAATCCTGCCTTATCTGAGGGCAGCCGCTCTCTTCTTCCACTATCTCAACGGAGCTCCAGCACCACCCGAGTTTCATAGTAAATGACTCCAACTTTACACACGTTTTACTGGCTCACTCTCCCTTTTGCTGTATCAGTTCTAACGATGACTGTGTGTTCAGCTCTAGGTGCGGGTGAATGGGAGGCTCTGTGTGGATACCTGTGTCTGCCCTCCAACCTGCTCCAGCTCTACTACAACAATCAGGAGCTCATGGAACCTCTGCTGCACGGGTAACCGTCACTATCTAGTAAAGCATCTCCGAAAACTGTTAACATAATGATCAGATGTTAGCTGTGGCTTTAATGAATTGTGGTGTGATCCGGTGCTCTCCAGGTGGTGCTCTCATCCAGGTGTGCTGCAGGGTCTTCAGAGCGGCGTGGCTCTCATCAGGTTTGTCCTGCTCCTCAACACTCAAGTGTTCACTGCAGCCGATGTTCAAGTGCTCACCATTCTTCCATTTGCTGTTTTAGGTTTCCTAGAGAGTCCAATCATATCATAGAGCTGCCAGGCGACTACAGCGCCCTGATTAACCAGGCCTCCAGCTTCACGTGAGTCACCTCTGTCTTACGAATCAAATGCGATTACTAACGAAGACATGCTCTCTACTGAGTCATACATTCCTGGTTCATTTGATTCATCCATGAATCAAATGATCTGTTGATCTTGGTGGTGTCTAGGTGTCCTAAATCTGGTGGGGATAAGTCTCGCGCTCCTACTCTTTGTTTGGTGTGTGGTGCTATGCTGTGCTCCCAGAGCTACTGCTGTCAGACCGAGCTGGAAGGAGAGGATGTGGGCGCATGCACCGCACATACTTTTGCCTGCGGAGCCGGAGTCGGCATTTTCCTCAGGTTTGTTCAAGCATATGTAGATTCAAATCTATGAATATAATTGGCAAGCTATGTAAGGGATAAGGTACAGTTATTATCATTGGGTGACCACAGGGGTCGGGAACCTTTTTTGACCAAACAGCATTTTATTGATAATGCTTTTTTCCAAAGAGCCATAGCAAAAAGAATACACTATTTTTATGTATATATATCATAATATATATATATTGTATTCAATAACATTCCAAGTATAGTATCGTTGGGTCAATAGTAGGGATGTCCGAGATTCGTCGATTTTTAGCGATATTCGATTTTAAATACGCGACTCATTTTTGCTCGCGCTTCGGACTAACCGGCAAAATACCGGAAGTTTCACAGACGAGAATGTATAAAACATATTATTAGTCTGTTTTCCAAGGCTGCGTGATATATTGAACCCATTTAATAATCATAATTAAGCATAATTGTGAATGCACAAACGCTACGATTTAATTAAATAAATATATGCGATGCAGTTCTAATACAGTATATGCGCTTTAATTATTTCCATTGCGTTGTGTGTAGGTTAAGTACATGCGTCACACAGCGGCTCCGTTCACAGTAAATGCTGTTCCACAGGAACTGTTATCATTTACCTGTGTGGAGCGTCTCAAACTCCATCTCTGCATGTTGTTGTGTGTTTGGGTTTATTATAACGTTCATCTGGGAACGCAACGTGCGCCATTTCATCAGGTTTGTAAGGTAAATAATTTATAAATCTACGCAAAATACATCGCGGTTTCAAAAGAAAAGCTCAAATGCTCACTCTGAGTTTACACGTTTTGATATCCACATATTCAAGAAATTACAGTGGCTGCAGCATTTCTGTCATAAAGAAATGGCCAAAAATCAAAGATTAAGTGGACATTTGAATTGAAATGGTGCTTGGTCAATATTAAACAAAGATTAGATCGCACAGTAATGTGTAAAAAGAATCATCAGGCCGTTGGCGCCCTATTTTTATAATACATATGAGTTTTAACCGTTTGTTCAAAAACCATATGATTCGGCTTTTGGATTTAACTTTATTTGAGCTGTCTGTATGCACATTGCTATTCAAATGGTAAAGCAATTTTAAAGGCATGTCACTTACATATTTTTATACAACAAAAAAAATAATATAGGGCACTATGAAATTTCCCAAATAGTTTTTTTTCCATTTTCATTTTTCTATACTCCGTTTTAATAGTTAAATTAAATTTTATTAATAAAAAAGCATGTCTAATTAACTGAGTTTCAGTTTATCTTTACCGAAATCTGTTTTCCATTATTTTCTGGATTCCTTTTTAATGGTTCCATTAAATTTTAATAATCAAATGCATCTCCAATTAATTGATTTTTTTTTTAATTGAAGTGTTTTTTTTTTTTTTTTCCAGACATAATGACACATCATCTCTCCTAAATAAACTTATGGTAAATAAATTTTTCGGTAAAACTCGTTAAAAAGGTCTTTGCTATAATGTATGATTGGTAGACTAGAAACCGGTGGATCTGTTGCGTCATTCGTACACTTTAATACGAAATTTGATTTCAGTGATTGGACTGTGAAGATGGACACTGCGCTTGCACTTTGTTGCCTTTAATTTTTATTTTGGACTTCATTTGGTTTAATTGACATTATAGCTTTAATAAATATCTTAAGTACAGTGTTGGTTCTTTTGTGGGAAATTACTGGCCAGCCCTAGTCAATAGACAACATGCAACACGAAGTTGCAGTATAGAATAACTGTGTGCCTCACTGTGAGGTTGAGTTCAAAAAATGAGGGCAAAATCGTGTGTGTTGTGTGTGTGTGTGCGTGTGGGTGGTGTGGTGTGTTTGTGTGGGGCAAGCCACTCGAGGCATGTTTGACATCTTTCTGTGGCGTTTGACATTAAGCACTCATCGAGCACTGCGGAGCCCCTAACGCACAGAAAGATCCTGTCAGGTAGCAGATTCTCTTTCGCGACTTATTGCACTTTACTATTTCTTTTTAATATCAGCCGCATACTTTACTTTCTCATTCATCCATGTTTCTTTATTAATAACTTAAAACAGTCCTGCCCACTGAAAGCTCTGCGGATTATCGTACAGACATAAATACTACACATTTACAGCACATGGAGTACAAGGTCTCTGTGGCAAACGTGAAAGTACCCGGTGAAATGTTTTGAAACGTCTCGTGGCACAGCACAGTACCAGTTTAAGGATGTTCAAACTAATCCTTTTTTTTTATATACTTTTAAAATTTTCGCTGCCGTTCTAAAAATAGTTTTCCCATTACCACAAACAAGCTACATAGCTGCTTGAATCTAAGTGCAGGAACTCTAGATTTCCATAGAAATGTAAGTGGTTTGCTGTCGTGACACTCGCGAACAGCACTGAACACGCACTTTGTAATAAAACAATTAATTGTTTTATTAAAGTAAATCCTACACCGATTATTTTCAATGCAGGCTTTATTTATTGAACATTGGTCATATCGCTGTTGCTGCTATTTCATAAATGCAGTACAGTGGTGTTAACTTCAGACACTTCACTTTGTCATGCCCTTTAACCATAGTCAAATCACTGTAACTCAACCTTATGGCTTTTTGCATTGTATTTGTCAGAAGGGTTTCATTTGTATGTGTTTATTTCTGTCAGGGTGCGGGAAAGTCAGGTCCTGTTCCTGGCTGGCAAATCTAAGGGCTGTTTTTATGCTCCCCCATACCTGGACGACTATGGGGAAACAGACCAAGGGCTAAGGTACGTCGCTATTTGTGACCATGGAGCACAAAAGCAGTGTTAAGTCGATGGGTATATTTGTAGCAATAGCTAACATTACATTGTATGGGTCAAGATGATCGATTTTTCTTTTATGCCAAAATCATTAGGATATTAAGTAAAGATCATGTTCCATGAAGATATTTTGTAAATTTCCTACGGTAAATATATAAACTTATTTTGCTTAGTATAATATGCCATGACTACTGATCTTCATGTGGACCACTTTTTAAAAGGCGTCCAAAATGAGGTCGATTTCAGCTTTTCAATATTCTAGTCGGCCAAATAAGCCCTATGAACCACACCCATACATCAATGCGAAAGCGTATTATTCAGCTGTCATATGATGAAAATCTCAATTAAAAAAAATTGACCCTTATGACCCTTATTTTGTGGTCCAGGGACACATTTCTGATATTTGACGCGCATGATTATTTCTGACAGACATGTGAGATCAAGGGATGCGTTTTGTCTCTTTTAGAAGGGGAAACCCATTACACTTGTGCCAAGAGCGCTACAGGAAGGTCCAGAAGCTGTGGCGCCAGCACAGCATCACGGAGGAGATCGGCCACGCCCAGGAGGCCAATCAGACTTTGGTGGGCATCGACTGGCAGCACCTGTGAAGTCGCGTCATGCTTTCTCACACCTACGCCCACCCTTAATGCATAAGGGGACCCGCACAGCAGAGCTAGAGGTTGCCAAGGTGACACCAAGGCCTCTTGCTCTTCCTCCACCCCTTTTTCCATTTTTCTGACAGTGGATGAATGCATGACTTTTTCTTTTTGTTTTTCAGTGGAAGATTTTCTCTTCCTGTTTTCTTTTAAATATGATAGAAATGCATATTTAAAAAGACATATAGCCAAGGTATTGAACCTCAACAATATGGTTTCCTTCTCAACACAGATATTCTTCATAGGAATGCTATTTAATTTCTTCTCCAAGTACTATTAAATTATTTTCAAGGTATTTTGCTTAAATAAATAGGTTTCGCAAGACAGCTCTCTTATCGCTTGGGAATTGACCGGTGGTGCTGCCCTTCAAGTAAGCACAAATGTCCCAAAATGGCCACGCAGGGATAGCGCCACCTGTAGGATACACAGCATCCTCTCTGCCCCCGTCATTTCAAATGCTGCAATACATTTAAGGCCACCTAATTAACGTGCTCATGTTCATACAATACAAGCCAATGTGGGGAAGATCCGGGAGCACATGAATATGTCCTTGAATGCCTGGTTTCTGTTTGTTTGGGTCGTGTATATGTTTGCGCGAGTGAGTTTTTATGTACAGGTGTTTAGTTGGTATGTTTCTAATATGATGGATTTCTAAGGTGGTCCATTTTTACGACCGTGTGTTTCTCGTTCTTTTGTGATGCGTATTATTTATGTTTCTCGCGGCTGTGCGACCTTGCTTTATGGAATCATGCTTTCCTTGAACCGAACATGAATTCCACTCTCAAACATGATTTTGATGTGTGTGCCGTGTGTTGTGAATTTGGACATTTTGTTTCTTGTACTGCTGGACATTTTCTCAGCAGTAATGGATGCAGAATCGCATATCCTTAATTCAGTTTCAACTTTAGTCTGCTTTAGACTGTTGGGTTTTTTTTCTTTATAGTGGCCTTGGCTTGGGACTTTAGTCCATATCAAAGGAGTTGTATTTGTCAGCGACACAGAAACTCATTAAAACACCGTTGCTTCTTTCAGATACAAGTTGTCATGTCTCGCGTGGTTCAGATGACAAGCCTGTTTCTAATGCGGTGAGCATATTTCCTGAGACATTTCCAGTGGCTGCAGCAGTGTTATTACATCACAAACTGACTTGTTAATATGTGAATTCCTGTATAAATGGGTACATTGTACTATATTGTAAAACATTAATGAAATAAAAAAAGAAGAAAAGACTGTTGTGTTTTGAAGTAATGCATAAAATGTACTGATGAATGGGCTGATTACTCATCAGTGTATTTAAGTTTGTGCTGTAAAGTAACTGTTCTGTATGTTCCAGAGCAGGTAGGCTTAGTGGCCTCGTGTTACAGGCATGCCAAAGTATTGGCAGTGACACCAAATTTGGTTCTGAAAGTTTTGCTGCTAACGGGTTGTGGGGTTCTTCATATTGTTTGAGTAGTGTGTAGACACGTGAAGTCAGATGATTTAAATAATGCAAAAAACTAATTGGCAGAAAAAAAAGGCCATACAAATATATTACAGGTGCATCTCAGGAAAATTAGATGGTGGAAAAGTCATTTATCAGTAATTAACTCAAACTGTGAAACCGGTATTAAGTACAAATTCACTGCACACAGACTGAAGTTTAATGTGTGATTTGGTTAACATGACAAAAACCCACCAATTCACTGTCAACAATTAGAATATGGTGACATGCCAAACAGCTAATCAACTCAAAACACCTGCAAAGTTTCCTGAGCCTTCAAAATGGTCTCTCAGTTTGGTTCACTAGGATACACAATCACGGGGAAGACTGCTGATCTGACAGTTATCCAGAAGACAATCATTGACACCCTCAATGGAGGGTAAGCCACAAACATTCATTGACAAAGAAGCTGGCTGTTCACAGAGTGCTGTCTCCAAGCATGTTAACAGAAAGTGGAGTGGAAGGAAAAATGTGGAAGAAAAAGATGCACAACCAACCGAGAGAAACGCAGCCTTAGGATTGACAAGCAAAATTGATTCAAGAATTTGAACGAACTTCACAAGGAATGGACTGAGGCATGGTCAAGGCATCAAGAGCCACCACACAAAGACGTGTCAAGGAATTTGGCTACAGTGTCGTATTCCTCTTGTTAAGCCACTACTGAACCACAGACAACGTCAGAGGTGTCTTACCTGGGCTAAGGGGAAAAAGCAAAGAAAAATGGATTCGTGACACCAGTGGTCCAAAGTCCTCTTTTCAGATGAGGAAGTTTTGTATTTCATTTGGAAACCAAAAGTCTGGAGGAAGGGTGGAGAAGCCCATAGCCCAAGTTGCTTGAAGTCCAAGGGTGTTAGTTTCCACAGTCTGTGATGATTTGGGGTGCAATGTGTTTTTTGAAAACCAACGTCACTGAACCCATTTACCAAGAAATTTTGGAGTACTTTATGCTTCCTTCTGCTGACCAGTTTTTTGTAGATGCTGATTTCATTTTCCAGCAGGTTTTTCCCACACTGCCAAAAGCACCAAAAGTGGGTTAAATGACCATGGTGTTACTGTGCTTGACTGGCCAGCAAACTCACCAGGCCTGAAACCCATAGAGAATCTGGGGATCTTGTAGAAGACGGCAAGAGTAAATGAGAAACAAGAGACCAAAAAATCAGATGAGCTGAAGGCCACTGTCAAAGAAACATGGCTTCCATACCAACTCAGCAGTGCCACAAACTGATCACCACCATTCCACGCCAAATTGAGGCAGTAATTAAAACAACAGGAGCCCCTACCAAGTATTGAGTACAAGTACAGTAAATGAACATACTTTCCAGAAGACAAACAATTCACTAAAAATGTTTTTTATTGGTCTTATGAACTATTCTAATTTGAGATAGTGAATTGGTGGGTTTTTGTAAATGTGAGCCAAAATCACCACAATTAAAAAAAAACAAAGACTTAAACTACTTCAGTCTATTTGCATTGAATTTATTTAATACACGAGTTTCGCAATTTGAGTTGAATTACTGAAATAAAAAAACTTTTCCACGACATTCTAATTATTGCAGAGCACCTGTATATATATATACTGTAGCATAGTCTTATGCCGAGTTCACGCTGCACGATTTTAGCCAGATTTTTCACTCGCCCGACAGATTTTGCGAAATCGCCAACAAATGCCCAAAATCAGAGGCAAATCAGTGCTCGTTCACACGAGTGACAATCACGCAGCAGAATACTCCCAAAGAGACGATATCTGAGGGAATTGCCGACACGTTGCCGACGCCCGTGAAATATTTGGCATGCTAAATGTCTGGAGCTGTCGGCGATTCACAATCCCGCTTTGTGTGAAATGAGTTCTGACTGAAAAATACATCTGCGATGACCTACAGCCAATGAGAGAAAAAGATACAGGGCAGAGGGAAGTTCGGAGAGGAGTTATAGACCAGAATATCAGTAATTTAATAGATATATGAACAATTATATAATACAGAAACAAGCACAAACATTTGCTTGACCAGCCACAACCTCAGCATAACAGTTACTGCAAAGTAGCCCCTTCGATATCACTCGCTGCGTCTTGATTATAAAGTCATATGGGAAAAAGCTTTTTTTCTCCTGAACTGAAGCCTTTTTCAATAATGCAGTGTAACTGCATGGCCATTGGTTCGTGCAGGGCTTTAAAAACAAACCAATAGAGCGGCAGCGAAGCTGCACGAGCCTATGATGACGAAGCCCGCCAAATGGGCGGGGCATTGGTATATAAGAGGGAGCTCGGCCACAGGAATCTCAGATTTTTTCTACTCCGCGACGACTCTAAATCTCAAGCTGATCGAAGCCGCTCCGCCGTTGACACGCTTGCGCAGGCTCGGAACGGGACCGTCAGCGGATGACTGCTTCTCGCTTTCCAGCGACGAAAGCCAGTTCGGTCCGGTCTACCCTTCCGCCACTACGGCGACTTCAAACGAGCTCTAAAGAGCCAGCGGCGTTGTTGCAAATGCCGCGCTGTTATTGCGGCTCGTGCATGTCTCCCCTGCATGCTGATGACGGCCAAAAGGAGTGCGTTTCCTGCTTGGGGAAACCCCATGCGGAAGCTGCGCTCACGGGAGCTATTTGCTCTCATTGTGAGTTTTAGTCTCGCCTCTCTCCGCTCATGGATTGCTTTCTTTTCAGAGAGCGACTCCGCTCCCGCGCCCTCCCGTTTTGTTCCTCCCAGGGACCTGTGAGGAAAAACAGTGGGGCAAAGGGGTCGAGCGATCGGCCAAGAGTGAGCTCACGCTGGCCCAGATCCCGCGTGCCTCGCTCTTGCTGCAGAGAGAGTGTTCACCTGTCCTTTTCTCCTGGTCTGATCAGCGTCCCTCTGCTGATGCAGGTGATCTGATCTCATTCGGGGGAAGTGGAGATGAGCTGCTTGATGACAGCATGTCACTGGCAGCATCAGATGCAGAGGAGCTGTTGGGCTCGGAAAATTACCCCACCCCCTCGCCATCATCCGTGCCCAGCGCCACCAAAGACGGGACGGATACCGAACTTCTTCGTATCCTCTCCAAGGCGGTCGAAGAGCTGGGTTTAGAGTGGTCTCAACCAGAGGAGCCTCTTGCAGCCGTCTGGATGAATGGTTCCTGCTGGGGCGCCGCCAGGCCCCTCGTCAGCGTTCCTCTCCGTTCTTCTCGGAGGTCCATGATGAGCTCACCAGATCGTGGCGCACTCCATACTCCGCCCGCCTCTGTACTGCCTCTTCATCCGCCCTCACTTCCTTCGACGGCGCTGAAGAAAAGGGGTACGATAAGCCACCTCCCCTAGATTAGTCAGTGGCCGCGCATCTCTGCCCGACCATGGCCATCGGCTGGAGAGCAAAGGCCACTCACCCATCTAAGCCGTGTAGGACTACTTCAGCTCTCGCTGGACGCGCCTACACCTCAGCTGGACAGGCGGCCGTGGCGCTTCATTCTATGGCGGTCCTTCAGGTCTTCCAGGCCAAAATCCTCGCATCCTCCGAGTCTGGCCTGGACCCCGTTACCCTCAGGGATCTGAGGAGCGCGATGGACCTGGCTCTACATGCCACCAAGACCACTGCCCAGGCGACTGGGAGATCGATGGCCAGCCTTGTGGTACTCAAGCGCCATTTATGGTTGACGCTGACGGATGAAGGATGCGGATAAGATCCCCTTCCTCGATGCTCCAGTCTCTCCCAAAGGTCTCTTCGGCCCGGCGGTCGAAGGGTTTGCTGAACGCTTCACAGAGGCACAGAAATCGTCCCAGGCTATGCGACATTTCCTGCCTAAGCGCACCAGCTCCGCTGCCGTCTCAGCTCGCCCAAAATCTGCGCCGACTCAGCAGCCTGCGAAACCAGCGCCTGCCACCCCCGCGGGTTCAGCCCAATAAAGCGAATCAGAGCGGGGACGCTCCGCCTCGGCAGCTTAATGCGCCAGGGACCCCGACCCAAGATTGAGTTGGACCCAGCGCCTCAGGCGTCATCCTGATCCACGGGACAGGAAGAGGATGGGGTCAGATCTCGCCACGGCCGGACCTCCCCTCAAGCAGCCTCTCTTACACCTCTTGTCACCCCATTCAGCTCCGGGTACAGAGAGAAATGTGTTTTGTGCAAACAACAGTCCCGTTCATGCGCCCAAGCATCCAACCGCTGTGATAGCGGGAAAAATAATAAAACACAAACATTTTCAAAAAGAGAGCAAACTTCCTCTTCCATCACTCATACGTGTTCTGCCCCCATGCGGCCAGTCACCAGAGTTAATTCAACCCCTCGTCACACGGGCAGAGGCCTGGCAGGCCATCCCCGGGGTGTCGGAATGGGTTATGGACATAATAAAGCGAGGATATTCACTCCAATTCGCTTGAAGACCCCCGCGCTTCAGCAGCGTGGTCCCCACCTCCGTGCAGAGCAAGGACACCCATGTCCTGCGCTCAGAGGTGATGAATTTGCTGGCAAAAGGAGCCGTGGAAAGGGTTCCTCCAGCCCAGAGTGAGTCAGGCTTTTACAGCCGTTACTTTCTCGTCCCCAAAAGAGATGGTGGCATCCGACCCATCCTCGATCTCAGACACCTGAATCGCACCCTCATAAGGAGGTCGTTCAGGATGATTACACTGAAACAAATCCTCGCGCAAATTCGCTCGAGAGACTGGTTCTTTTCCCTGGACCTGAAGAATGCATACTTTCACATCAAG
>JADLZN010010218.1:0-387541 GCA_018155175.1 Sinocyclocheilus anophthalmus | reverse complement strand
ATTCAGAGGCAGAATTAATATCTCACAGAGCCCTCCTCCTCAGCCAACTGGAGTGCCTGGGACTCAGGGTCAATTTTGCCAAGAGCTCATTGCTTCCCAGCCAACGAATCTCGTTCCTGGGAACAATCTCTGACTCAGCTCAAATGAAAGCTGTAGTCACGTCAGAACGAGCTCTGGCCATACGGAGGCTGGTGACCTCCTTCGAGATTGGTACCACTCGCCCTCTCAAAGCTTTTCAAAGGATGCTGGGCCTCATGGCAGGAGCATCTCCAGTGTTACAGTTGGGTCTGCTGCATATGCGCCCCCTTCAGCGCTGGTTGAAACCACGGGTTCCATTCCATGCGTGGCGTCACGGACGCCTGCATTTCAGGGTGAGTCAGGCCTGTGTATCGCCCCTGAACCCCTGGAAGAACTCCCGTTGGATGGAACAGGACGTGGCCATGGAGATGGTTCACATAAAACCATTCTGTCCGTCCCTGCATTGGGACCACCCACTGTGCGGAGGCCCGAGAAGGGCCCCCGCTTTCGAGCACGCTACATAGCACGCCAACATTTGGTCGCTATCGCTGAAGACTGCTCTGTTTCTAGCACTAGCATCGGTAAAGTGAATAGGGGACCTGCAGGTGCTCTCAATTAGCCCTGCCTGCCTGGAATTCGGGCCTAACGACACTAAAGTTGTCCTGAAATCAGGGCACGGTTATGTACCTATGGTGCTCTCCACTCCGTTCAGAGCACATGTCATTACGCTCTCCGCACTTCCTCCTACTGAAGAGGTCAGAGAGCTATCTCTGCTCTGCCCCATCAGGGCGTTGAGAACCTATGTTGAGCGTTCCGCTCCCTATAGGCGATCGGAACAACTCTTTGTCAGCTTCGGTAACCGCACCAAGGGTTTTCTGGTTACGAAGTAAAGACTCTCTAGATGGATAGTAGACGCTATCATGCTAGCGTACTCTTCCTTGGGCGTTCAATGTCCCATTGGAGTACGGGCCCACTCGACTAGAGGCATCACCTCGTCGTGGGCATGGTCCAGAGGTGTGTCCATTGCGGATATCTGTGAGTCAGCCGGCTGGGCCTCGCCATCCACATTTGCAAGGTTTTATAACCTGGAATTCCCCATTCCTTAACAAACCGCGGAGCCTTATCCGCGTGAAAAGGGCACTCGCTGCTTAAACAGACATTACAGGGAGTCCTTGGCCGTGCCGTGCCCAAGCTCTCTGGTATTGTTCACCTGTTAGCTCTCGACCCCTGGGTGTCGAAGTTATGGGTATACTCTGGAACGATTAACCAGGCCGGGTGTGACCTAGGAAGCTCAGCCCATCTTAGCCTTGGGTTTTTGTTAACTTTTCTATGGGCATTGGTTGCTTATAGAAGTTTTATACTAATGTTCGTTCCACTACATTAGCACGGCGTGAATTGACTGTTCCCATATGCGTTTAGCAGACGCAGTACGAGTGAAGTATTGAAAGGTAACGTACTCGTTACTTACGTAACCTCGGTTCCCTGAAATATGGGAATGAGTACTGCGTTGCTGGACGTGCATTGTAGCTGCACGACTCAATCGTCGCTTCAGTCGAAGTAAACCTGAGAATCCTGTGGCGAGCGTCCACTTATATAGCCAGGTGCCCCACCCATTCTGGCGGGCTTTGGCGGGCTTCGTCGCCATAGGCTTGTGCAGCTCCGCTGCCGCGCCATTGGTTCGTTTTTAAAGCCCTGCACGAACCAATGGCCGTGCAGTTTCACTGCGTGAATGAAATAGGCTTCAGTTCAGGAGAAAAAAGGCTTTTTTCCCATATGCTTCTAGCAAGACGCAGTACTCGTTCCCGTATCTCAGGGAACCGAGGTTACGTTAGTAACCGAGTACGTTTACCATCATTAAAAATTTACTTGCATTGTGTTCACCAGAAATTACACAGCTTTATACCACAAGCTACCAAATAAACTGCAAATTAGTATGAATGAGTATAGGCTGCTATAGCACACAGATGTCTGTGTTACATTAACAATTAATCAAAATATAAAGCCTAGGGCAAGTTGAAAACAAAATAACAAACGAACATGTTCTTACAACAAGGTCAACACCTCAATGTTGTTGGTGTAAATGTACATTTCACCAAGTCAGAGTCCAAACAACAACTAACAGTTTCAGTCATTTAGGCCAAATGTCATGGTATTTTTTCCACAGGACACAGAAAATTAGGTTTGACATCAATACATTGAAATGCCTTTGCGCCAATCAAGACATTGAGAGGTGATACATTAAACTGAAATGATAAATAAAATGTATCTTGAAATTTCCAAATTGTTGTCTATGTAATAATTGCATCTCACTTTGATTAATTTGGTATTTTTTGGCTTGGATTGAAGTCTTTAAAAACCTTTATTTCGCTCTGCTCATCATGCTTTGTCCTACCACTTACATTATGCTCGCAAGTCTTGTTGTAAGCAGTAAATAATTTAATGTAATTAGATTGCAACCTTTTATACATCATCAATCAGACCTTCAATACCAGAGACTTCTGAAGACTTCTAGAAGTCTTTCTAAGGTCTATGTCTCGACCCAATGTCCCATGTGCATCATTAACTGGCTTTAGTTCTGTATCAGTTACACTCCCTCCAAAATAGGTTCTTAGCAAATCAGTTACACTCCCTCCAAAATAGGTTCTTAGCAAATATGGCAGTATTTCAGAATGAGGACTGAAAGAAAGTGTAAAATAAAGGAGGCTACTCCACAAGAAGGACAGGAGGTATTTCTGTGGGCAGATATGTGGCCTCAGTTGTTCACTGAGAGATGGTTTTCTGAGGAAAGGAATCCATTAGATGGGTATGACAATGGCTTTCTTAACTTAAATCAGATGTTAAAAGCTGGCCCAACTTCACAACCAATTATACAGAATTGGGACTCAAAATCCAAAGCTCAAATCCTTTAGAGAAGGTGAAAACATTTTAAGTTTCTTTCAGGTTATATTTGGCAATCCATGATCAGCGCTATCAATTTCCTGTGACATTTGGCCATATACTTGACCTGAACAAACTCATGACCAGGCATACTAAATGCCGCACTTCAGTCACGTAGCTCACAAAATAGGAGCGGAAACTCCTATTTAAAAGGGAAAAAAACACCCTCATGAATGCGCGTCGAAGACTGACACGGAAGAAACTATTGAATACAGTTATTTTGTTTTCTTTGCGCACAAAAAGTATTCTTGTAGCTTCATAAAATTATGGTTGAACCACTGATGTCACATGGACTGTTTTAACGATGTCCTTACTACCTTTCTGGGCCTTGAACATTTCAGTTGCATTGCTGTCTATGCAGAGTCAGAACGCGCTCGGATTTCATCAAAAATATCTTAATTTGTGTTCCGAAGATGAACAAAGATCTTACGGGTTTGGAGCGACATGAGGATGAGTAATTAATGACAAAATGTTCATTTTTTGGGTACTATCCCTTTTAACAACTTTTGTTTAAACATTGATAAACATATTGAGAAAAAACTTGAATTGCTACCATTTGTAGAAAGGGTCCAATTATTATTTATTAATTAATAATAATTTAATATATTTTTTCAATAAACCTGATAAATGGATTAGTCCAATTTATGAATGAATGATTAAGAATTATTTTTTTAACCAGATATTCAGATTAATTGAAAAGACTCTGTCTGTACTTCACACAAATCTATTGCATGACTGCAATTAAATTTTTTTTCAAATTTTGAATTTTAGTGACTGTTTATTGTGAATGCATGGACACAAGAATGGAAAACAAAGTATAGCAGTCCAGAGAAGCCAGATTGTCTGTGGGACTCCTACTGACATGATTTTTATTGACTGTCTTCTGACGTTTGATGAAAAACTAATGTCATGTTTGCTGTGAACACCTTTCATCACATCGGTATGAGTTAAATTAACTGCAGTCATTCGTGTCATCAGGTTTTCTCTTCCCGCGGTATATCAGATCACTCACAGACATGTGACAGCTGTCAAACATCATTTCTGCTTTTCCCTTTTCAAGAAGCAACACTTCAGTGTGTTTGGTTTTGATGAGATTGAGCAGAGTGAGGGGAAGAGAAGGGAGAGGAGCACAACTGTTGACAGACAAACCAATCAAAAGATCGCTCATGTTTCCAAATGCCAAAAACCAATGGAAATCTCTCAAATAAACAGTTGTGTTAATTACAAAATGTGTTTCTAGTAATAAGCTGATTTATGTGGACGAAGATATATTTTATGCTGATCTTTTTCATTGTATAAATCAAGCATTAGCTCAAAGGAGAGTCGGGATAAGTGCACAAATAGTGTAATGTGAATGTAGAAACAGCCTCCACCATTGGCGACTGCTGAAAATAAAGAGTATATATAATAAAAACCAATAATGAAAAAAAATATAGTAAGTTTGAGTTATGGTTTTTAAGTGATATATATTTGCTACATGAAAAAAAAGGATGATGGAGCTTGTGTATGGAAAATAATTGTAATGTAAAATGTGATGTAATTTGAAGTGGGAATTTTGACCAATTAGGTTGTATTGTGCAACATGGGTCCCCATTGCCTTTTTATATTTTTTTAAAATATCTTCTGTGTTCCACAAAAAGAAAGTTATACATGTTGGAAAAAACACGAGGGTGAGTAAATTATTACAGAATTTGTTGGTGAATTTTCTGATTTGCCATTTCCACTAACAAACTAACTAAATAAATGAATGAATGAATGAATAGGCCTACATACATGAATGAAATGAATCATGCTTTGGTAAATCATAATTACAACATAAAAAAATCTAAATTATTATGTTTTATGTTCATATAATTAAATTATTACATTTTATGACATCATTATGATTTTTGGTCAAAATCATAACTTAGCATCTCATAATTTCACCTTTTATATCATAATTGTGCCTTTTTATCTTATAATTCTGTCTTGGTATGTAATAATTTTTACATTTTATCAAATTTTGACAAAGCATGGCTTTTATTCTTGTCTGGCAGAAATGGGACTAAATACTTTAAATGCTGTAGTCATTTGAGCTATTTTGATCATTTCTGCTAAACGTTGAAAACCTCTAGTTAATGATAAACGATTCTTCAGAGTTTTTTTTTTTGGTATTGTGTGGTTGCTCAGGACACATTTTTAGTGATATTTGAGTGATATCTGTAAATCAGGAGGAACATTTTACATGTGGTTTAAAAATTTAATTGGACCTAAGGACTCTCTCTCTCTATTTTTTTTTTTGTAGTCTTGATAAACTGCCTGCTCCACAGAGCATAGATTAGGCTTTACTTTGGGAAAATGTACAGTCCCTGTGGCATCTTGTATCTTTCAGTTTAGCTTTAAAGTGTAGCCTGCTGCCACTATAGAGGACAGGCTGTGTTTTCCTCATATATATGGATATTTTATATATTTTTCTAGGGTTTTGGGTTTGGCTCCAGTTTCTCCAGAACAGCTGGGCTTCACTGTTCAATTACAAGCTACTTTTAACTGTCAAGTTTATGTGCCGTGCCTTTCTGTGGTTCTTGACCAGGTCAACATTTGGTGGAAATCATATATACTTAAGGATCATATATATTTAAGCATGACTAAAATGTAGACATTACACATTATGAAGGCTGAGTTGGCAACACCTCTGTTGTCTTAGATGACGTCAGATTCCACCACTGACCTCCATGTCCTCTCATAAAAGCACATACACTGTGAAAATAAATGCAAAGTGATTTTAGTTTATTGAAATCAACATAACTTTAGCTTATTAGGGGTCATAATGCCTAAGCCAAGTAGCATGTGTTTTTCTTTGTTCACTGCAAAAGTACACAGCTCATTTACACACCTGCATAATTTCAGCACTAGCTGCTGTCAGAAACAGCCTCATTTAGACAAAATATGTAATAAAGTCAGGTGAAAGTAATCCAGAGAAAACCAAGCTTTACTGTAATTGCAGTTTTATGAAGTAGAAAAAAAAATCAGCTGTAATCATTGCAAGTTATGATCTTCTGCTATCAAATAACCTTCTCTTGGACTGCACTTAAAAATATGTGTCTTGTCTTTTAACCAATTCATATGAAATTATATATGTAAGCACACAATATTGCGTGCAGTTCTCAGGCTTTTGAATCGGGAGGGAAAAAAATGTCTGTTGGCAGAACTTTGGACGGCAAACCACAAAATACATAGAAAAGGGGTAAAATTAGCAAATTAATACCATATGTACGACAAGATGATTTATTTTGTTCATTAACTCGTCCCTTTGTTGGATCTGTGAAACTTCTACTTGATTACAGTTTATTTTACTGTTTGTTGGTACAGTAAGTTACCTGTATCTTTTTCTATCCTGTCAATCAAACATTTGAGAATGGTAATCTAATAACTCAGTTTTTATGGCTCAGCTACTGCGGGGTCATTAGTTATTTCCACTGTATATCATTAAACTGTTGTATTATTTTTTTTTGCATAGTTTGCATAAGGAACAGTTCACACAAAATGTAATTATAAAATATATATTTGTTTTGTGTGTGTGTTGCGCAGAAGAAACAAAGTCATAGTCAGGTTTGGAGAGTAAATGATGACAGAATTTTTGCATGAACTATCCCTTTAACAGTGTTAAAATCACTATAACACACACGCTCTCATGGTTTTTTACTTTTAATGAATGTATACATCAGCAACATCAGTATGATTAAAGACACCAATGTCCAATGTCACATTAATTAATCATAATAATCATAATCATTGTTTTTCTTAGAATTGAGAAACGACTTTTTTCTTGCAATTCTGAGTTTATAGCTTGCAATTCTCACTTTTATTTCTCAGAAGCCTGAGTTCAGTGTCTTGCAGACACAACAGAATAGAAAATAAAAAGGTAATTGCGTTGCAAAGGTAACTGCAACTTTTTAACTCACAATTCTGACTTTATGTTCTACAAATATGACTTTTCTTCTTTATTCTTTTCCTTTCCTTCTTTTTCTTCTTTCCCTGAGAATGGCAGATTTATCTTACAATTCTGTGTTTATAACTCACAACTCGGTTTATATCTCGCCGTTCTGAAGAAAAATTGCGGAACTGTGAGAAAAAAAGTCTAGAGTAAACCCTATACAACAATATGCATCTTACAAATACACAGTATACACTTATAATTTTTTTACAAGCCATGTTTCCTTTTAGAATACCATTTTGGCCTGTTAGAACACTCTTTTCACGACCAAACTAAATATAAGCAATGCGTGTTATATTTTTATGCAAACACAGCTATTTTCATGTACCTACAGTGAAGCATGTGAAAATTGCACCTTTAGAGCACCTTATCATGCATATTATATAAGACGAGGCCTTTGTGTTGGCTATTGTGCCCTGATGACAAAACTGTCTGAATGTGTTTGCAGTAACACTGTGATCATTATATCACAAAGGGGATCTCATCCTTTAACAGAAAACTCATAAATTACCACCAGTGAGGCATTTTAAAGTTAAAGCTCTCTTTTTGTCTCCTGCTGTAAACTTACATTTACAGTTTTATACAGCAAATGTTATTTCCTGCACTGCAAAGTGACCAATAAATTAGGCTTCGGATTTACAGCTCTGCCCGAAGCCCACCAGGGCCAGAATAACAGCCATATTAATCAGTGTAACCGCACAGAACAGCCACAGTCTACTGCATATATATTTCTGTTCTCCTACACCATTAAACATACCATAGCCATACAGCATAGCTGTAATTGTCATTTTTAGATAAATATCGAGTCACAGTAATTAATTTGAAAGCTGGGGTACTGCTTGGGACAAGACTTCAAATTGTAAGTTGTCACTGATTCACAAGTGTGTGATTTAATGGTTAATGCCATAGTGAATGACTCCCCCTGGGAAATTCTTCTTTAGTCATAATGAACTGTGTAGAAAAAGGGAAAAAAGCATGTGCTTTTAACAAACTCACTGTGGCACATGTCTCTAGGGCAAATATTCAAAGCAGAGTAATTCCATGGATGAGGTAATGACTGCTCAAGTCCACTGTGAACACAACAGAAGGATCGTGAGTAAACTCACAGTCAGAGTTTGGGAATGACGACCTTCTCGATTTGGCAGCTCTTGAATTGTTGTGTTCATACAGCAGCTTACTGGATCGGCATAAATGTTCTGTCCTCACGATGCCTGTGAAAAATGAACGTAACCATAGTGACAGAGACTAAATCTTTTTTATACTTAGATTTTGATTGGTAAGAACAAATTCAAACACTTTCGCAATATTACTGTCCAAAAGAGATTGAAACATATTTCATTTTAACATTCATCTTTCATCTTTCTTTCTTTTTTTTCTTTTTTTTTTGCATTTGGTAAAAACCGAATCAAAAGCAACTTTCATGCATTAAAGGTTCATCCATCCATTCATTCATTCATTCATCCATCATTTTCTCCTGGCCTCAATGTTCTCTCTCTATAGATGCAGAAGAACAGACGGGGTAGTATGTGCATTTATTTATTTTTTTTCTTACTCATAGTGGTTTGTTTTTTTCCCCCCCTAACTCTCTCTTCTCCGCCTCGTCCATCCCGTCATCTCTCTCTCTCTCTCTCTCTATCTTTGTAAATCAAAGATGGTGACTTCAATAGTAACTAATAATACATTAAATTGTTTTTGTATTATTGTAGTGAGCATAACGTACTATAAAATTAAAATGATATATGATAAATTCAATGTGATAGTTTTAGGTTATTTTTTTGTTGTTAAAAAAAAGTTCGCTAGTTCAGTGTATTATACTTAAGTACTAAGTTGATTAGTTTAACTAACATGTACTTACTCTATGGTTAGGGGTTAGGATTAGGGTTTGGCTTTGTAACTTGCATGCAATTATGCATAATTAATTATTATTATAATAGTAAGTACATGTAAAGTGTAACAAGAACACCTGACAAGAAGTGTTTTACTCTTTTCCATTATATTCAAATAGTTAATTTGTATATATATATATAGATATATCATATTAATAATATATATATATATATTATATAATATATATTATATATCTATATCATATATATATTATGTAATAGTATTATTTGAAAATATTATATCCATTTTATAGTTTTAGGTTTTATCATGAGCAATTACATCATCCATGATGAGTTTACTCATTTTGATGTTCTCAGGAAATGGCTTGGAGATTTTATAAAGCTGTTTCATTCATGAAATCAGCTTGCATGTAGTAAATGAATAGTAAAGGAATAGAGTTCAAGCATTTTGCAATAAATAAATGAATGCTGCGAGTTCTTTCAGCAGAGTTAATTTGACTTATCCTGTGGCTGTGAAGTAGCATTTAGCATGTGTCTGTGTATAACACATACATCAGGGAAGCTTATTATACTGCATAATTACCGACCCCGCATACACAGTCTGAGATATATTTGAAATGCAATTATGATGGAAAAGAGTAACCACTATGAATGAGTGAAATACGTCAGCCCTTTCCATTAACTATGAAGTGAAAATAATTATGGAGTAATTAAGCCCTCAGGGGTTTACAAACCCATCGTGCCCATTTTCCTGAACTTACAATTGCAAGGATGTATTACAGGTGTAAGAAGATATATCAATTATTGATGTCATTAATTACTTAATACTTTTTAAATTATCCCTAGGGATACTGCATTTCTTTTTTGAGTTTTCTTACAAGAAGACTACTTATTTATGGAACAGTGCATCATTCAGGGGAGCATGTGTCCTGCAGTTAAAATTGTAATACAGATCCACAAAGTGCATGTGCTGGCACACAGTGACAGCAAACCAGATGTGTGTCTGTGGGTGTCTGTGCCAGAAGAAAGGCTTTTGTTGGGTATAAAGCTGCCCTTGAACACCAGCACTACAATTGACTCTGATCTTAACCCTTTAAAGCCTGACATGAATTTTATTTATTTATTAATTTGTTTGTTTGTACCAAAGTATTCGTCATCATATTTATAATGTTCAAAGCATTGATATTAATTTAATGTTTTTGTTCATAAAGAAATCATTACATGAATGACCCTTTCCAGAATGTCAGTGTCCACAAATTATGAAATAAGGTTATAAATAACATAAATATATTAATAATAACATTATATAAATATACTACTAAAAAATATTGATTAAAATTCATATAAATCAATGTAAAAAAAATACATTTTGAGAGAGAGTATACAGAATATATAAAAACATAAATTAATTTGTATGTGAAATTATATTACCATTTTAATTAGTTTAGTTATATTTATTGATTAAATTATGTGATCATTTTTTACTGTATTGAGCATCACATGAAATTCATTAAAATGATTTAATATATACCTCAAATATTTGCTGTGTCATATTTTAACACTTTTTTTAAATATAAGTAATGTAATGGATAATCTA
This sequence comes from Sinocyclocheilus anophthalmus, assembly GCA_018155175.1. Taxonomy (NCBI): domain Eukaryota; kingdom Metazoa; phylum Chordata; class Actinopteri; order Cypriniformes; family Cyprinidae; genus Sinocyclocheilus; species Sinocyclocheilus anophthalmus. Next base: position 377,169 of record JADLZN010010218.1, on the reverse strand, counting down.
TGGAAGCTAAATAAAAAAGGTATTGCAACTTTATTTCTCGCAATTCTAACTGTTTTTATAAGGTCTGGTTATAAAGTTGTGTTATAAAGTCAGAATTGTGTGATATAAACTCACAATTCTGAGAAATAATGTCAGAATATAAACTCGCAATTGCGAGATACAAAAAGTCCCAATTCTGACTTTTCAGAATTGTCAGAATTGTAAGATAAAAAGTTGTTGTTACTTTGTTGTATTATTATTCAGTGGCAGAAACAGTCTTCCATAATAATTCACCAAGCTCTGTATGAAATGTGATATATAACAGAGTTAAGAACACATTGTTGATTTACTTTTTTGTATCATTTTCATTTTTTCCATGTTTCCTGTAACAGTTGATAATTCCGTCATCATGGAAATAAGAGACAAGCACAGTTTTTTTTTTTAATCTACAAGTAATAGTTTTGAAAGGACATGAGGGTGAGTGAATAAGAGAATTGTTCATTTTTGGTTGAACTCTCCTTTTAATGGCATTGATTGTGCACTGAGCTCACATTTCCCCTCCACTGAGTCTGGCACTGGCTGACTAATATGTTTTATTTGGACTATCGGCATGCTAGCATTATCGAGTGATTGAGAAGCGCTTGCCGTTGTGCTAAATGGCAGTGCCAGCATGGCTGAATGTTCACCAGATGTGCCCAGACAAGGATAATCTGCAGAACAATTGGAAAACATTGCCCAAAATGTGTCCTTTCCACTCAGACGTGACTGAAAGTCGTCTCTTGAAAGATTTAAGACAGACTCACAGTACAGAAGGAGATTTGAATGAACGACAAAGAATAGACAACAGAAGTTTTTCATCGTCATGAGGAAGGGATGTCTCCCATTTGCACACACGCAACAACTGAAAACTGAACAGTCCTCCAAATGGGGGTTGAGAAGGCACAGGGTTTGAAACACTGACCAGCCAAAGGCCTAAAAATGTGTCCAAGTTGAAAAACAGGATGTGTATAGGCTTCAGTGAATGCTTTCCATAAATCTACAGTACAGTTTCCTTAAACTCTCACGTGGAACAGCACTGGTGGGATCCGTCATCATACAATGGTCAACAGATCCTTTGGTGTCAAAACAGTATCAGATGGTTAAAGGAATAGTTTACCAAAAAATTGTTAATCAAAAACTTTCAAAGGTGCAGTGTGTAATATTGACAGCTAACTGTTGAAATGAGTACTGCAGTCCAAATTTAAAATATTGGAGAGCATTGTTTCTCCCGCCCCCTCAATCTGGCAACATGCGTGAGTGTCCAGTCTGAGGACACGCAACAAAAACCGGAAGGCGAGCCTTAAACTGCAAGTTAATGAATTGATTTTTCCATGTTTTAATATTCATCTGGTCATAGAGATTTTTAGATGTTTGCCGAGGCTTTATATATTGGGTAGAATCTGCAATCTCTAAACCAATTGGTTTGCTGGCTTACATGGCTGTAATATGCTGTGTTTTCTGCCACCTGGCAACCCAGGGTGTTGAGATACTATTGGGTAAATTGGCAGTGGGTGGAATCACACAAACTAAAACAAAACAGACATTCTGACACGGAACGCACATTTCTGAACGGTCTGTGCCACTGTTTTCCAAAGAAACGTGAACTTAGTATGTTTTCTAAATATCTTCAAACATGCAATGGTATTTTTATGCTTTTTTTACGGTCAAAAAATTACATACAGCACTTCGAAAACCTAAAGTTACATGTCTTGTTGATTATCAGGTAATGTTCATAAAACCTTGAAGTACTGTAAATACATACCACTGTACGTATAGTCCAGCTTGATGCTGAGCACTTCAGAAAAGAGTGGGGGTTACTTTGAGAAATATCTGAATACAGTGTAAGTCAATGGTCACCAAAACATTATTAAAAAATACCGTCTTTGTGTTCCACAGAAAAAAAGTTTGGAATGACGAGAGCATATGACAGAATTACCATTTTTGGGTGAACTGTGCCTTTAAAAAAACACCAAAAACATTGAGATAAAGACAACTGCACAACTCACAGCTGAATATAAACATGCACCTTACAAAACACTCATAAATCACCCAGATGCCACATTCTGTGCAAGTACAGAGAGCCAAAGTTACTCTACAGTAAATAAGGAGTAAAAAGCTTCAGTAATGTGAGTGTCACTTTCAACGTTCTGCCCATAAACCTTTGAACACATTAAACAATTCCAGTAAACGAAGGCAATTTCCAGCTTGCATTAGAATTGAGGGGAAACTCATAGCTGTAAATGAACAGTGGTGCTGATTATCCCAAAACACTCATGCAATTTGGGTCATTTAAAAGTGTTTAGATTTAAAATAATTTAATTAAGTCTAACCGGTACTTAAAAGGCATATAGCTGTTTTACAAACAGTTGATTTTTATTTAAAATAAGCCCTCACCTGTCTGACATTGGTCAGACAAACAGATAGTCCTGTCCCAAACACAAAAATGGTTGAGCCAGTGTTCTTTTCACTGTCAAAAACAGCAAAGTTTTGATAGCACCACAAAATCACAATGTTCAACCTACGAATGACTTTCAGTTATCTGCATATTTAAATATATCACATAGGAAAAGAGCGATGTTGTTGTTGTTGTTTTCTTCTTGTTCTCACTTAGGCTTCATTTTATTTAACTTTTTATTTCTGTCTAATAGGGTAAGTTTTACTTGTTTTGTTTTGTTTAGTTTTTTTTTTCTTGCAGTCAGTCCTGTCTTGGTAATTAGTGTGACGCACTTTGCAGAATAAGAATGCAAGAGGTCTTGACTATTTTTATATCCACCCTTGGGATCAAGATGCTCTGCTCTCATTAACAACCTAATTTTCTGTTGCAGATATAAACAAAAGTGCATTAGAGGTGTATCATTACCTTAACAAGACTTGCGGGTTATTTCTCTGTGTAAGGCCACAGACACTGCTGACTCACAGTATATACCAAATCACCCACTGTAAAATCTAAGTGGCTGACAATGCTTATAAAAAGCATGCACACTGTGGAACAGTCATTGAACACATGCATGCTGATGCGGCAGGAATTTTGGAAGAGAACAAATAATTTCTGTTTCCTGTACTAAACCTAGAGTGCTGCAAGGATTATGTATTTTTGCAGGACAGCCCGGCAGCTCAGAACCCGGTTAGCATCACCCTGGTTCCCTTGACAAAACCCAATAGGATTTTTCCTTTCACTTTTGGATTTTGTTTGTATACATAAGGCCTCTAGACGATGCATGCAAAATATTGTGTTAATTGGACAAACAATCTAAAATAGGTTCTATTTCGTTGGTTCACTCAAGTGCATCAACAGTGATGCTATGGTGTTCCCTATTGTGTCACTCCTGATGCAGCATCTTGTTCCCATTTATTTCAGAAATCTCAAAATGGTGGAATAATTGCAATGCAATTATATCGTAAATATCATTTTTATTCCACTTGAAAATCAGGGAAAATATGAATTTATGGATGCAGAGATATGAACAAAAAAAACTTATAGGAAGTACTTATAAGCCAACAATGTGGTCAGATCAGGGTGTGTGTGTTGTGTGTGTGTGTTTGTGTTGTGTGTGTGGTGTGGTGTGTGTGTGTGTGTGTGTGTGTGTGTGTGTGTGTGGGTGGTGTGTTGTTGGGGTGGATTTGAGACCATCCTGCCAAATTTGGTGTTTCTAGGACATAGAAGACAAAGGGGAAAAAATCAGTACAAATACAATGGAGTTCTCAGAAACTCGGTTGAAAAATTTATTTTCATCTTGAACATACTTGATTTCCTCTCTTTTCTCCACAGACTCTCCTGAGGTCTTCAGTTTCTCCATATCTTGGCTCTGGTAAAAAAACTGTAGTTTATACCGCTGTGGGAGTTTTTCAAGCCACACGTTCAGAGGATTAAAAACTATCCTCAGCGTCTCCCTGAAGCAACACTGCATTGGATTGATGGATGCTCATTATTTTCTCATTTTGGTGCTCCACTGAAGTAGTACAAGGCTTAAACGCTCTCATTTGTGTAGTGGTAGATCCCTCCGTTGTGGTTAAACGGTTGATTTCACCCCCACAGTGAGCAAGGACGATATAAAGGCGGCCAGTCTGGCACATGCCCATAGGCTCTGTCTCCATTCTCTTTTCTGCAAAGGTTTATAGGCCTAAAAGAACTCACAGAGAGCTCACTTATTTATAGTATGTGTCTTTTCAATGGTCTAATTTCAATAGGCCTGAAATACAGTTGCAGTTAGAGTTTTGTGATTTATTAGTATTTAGTATAGATCTGTTTTCTTATTGTGTATAATGATAACCTTCGAGATAAAAAAAGAGCATCCACAGATTTTACAGTAGCTCATATCAACTGGTCAGTGAATGACACTGACGACACCTTAACCTTTCCAGACCTGCCAACCTGTACACATTTTGCGTTGTGGATACGCATTTTGACCTCAAAATACGATGGTACGATTTGTCACTCCAAACTATACAAAAACCTGGTGACGCATCTGTCCACACGTGCTACTCAAATCAAGCAACATCAAAAGAAGAAGAGTTCAACCAATCAGAGGGCTGGGTTTATTCCCCAAATAGCAAGTGGGAGGATTGACAAATGTGTACGGCCTATCGTTAAAAGAGCACCAAAATTAAATACCGCTTGATCCTCCTTCCACTCCAAACGTCTGAATGATTTCTTAAGCGAAGACAGTAAGGTCCATGTTTTTTTGGGGTTTTTTCAGTTTTGCGTTTAAATAATTTTCCGTGCATTTTAGACTTGCTCTGTTTGTGTGTCTATGAGTCTATGTGCTGAGATGAGCAAACACTTGTCCGCTTATAACGTGCATTTGAAAAATCAAAACACGCCAAACATCTTCCCATGTGATGACTTGCTATGAGAAGTGTTTCTAAACCTGCTGTCCAACAAAATAGAATATTTTAACATGTTTTTACACCACAACATCAGTCGAGTGTTTGAAATAACTTCCTTTGTGATCCAACGTGACTTCTTATTACAGAATGAGGCGGTAAATATACAAATATAAATATATTCTATACTGTAAAAGGGTATGTCAATTAGCAATGGATTATATACATAATTATTATGAAAATACCGAGATGGCTTGAAGAACCCAGATAAACCATACATTGTTGCAGTTGAATGTTTATTGTCTTTATGTTTGATCAGTTTAAGCATTTCTACATTATTGTTATTTAGGCACAGAGATAGCTGGATGTCTTTGCCCATATTAGGGATTTCCTAGAGCATTTCTACTACTTCTGTGGTGCATATGTGGAGTGTCTGCGCGAGGGCACCGTCTGGAGTCCAGTATGAATGAAACATAAAATAAATGTGGTTATAATACTCAATAATGGCCAATCTATCCTATTTTGATTAAAAATAGGGAAAAATAATATTTCTCTGAAAATAAATTTTAAGTAGACATATGATAAGCCATGTTTTTTCTGAAGTGTACAGAGGTGTACTGGAGGTTTTTTTTTTTTAGTAGCATTTTATTTTGCAATAAAGAAATATATAGTATAAATATTTAAAAATACTCTGATGTGCCAAGCCATCAGAGCCTAACCTAACCAAAAACAGTGGTTAAAGTGCAGACCTGCTAATATTTAACATTAAAGCTAACGATTTTGACATAGGCATTAAGGAGCTTCAGGTAATAAAGCTATCTAGGAATGTATGAAGAAGTACCCCCCCCCCCCCCCAAACTCCTGTGCTAGCCGTCTAACTGATTGTACTCAAAAAACATTTTCAAAGGTTGGCAGGACTGCTTTTCTCACAGCTCATCTCACATGAGATCATCTATCTCAGCTTCTTACTGAGCTCTAAAACCTTCAACCTTTGACTGAACCTTCAAAATAGGAAGAGAGGGTCAATGGTGACTGATTATATACTGACTGCAAGTTATATCCTTTGACGTTTTCCTTATCATGTCTCTCAAGTACAGCAAGAGTAAAATGTCTTAGCCTCCTCACAGTGTGGCTCTTGGTGTTGAAGAATCTCAAATTTCAGACAAGGAAACAAATATACTCAATATAAGATAAACAAATGAAAACAAATGCAAAAATGGAACAATCGCATTAGTTTTGATGTTTGCTCGTAACATGACAATGTCACCCTGAAAAGATGTGTTAAAAATTACTGTGTGTTACAGAAGTGTATAGAATGCAACAGAGGAGAGATAGAGGAGCTCGACCAGACATCGCTAGAAACTGAATGTCCCCACCAACAGATTTGATTGTGGCAGCTTCGGGAGGGCAGTGCAGAGATGTGAGCAAAAGCGTAATGAGAATTTACGGAGGCTGAATACAACACAGCTGCATTCTGGATGTGCTTGACGGGTCATGTGGCAGCTGTGAACAGACAAGCTAGAAGATTTGCTGCTCACATACAGCCAAATTTCTACTAGACTGTATGATGTTAAAGTGGTATTATGATCAACAGGGGCACACAGATTCAGAAGGGATTACTGATTTATTCTAATATCTAGTTCCTCACACTATTCATGCTATATCTCACATAGGCCTACAACCTGAAACCCTCCTGTAGTTATTTATCAGAGAGGGATCATTTGTGACCAGGTTAAGAATGTTTTGTCAAGCATACAAGTGTGAATCTGTTTTTTTATTATATTATTATTTGTATATTTATTTATTGTTTTTTTTTTTTTTTTACAAAAACTTCTAAAGGCAGAGTAAAAGTAAAAGAGTAAAAGGCCCTATTAATATAATTTTTTTATAGCTCCAAATAGTGACTAAAACCACCACCATTTTATCATAAAAACCTGATCAAGGATTTTATTGCAAATAATGGCAAAGGATCTAATTTGAGATCTAAATTGACTTGATTTCAGTTTTATTGACAGTCATTCAATCAACAGTTTTTCATTATCCATAAAAGCCCTTGGGGTCTAGAAGCTCCAACTGAAAAATAGCAGTTAGATTGAAGAAAAACACTTTTAGTTTGGAGACAAAACATTAAAACACCACAAAAAAGACTGTTAGGTTAAAACCAAAACACTACAAAAACACTGATAGGCTTGAACCAAAATACTAAACTGTCACAGTAACTTTTTAGATTAGGGAACACATATTCACTATTAACTAAGAGTTTTCCCTGAACAAACTCCTAATTTGCTGCTTATTAATAGTTAATAATATAGTTGTTCAGTTTAGGTATGGGGTAGGATTAAGGGATGTAAAATATGGTCATGTAGAATAAGGCATTAATATGTGCTTTATAAGTACTAATAAACAGCCAATATGCTAGTAATATGCATGCTAATTAATAACCAACTAGTTAATATTGAGAATTGGTCCTTAAAATAAAGTGTAGCTGCCACTAAAACACCACCAAAAATACTCTTATTGTGGAGCCAAACCATTAAAACGCGACCAACAATACTGAAAACACTAAGCCAAAACACTAAAACACCACAATAAAAACACTGGTAGGTTTGTGAGAAGCCCTCAGACTGATCCAAAAACGTTGTTGAACACTATCCAAAATACTAAAAAAAGAGTGTTAGGTTGAAGCTAAAACACATGTAGATCTGAGACAAAACATTAAACGGCCACTAAAAGCACTATTAGTTTGGAGCCAAAACACCACTAACAGACTGTAAGGTTGAAGCCAAACGACTAAAACACCACCAAAATCATGATTAGGTTGAAAGAAAAAAAAATGGCTTTGTTCACAACTGGGGTAAAACATCCCTCTAGCTTTTAATCCAAAATTTATTTTACCATGTTCTTTTGCGCAAATTATGTTTCACCATCAATATCGAATCAAAAGAGTTTCTAAAAGTGGTCTTTTAGGCCTTTTGTACCTTATTACACACTGACGTGTAACAAACAGAATAACCTCACTAGAATGGGAGTTTAAGTAATTTACACAGTCTGTTTATATTCATTGCACAGAGGCACACAATCAGACAGCTAAACATCATAACCTACAGTATGCTTATTAATAGTTAGTAAGGTAGTTGTTAAGTTTAGTTATTTTAATAGGATTAAGATGTCATGCAAAATATCTGCTTTATAAGTACTAATAAACAGCAAATACGTTATTAATAGGCATGCTAATAAGCAACTAGTAAATATTGAGAATTGGTCCCTATACTAAAGTTTTACCGAAGATTTTTGCGTTTATATCTGGCAGGTGATATTTGCATAAATTAGCATCATTTTACAGCATGTAACAGCATTGGACAGGAACTGTAACTGTTGTAGGTTGAGGAACCTCACCAAAATATTCCTTCTGTCAGGAATGCCATTTCAGAAATGATGCTGCACTAAGCTAAATGTCCAATGAAAGCATGTATTAAGTGGAGCATTTTTAAAATAATTCTTGAGTGCTGCCAGTTTTTGTGTTTGGAATACAAACGGATAGTCAGACTAACGTTAAAGCATGCTAATTACTGATATTCATTCAAAGCTATGCCAGTACAAGAGGCATATATGCCAAGCACAAATAGATGTACTGTAGACTATTCATTCAGAGGACATTGAAAACTGAGCAAAATGGCTAAGTGGAATACGAGCATTTATCAAATAAGCCTGTTTAATTACTCCACATTATTCTTAAGCTAATATCTTAAATGTAATGTTAATTACTAGCAGGGACAATAGAGGTGCATATAAATTCTACAAGTGAGAGGAATCAGATGAGATGACCTGAGATAATTAAAATGGTTCATTAACTAAGTGGCTAAAGCCTGAAGGTTATCTGTGCAAAATCTCTGGAATGAGATGAGTGAAATTACTTGGTAATGTGCGCATAATGTGCGTCATGTTAGCATTTGATATATTAAATTATTACTGCTGGTTATCAGTTAAAACCAAGCGTTAATCTACACTAATGTAAGTATTCAAGTCATATAAATGTTGGAGCCAAAACATTAACCATCACTTATAACACTGCTAGGTTGAAGACAAGTCACTAAAACACCACTACAAATACAGTTTGGTTGGAGCAAACTCACTAAAAACACGAGAAAAAAAAAAACACTGTTAGGTTGGAACCAAAACAACAAAGCAAAAAGCATATTATTACATTACTTATTACTCCCAGCCAACAGTAATTAGTTACACTACTAGTTACATTTACTTTTTCATTAAACCCCAAAAACTTGGTAATTGCATAATTTTTGCAGCTTCTGAATCCACGATAAACAGTACAGCTGACTCAAACTGATGACAAGTCACAATATTTTAAACAACTTCTGTTATTTAATAAAGCAGCAACATAGTAAAATCAGCAACAGTGCTCAAGAAGGTAGAACCAACCAAAAAAGATGGGATCCGCAGTAGACAATGTGTTATTAACACTACACAAATTACATGTGACATTGATGTTTATGTCATCCTTTCTTTCTACAAAATTAAAATAATGGCTCTATTTCCAGCAGCTGTATGGTGTGGGCTTCTCCATCTTCCAACGAAGCTAGCTTGCTGTGTTGGTGACGTACTGTGCGTACACACAACAACAACGATTTTGAAAATTGATAGGGATGATTGAATTTCTGAATTTTAAATAATTAGCCATTACGATAAATATGTAACTAGTACTAAATAAATAAATAAAACACATTTATGTTGGAGACAGAACACTATAGCATCACACAAAAAAAAAAGTTTGGTACAAAATCACTAATGCGGACAAAAAAACACACTCATAGGTCGGAGTCAAATCACTAATAAAGGTACACTACAAAAAACACTGTTAGGCTAGAGCCAAAACATTAAAACATCACTAAAAAGACGGCAAGGCTCAAACCAAAACACTAAAACAAAACAAAAACCACTCTTAGATTGGAGCTAAATAACTATCACACCACAAAAATAGTTGGGTTAAAAACAAAAACATTAAAACACAGTACAAAAAAAACTGTTAGGTTTGAAACTAAAACTCTAAAACACTCTTTGCTCCACCCAAACTTCATGTTGCTGTTGCAAGAGGAAATACGTCAATAAGGGAAAGAAAATTGCACCTGTTAAGCGATTTAATGTGGTCTTTAATGTAAAGACATGAATGTATTGTACAGTATAACATTTTATAATTCCTTTTTTTTACTTTATAGGAGCTAACCTTTATGTGAGCTACCTGATTATAAAATGACAAACACAGCGACAACCTTCAAAGTGAGGCAATAACATTTCCTTTGCTATTACTCTGTTCTTTGAATCCTTTAACTTTTGCCGCACCGCTTCAGCAGCTCTCATGGTTCCCATCCTCCTGCACTCAAAGGGCTCATTTGCACATCTTTGGAGGCTCTGGGGTGCCATGGAAGTCATTCACCCAGGAACTGAGCCTGTTTTTTGGCCCGTTTCAGATAGCTGTGGGTGTCTGTACTAATGGCCTTCAATCTTGCAGAGTTCTGCCCACCCTCCCACAACTCTCTTCTCCTGGCTTGAGGAAGAAAAGGGACTGGCGCTGCCAGTGGAGCCGTGCAGTGAGTGATCGGAGGACTAACTAGAGCACAGAAGCCATGCGACGTTGTCCCACTGGTGGCCAAATTACAGCCATCATCCATGCTCTTCACTGTAACGTTCTGACCCAGATAGAGCACCATTTTTGGCTGCTTCGCAATACCTGGATGAGATTTTACAAACAGTGATATGTATGGCAGTCAGTGATGAGGATATCTATTTGGATGGCTGCCATGGTGTGGTGTAACCCAATGGCTATCTTTCTGGGCTGACAACCAAAAGGTTGCTGGTTCAAGTCCCACAAGGGGCAAACCATGTGTGATCACAGTGGCACTTAAACCCAGGTTTCTCCAAAGGGACTGTTCTTCAATGTATGTGAATTGCATTGGGATAAAAGAGTCTGCTAAATGGAAAGCTCTAATCAGCTTTCACTGTTTCCCTGCATGCAAAATATTGAGAGCAATCTGTATTTCCAGTCTTAGACATGACCCATTTGTTTTTTTCCACATTTGTTAAAAGTGTGTTATTTGGCTCAATTCCAATGTAAGACATCTCTAATTAGCTCTTCTGTATTTATTTATGCTATTAAAAGGGTAAGATGTACTTTGCAGTGATCAGCCGCACATGAAATAACGCTCTTAAAGGAGTCATACAATAAATTTTTAATTGTTTTTAAATTAAGCCTCCTATTGCATTAAAAGAAAACGACATATTGCGCACTCCCGGGTTTTGACCCGGTGGAAAGTAAGCTTATAAAAGAGTCATAATTTAATATTTTTCAGATAAACCATATTGTATCTGATCATTAACATATCATTAATGAGTGAAATGTTACGTGTTTAATGTTACGTTTTATTATCATGTTTTTACCTCATTTAACAACCTTTTCAAAACTGACCGAAACTTTTCCAATTTAAATGGTATATATACATATTTTATGCATACTAACGTTTTTATTTTAAACTTGTCAAACCTCCAAAGTTTTTGTTTGTTTGTTTGTTTTAATTTATGATTATTTGAGTTGTTGCAAAATGTCAACTACTGTATATTATAGCCCAGCTCTAAATGTGGGCTGTAAGGCATGAAGATATTAAGATAATATAAACATTAACATTGTGCTTTTTTTCGTGAAGCTACTTTGAAACAATGCATATTGTGAAAATCACTTTACAAATAAATTTGACTTTGATTTCATTTTATTTTCCACCCTCTCTGAAAAATTAAATAGGCATTTTTCTGCTATGCCATTAAGATGCCTACTGTATGTAGACATTCTCTTTGCATGTGAAACTAGATGCAGTGCAATATTCTAAACAAATAGCAACACATTAAATACTTCAAATAATTATAGCACAAAATCACCACTTTAAAAGACTTGTGTGTATATGTGTGCCCAAGTTTAATAGGGACAACATGAAGAAAGAGAGCCCATGAGGGCCAGGTTGTAAACTTTTCATCTTTAAATCAAGCAGAGTAGCTGATGACTTAAAGATTTATCAAATGTTTCAACTGGCTCTTATTCCAGAACCTGAGAGTTATGTGGCATATGGACAAAAAGGGTTTGGTTCTGAATGAATCACTTACAAACCGCATTCTGCTGGGTATGACCCACATTAGTATGTTTCCAGTGGGCCTAGTTCACTGTCCTGTTGACAGGAGCATAGTATGGCAACACGAAGAGAACTACTTGTGCATGTGCACGCAAGAGAGAACGACAGACCGGGAGACACCGAGAGAGAGAGAGAGAGGGGGAATGGAAGCAATTACCAGTGTGTGAGCATGTGAGGTGCATCCAGAGGCTACAAACATCAATCTGCATGATCCCGCACTCAAAACAAGTAGTATATGATAAGAGTGCCCCCTTGTGGTTTGTAAGGGAAATGGACATGAGAGGTCAGAATTTGGATGGCCTATTTAAGCTCTGCTGATATACATAATTTGGGGGCAAAAGGTTTTTCTTCATAGATGGCCTTTCAAAATTAATTTGTACTAAGAAATTCTTACAAATTGTGTATGGGGCTCTTAAAAGTGTTAGATGGACTTGAGAGTGTCATTGAGATGAATGGAAACACTATAACTTTCTCCAGGTATTGTAGGCTTCTTTGCTTGTATCTGCCTTTTGAGCATACCAGTGGTGAGCGTTGTTGCTGTAGTGTGCTTCAGATCATAAAAGTGTATTTAAAAAAAACTGTACTTATAGATATAAAAAAGAATTAATTATATTATGTATAATATATAACAATATAATATAAATAAGTGAACTTTGTAATATTGTCAAACAAAAGTGTTACTTAATAATGGTTTAAAATATAATATTGGTTTAAAAATATTTTGCCAAGAAGTGCACTTATTTTGATATGTTCTATAACATACTGTACTAAAGCAAATTATGTCTTATATCTTATAAAAAGTTGCTGTAGGTCACCACTACCGTGATTAGTGTTTGGTTTGGTGATTTGGTGTGCAAGTCTCAACTTTCTTTTGTCCAGTTTGCATTAGTAACAATCAACATTTTTTCTTTTTTTTACGTATTTAGGATTATGAATTAGATTGATAAACATTTTGGAAATGTTTGCCTAAAATAACCTGTAAAGTCCCAAAGTTTATACCATATTAGTTCCAAGTTTGTTTGTTTGTTTTTTGTAAAAGTGAATCAGTGGAATGTGAACTTCAATGTGAACGTCCAAATTTTATTTTTAAAATCACATAAAGCTTGATTTAGATAGATTGTTCTCTGTTGCTTTGTTTCAGAAAGTATGTGTACATCCCTCCCAGAAAAGTTATTTGCTTAAATTACAAAATTACAAATTTTGCCCCTACTTCTATCTTTTGCAAACTCCGCGAACTGCCTGTCTCTGCCTCTAACTAGTTCTCATACTTTGCATAGTGCCTACAGTAACAGCACAGATAGCACTGTCATTACCATGAAAACTAAAGTCAGCACTTTCCAAAAGGTTTAATATACATATAGGACCTCACAGAGACTGAGAACAGCACTGAGATTGATAATGTGCTTTGATGACACTATTACTACTGAGAAAACTGGGAAAATCTTAATATTTTGAGTATGAAATTGGAACATGATCATCTGAATTTACACAAGCTTGTGGAGTTCATACAGCTTGAGAGCTGTTGCCAGGAAAGCAAAAAAGAGACCAAACACTAACACATTCTCCAACTGCATTTTAACGTTTCAAATCTGCAATTATTTGATCAAAAATACAAATGAATTCCTATGATGGCAAAGCCTGTCTTCAATGATCCTTCAGAAATCATTATATGCTGATTTAATGCTCAAAAAAGCATTTCTTCTTATTATAAATGTTTGTGGAAGCCGTAATACCCTACTGTTCGAAAGTTTGGGGTAAGATTTAAGAAAGAAACAAAGAAGCAAAGAAAGAGAATAGTCTTGTATTTAGAAAGGATGCATTAAATTGATCCAAAGGACAATAAAGTAATTTATAATGTTATAAAGGATTTCTATTTCAAACAAATGCCATTGTTTTTAACTTACTATTCATCAAAGAATCCTGAAAAAAGTTTAAACAAAAAAATAATAAGCAGCACAAATGTTTCTTGAGCATCAAATCAGCATATTATAATAAATCCTGAAGGGCCATGTGACACTGAGGACTGGAGTAATGATGCTGGAAATTCAGTTTTGCCATCACAGGAATAAATTACATTTTAAAATATATTCAAATAGAAAACCGTCAAATTTAAATGTAAATAAAAATCCATAGTATTCCTGCAGGGTTACTGTACATTTGATCCATAAAATCATAAATGATTCCAAAACGGTTCATCGTAGTGTGTGTGTATATATCTATAATATATAACACTGAACAAAATTATAAACCCCATCTGTTCTTTCTTTTTCATGAGCTGAACTCAAGATCTAAGACTTTTTCTATGTACACAAAAGGCCTATTTCTCTCAAATATTGTTCACAAATCTGTCTAAATCTGTGTTAGTGAGCACTTCTCCTTTGCCGAGATAATCCATCCACCTCACAGGTGTGGCATATCAAGATGCTGATTAGACAGCATGATTATTGCACAGGGTGTGCCTTAGGCTGGCCACAATAATAGGCTACTCTAAAATGTGCAGTTTTACTGTATTGGGGGGTCCAGGGGGTCCGAAAACCGGTCAGTATCTGGTGTGACCACTATTTGTCTCACGCAGTGCAACACATCTCATTCGCATAGAGTTGATCAGGTTGTTGATTGTGTCCTGTGGAATGTTGGTCCTCTCCTCTTCAATGGCTGTGAGAAGTTGCTGGATATTGGCAGGAACTGGAACACGCTGTCGTATACGCCGATCCAGAGCATCCCAAACATGCTCAATGGGTAACATGTCCGGTGAGTATGCTGGCCATGCAAGAACTGGATGTTTTCAGCTTCCCGGAATTGTGTACAGATCCTTGCAACATGGGGCCGTGCATTATCATGCTGCGACATGAGGTGATGGTTGTGGATGAATGACACAACAATGGGCCTCAAGATCCAAATGCCATCCATAAATGCCCTGTTCGTTGTCCATAACATACTCCTGCCCATACCATAACCCCACCGCCACCATGGGCCACTCGATCCACAACGTTGACATCAGCAAACCGCTCACCCACACGACGCCATCCAAGCTGTCTGCCATCTGCCCTGTACAGTGAAAACTGGGATTCATCCGTGAAGATAACACCTCTCCAAAGTGCCAGACGCCATCGAATGTGAGCATTTTGCCCACTCAAGTCGGTTACGACGACGCATGCAAATGAGCTTCCCTGAGACGGTTTCTGACAATTTGTGCAGAAATTCTTTGGTTATGCAACCGATTGTTGCAGCAGCTGTCCGGTTGTCTGGTCTCAGACGATCTTGGAGGTGAAGATTTGGATGTGGAGGTCCTGGGCTGGTGTTGTTACATGTGGTCTGCGGTTGTGAGGCCAGTTGGATTCTCTGAAATGCCTTTGGAGACGGTTTATGGTAAAGAAATGAACATTAAATTCACGGGCAATAGCTCTGGTGGACATTCCTGCAGTCAGCATATCAATTGCACGCTCCCTCAAAATTTGCGACATCTGTGGCATTGTGATTTGTGATAAAACTGCACATTTTAGAGTGGCCTTTTATTGTGGCCAGCCTAAGCCACACCTGTGCAATAAGCATGCTGTCTAATCAGCATCTTGATAATGCCACACCTGTGAGGTGGATGGATTATCTCGGCAAAGGAGAGTGTCACTAACACAGATTTAGACAGATTTGTGGACAATATTTGAGAGAAATAGGCCTTTTTGTGTACATAGAAAAAGTCATAGATCTTTGAGTTCAGCTCATGAAAAATGGGGCAAAACCAGTGTTTCCTTTGTGTTGTGCTAATTTCGTTGTGTTGCTGCTTGTTTTCGTTGTGTTTTGGAGATTTCATTGTGTTGCAGCTTGTTTTTGTTGTGTTGTGGCTTGTTTCCGTTGTGTGCTGCTAATTCGGTTGTGTTGCGGCTTGTTTCTGCTGTGTTTTGCAAATTTTGTTGTGTTGCGGCCTGTTTCCATTGTGTTGCTGCTTGTTTCCGTTGTGTTGCGACTTGTTTCCATTGTGTTGTGCTAATTTTGTTGTGTTGCTTGTTTCTGTTGTGTTGTGCTAATTTCATTGTTTTGCGGCTTGTTTCTGTTGTGTTTTGCTAATTTTGTGGTGTTGCAGCTTATTTCCGTTGTGTTGCGGCTTGTTTCCGTTGTGTTTTGCTAATTTCGTTGTGTTGCGGCTTGCTTCTCTTGTGTTGTGCTAATTTCGTTGTGTTGCGGCTTGTTTTCTTTGTGTTGTGGCTTGTTTCCGTTGTGTGCTGCTAATTCGGTTGTGTTGCGGCTTGTTTCTGCTGTGTTGTGCTAATTATGTTGTGTTGCGGCTTGTTTCCGTTGTGTTGTGGTATTTCCATTGTGTTGCGGCTTGTTTCTGCTGTGTTGTGGTAATTTCGTTGTGTTGCGGCTTGTTTCTGCTGTGTTTTGCTAATTTCATTGTGATGTGGCTTGTTTCCGTTGTGTTGTGGTAATTTTGTTGTGTTGTGGCTTGTTTTTGTTGTGTTGTGGCTTGTTTCCATTGTGTTTTGCTAATATCGTTTGTGTTGTGGCTTGTTTCCATTGTGTTGCGCTCATTTTGTTGTATTGCGGCTTGTTTCCATTGTGTTGCGGCTTGTTTCTGTTGTGTTGGGGCTTGTTTCAGTAGTGTTGTGCTAAATCCCCTGTATTTTGCAGCTTGTTTCTGCTGTGTTTTGCTAATTTTGTTGTGTTGCGGCTTGTTTCCGTTGTGTTGTGCTAATTTCATTGTGTTGTGGCTTGTTTCTGTTGTGTTGTGTTAATCCCCTGTGTTTTGCAGCTTGTTTCTGCTGTGTTTTGCTAATTTTGTTGTGTTGTGGCTTGTTTCTGTTGTGTTGTGATAATTTTGTTGTGTTGCAGCTTGTTTTTGTTGTGTTGTGGCTTGTTTTCCTTGTGTTGTGCTAATTGGTTGTGTTGCGGCTTGTTTCTGCTGTGTTTTTCTGATTTTGTTGTATTGCGGCTTGTTTCCATTGTGTTGCGGCTTGTTTCTGTTGTGTTGGGGCTTGTTTCGGTAGTGTTGTGCTAAATCCCCTGTATTTTGCAACTTGTTTCTGCTGTGTTTTGCTAATTCCATTGAGTTGTGGCTTGTTTCCATTGTGCTGCGACTTGTTTCCATTGTGTTGTGCAAATTTCGTTGTGTTGTGGCTTGTTTCCGCTGTGTTGTGCTAATTTCATTGTGTTACAACTTGTTTCCGTTGTGTTGTGCTAATTCCATTGTGTTGCGGCTTGTTTCCGTTGTGTTGTGCTAATTCCATTGTGTTGAGGCTTGTTTCTGTTGTGTTGTGCTAATTTCATTGTGTTGTGGCTTGTTTTTGCTGTGTTGTGGAGATTTAATTAGGTTGCGGCTTGTTTCTACTGTGTTTTGCTAATTCCCTTGTGTTGTGGCTGCTTGTTTCTTCTGTTCTGTGGATATTTAATTGTTTTGCGGCTTGTTTTCCGTTGTGTTTTGGAGATTAATTCTTTGCCGCTGTTTTTGTTGTGTTGTGGGCTTGTTTCCATTGTGTTGGTATAATTTGGTAGTGTTGCGTCTTGTCTTCTGCTGTTTGTTTGCTAATTTTGTTGTGTTGCAGCTTTTTTCTGTTGTGTTGCGGCTTGTTTCTGTGGGGGGGGGGAGGGGGGGGTTGTGTTGTGGAGACTCATTGTGTTTTCAGCTTTGTTTTTCTGCTGCGTTTTTTGCAATTTCATGTGTCGTGGCTTGTTTCTGTTGTGTTGTGGAGACTTCATTGTGTTGCAGCTTGTTTCTGCTGTGTTTTGCTAATTTCATTGTGTCGTGGCTTGTTTTTGTTGTGTTGTGGAGATTTCATTGTGTTGCAGCTTGTTTCTATTGTGCTGTGGCTTGTTTCTGTTGTGTTGTGAATTGTTTCTGTTGTGTTGTGCCCTACTGGGCCACCATAGATATCTCACTAAGAGGCATACTTCTTACATATAACGTCAACAACCTCACAGTGTAGGAACTCAACACTGGACTGTTAATTTACCTCCTGGTCAACAGGTGGCGCCTCTCTCCAGGTTCCTGCTGATTACTAACGTTCATTAAGCCTGATGTGAGACACCTGTGTTTAGCCCTATATAAGTGGGTTATGTCATGCGTTATTGTTCAGTCTTGAGCCTATGTTACCAGTTGCCTGCTGAAAGTTAAGTTTGTTTTGTTGATGTTCTTTGACTCTAGTTTCTGCTTTGCTTTTCTCTGTTTTTAGAAGCTCTGCTTTTTTTGTTTTTGTTGCACTTTTCTTCAGTAAAGATTGCCTTTTTCTGGAGATCAATGACTCCCTGTTTTTTTGCTACCTTTGCTCTTGGATTCTTTAATTGGGGAGTTAGCTCAATCAGTAAACCCCGTAACTTTGAACGTGAGAGACCTGGGTTTGCAAACTACTAACGAAGCAAATCTTCCAACTTTACTAGGCAGGGGCACCATTAGAATTTGCGGTAACACTTTCTATGAAGCCCGTATTTATAATACATTATAAGGGTATTCTTAAGGCAT
Source organism: Sinocyclocheilus anophthalmus (assembly GCA_018155175.1). NCBI lineage: Eukaryota > Metazoa > Chordata > Actinopteri > Cypriniformes > Cyprinidae > Sinocyclocheilus > Sinocyclocheilus anophthalmus. The sequence goes on along the minus strand of JADLZN010010218.1, from coordinate 358,686 downwards.
TATAATGAATGCATAATGCATTATAAAAAACCTTATAATATGTTATATCTTATGAATATTCATAAGAACAGTTTTAATGTTTTATAATATTTATTTGTGGTTATAGTTTTTAAGAGTATGATGATTTATAACACAATTAACATGTTGCATCCACTTTTACAATGGATTATGTTTCTCATAGTTATAATGTATTATAAGTCGCATATCTTGACTTTTTTTTATGCTACTTTAAAGCGGTCAAAGACCACTTATAAGTAATAATAATAATAAAAACATTTTATGATCTCAAACAGCCATAAGATCAGATATCAGATCAGATGAATGTGAAATGGCACATTTGCTTTTAACTATTTTTATTGTAATATCAGTTTGATTATTTTGATGGTACCCTTTAGACAGCTGTTGATAAGTAACTCTGCAACTACATATCAGCTAGTGGTCATTAGAGTATTAGTATGTCTGCTACTGTAAATATATGCTAACACTTTATTTTGATGGTCAACCAACAGATAAACTGACTATAAGTGTCTTTGCAAGTATGTCAACTTATTCTACCATACTAGATTCTATCATTTTTGAGCATACTAATACTCTAATGAGAGTTAGTTGGCATGTAGTTGCTTATAGTCGATTGATTAAGGGGATCATCAAAATAAATTGTAACCATATAAAACATTGCATTTTTTTCAGTTGGATTATTAAGCTCACATCAATTAATTAACATTAGCTCCACGTAAACACTGAAATAACACTCAACATCTAACCACTCACAAGCTGTAGTAAGATACTGTGCAGATCTTAAATAAAAAATGTCGAGATATGATACAGTCCATTATTCTGTAAATGAAGTAGATTTAATACGGTGTTCATTGTGTGTTCTAAATAATCATACTCTTAAACTTATAACCACAAATACGTAAGTATTATGATGTATTATAATTGTTATGATTATTCATGAGTTGATATACATATAGTTTTTTATAATTCATTATCATTCATTAATAAGGCCCTTACGAATGCCTTTATAATGTGTTATAAATACGGGCTTCATAGAAAATGTTACCGAATTTTCCTTAGTCTCCTATATCATTTTATATAAGCCATGAAAGCCTGATGTATCAAAGTTGATCAATTAAAAAAAAAAAGCCAACTTTTTTGTTTTTGTTGTTTTCAGATTGTTTTTAGAACTATTATTTCACTTGTCAACTTTATATAGTTAATAAATGTACACATACATTTTATTGTCAATTCCACTAGAGATGCTATAAAATAAATAAATCATATTGTCATTATTTTTCATATATTGCATTTCAAAAAATTGATTATTATTATATTATTATTATTAATAAATGCCTATTATATGTTCTACTCCTCCTCTGGAAGGCCACAAAACTCTATATATTGTTTTGTATACTGTGAGATTTGTCTGTAAAATTACATAGCATCTTAATTTTGGACAGACAAATATTTTTATTTGAGTATAAAGACATGTTCTTGTACTGCGCCTGCATACACATAGTATATATTTGTACAGTAGAGATTATGTAAGAGGATATTACTGGACTTCGCCTTATCCAGAAGGCAGTTATTCTCAGCGTTTATTCTCTGATTCTGAGAAATAATGGAATTATGTAAAGTCACGTTTTGATCATCAAGTATTTATATAAGCACATGATTTAGTCAGTGATACGGCAATAGTGGTAGATCCAAGGGCCCAAGAGTCTCTTCAAAGTCTCCTCTCTTTAAACAGCTTTTTATTGCTCTTGGATTCCCCTTTGACCTCAATTTTCCAGCACATTAATTCAACACATCTAGTCAAGACCCCTAAAGTCCCACATTCATTTTCTGCACTCTCGCCACACTCGAGCGCACATACCCGTCTATCAAAACCTTTGTGATTGTCTCACTGATTCATCTATCTCTTAGTATTTCTTACAGTATCTTCAGTTTTAAAGTGTTAAGAGTACCGTCTTTCTAAGGAGAAGTAGTTATAAGTAATCATTACTGTGAGATCTATCTCAAGGGATGAATGTTTTTGAAATCTGAATGATTATGAAAGAACAAATGAAATGTTAGGTCATTTTGGATGATTTATAGCAAGTTCTGTTGAATCGAAGCAGGAGCTGCGGGAAAGACTTGTGAGTGTTGGTAAATATCTCAGTAATTTTTCTCAAAGTCTAGTGGGAGCTAAAAAGAAAATAATTTAAGGAATAGTTTTATGTGACATGAGAGCTACATTAGTCTTGCATTAGCTAAGCTACATTTTCCCTGATCGTATATGAGATGGTACTACATGAGAGCCATTTTGCACAAAAAGTTTATTTGCTGTGCTGAGTGTGTATTATGAGTATATGTGTGTGTGATTTCCCTCTGTGTGCAACGGCTTTAAAGCATGTACATGGCCCACTCAGGGAATTATGACATTGATCGTGTTGAACATAGTGCTGTTTCTAAGTGTTCTTGCAAGGCCTCACCATGGCAACTACCACAATGAAACCTGGCAAAAATAGCACTCTCATTGAAGTGCACCTTTCTAACATTTTATTGCGCATGTACACATCAAACTACATACAGTTGCTTTAAAACAACACAGGTGCTGGATGGAGTAAGCATATTTACCAACAGTCAGTTGAAACAACCTCGAAATGTGTCCTGTCATCTGTGCAGCTTGTGAATGACTAAAACACTAGCACAAAAACATCAAAAGTATCATTGTCACATTTTTATTGGACCTTTTTATTGCTATATTTTTATTTTAGTATCATGTAAATGCCATGGAATATGAATATTGTTATTCAATAGGCCTATATCTTAACCATGTTATTCATACCATCACTGTACCATAACAGGCTCCTGTCATTGTAAGTGATTTTTAAGGTAATTACACATCATGAAGAAAAGGTAAGCACAGTCAATCTTGAGTTTTCCATAAGGATGGCTGGAGAAGGTAAGAAAGCACAATCTTTCCTTTGTCAAACTTGAAATATCTTGGCTATACCACCAATCTCTAGTTACCACCTAATATATACCACTGACCATACCAAGGGTCTTGTTTTAATATGATCAGAGAGAATATGCCAAACTTAAGGACTAATGGAACAGAAGATGAATTATATTATGTATCCAGAATAGATGTGTAAAATTGCACGCTCAATTCCTGCAGCTCCAGTTAAATGTTTAATGAGTTATACAGAGTTCTGCTCAGGTTCATCTGAAATGTAGCTCTGTGCCCAGCCTTGGCTGGAAGTAAAATTGAGACAGTGCCATTGTTACATTCATACTTCCCTTTTCATGCTTAGCTCCCGAACAGTTGTAATTTATCTTCTGCATTTGGCTAGTCGTCTAGGTAGACTGTCTAGACATGGTGTGGTGGAGAATGAAGACAAGAGAGGGACAATAAAATGTCCAGAAGAGGCTCTTATTTAATGGAATGCACACTTTGCCTTTGGTACTGAGTGATCACTGTTGCCAGAGCTTACATAGATGGTCTGGCATCACAATAAACTTATATGAATGTGTCAAAGTTTTTAATAACCAACTGCCTGGCACAGGCAGACAATGTGGCACAGTACAGAATAACATTTTTTTTGGTAATGCATGTCATTAAAAGCATATTGAATCATAACAGCACCATTTAGGGTCAATGGAAATTTTATTCTTTTTTTTTCTTTCTTTTTTTATGAGCAGATCCAATTTAATACGAACATAATAAATTATATTATAAAAATAGATCAAATAGTGTTTTTGATTTGATTAATATGTGCTTTCTGCAGGCCTTAGTTTCATGAGCAGTTTTTCAATCTGTTTCCTCTAGTCACTTTTCTAAATACACTCGTATAAAGAATAAAAGATGTCATTTAATTTGGATTTCAAATTTAACGTTGTGCAAAGTACAGCTTTAACTGCTCGGTGCTTTTTAAAATTTGCTCTAAAGAGTCCATTTTGGACCTGTTTGAAGCTCCCCTGTAAAAGTTTTTTTATTGCTATATTGTTATTTTAGTACCATGTAAATGTCATGGAACATGAATATTGTTATTCAATAGGCCTATATCTTAACCATGTTGTTCATACCATCACTGTACCATAGCAGGCTCCTGTCATTTTAAGTCATTTTGAAGGTAATTCCACATCAGGGAGAAAAGGTAAACAGCCAATCTTGAGTTTTCCATATGGACGGCTGGAAGCTAGAATAGTGTATTAAAACTTTTTTTGTTTTTGCTTATGAATTTGTGCTTATGTATGAATAAATTCAAATGACATAACATTAGAAACTTTTCTTTTTGTTTTTAGTTTTTTTTTAAAGCTAAAATCTAAAATGATAATGTCACTCAAATAAAATTTTGGAGAATGTCACTCTCAATAGACATTTGTTTTTTGTTTTGTTTTATTGATTGATTGATTGATTGATTAAACAAGGCCAGATTTGAGAATTTGAGTGTCAAAATATCCTGTTTACTCGTCACTTACAGTACACTGTCTGTATGGACGTGCAATTCCATTATCTATCAACTGTAACCATATTGACAGTGACTAAAGTAATATTAACAATGGCGACATGAAATAAAAAATTATCGTCTTATCACATTTGAAATGGCAAAAATTGAGGCTCAATTTCATCCTTCAAATTAACTTTCATCTTCAAAGGGATAGTTTACCCAAGAATTAAAATGTTGTCATAATTTACTCAAGCTCATGCTCCAAACCTGTATGACCGAATGATGTTCCCTTTCATGGGAACTTCGAACTGCGTCCTCTAGGGGTCGCTATGGGGGACGCCTCGTCGTGACCCGTGTCTGAAGCATACATTGAAAAAACACCAACTCGTTGGCCGGCGGCAGCCATGACGTCACTACCGGTGCGACTACAGTATAAATCGGCGCCGGGAGCTACACATCATTCTCTTCTTCGTCTTCATTGACTGTTTTGTTTGAAGCGTGCATTTCTGTGGTAAGAGCGATCTCTATTCATCTCATTATAGCGAGCACTAGCAAAGCGTTTAAGGATGTGTGCATCCATGTTGACGTTGTTAAACATCTGATGACACACACAATCTATGCGTTGTTTTGTTAGGGCAAAGAGCACGCACGCGATGTCTCAGAGGGAGCAATCGGCGTGCACTGCGAGCGTTTTTTTCAAAGGAAAAAAGCTCCGCTCTCGTTTGTCTCTCTTTTCGAGGAAAGAGGGGCAGCCATCTGCTTCCCGCGATCCAGGACCTACCGCTGCTGAGGCACGGAAGGGAATGAGCTCGTGGGGATCGCAGGTGGATCTGGCCGATGAGTTTGAAGGGGGGTTTCCCTTTCGTGATCGTCGGCTGTGCACGAGAGTTACCACAGGGTGAAAGTGACGTCACGAAATTTCTCGATGAACGTTATTTTTCTGGCCATAACCCTCCAGCTCAGGTGAGCCTTCCTTTCTTCCTGTTTTTCATATAAAGATTGCGAAGGAATGGAAGAGGCCGTTTTCCTCAAGCATCCATCGGTTTCAGCATACCAGTAATGCGAATATCGAGGCGATGCACGAAAACGGCTATGAGAAAATGCCCCCTGTAGAAGAGACGCTAGCCAACTATCTCTCTATGGGTGAGACGTCCTCTAAGACTCCCCTCCTTGACATCTCGCTCGGATGCCAGGGCATAAGCAGCAGCAGCAGGTCGGGCTGTCGCTTCATTGCACACAATGGTGATGCTTCAAGCATATCAGGCTGACCGGCTGAAGGACCGGGATAGAAGTCCAGGTCTGAGCCCAAACAACCCAGGGGTCCTAGACCGTCTCAGTTGAGGATCTAAGACTGGCTCAGAAGGCTAGTGTCGCGGCTCGGGCTCCTCCCCCGCCCGCGGGTAGGGGAAGGAAGAATCGCAGGTCAAAGGAAGGTAAGTAAAAGACCTAAGGGATGTGATCCAGACAGGGCGTCAGTGCTTTTGTCCGGATCAGAGTGATACCCCAGTATCTACTCATTTCCTTCGGGGTTTCTTACATCTGCCCTTATCTTCACCTTCCTAAATTCCCCTGTGACCACCATCTCCACCTGACTGAGGTTAGGTGGGGAATTTCCTGCATTATAGTTGCCTATGCTGGACCTATTAGGTTTGGTTGGTTCTACGGCTTCATAGTGACCATCTTACTGATGGTCCGGTCTAGAGGCTTCTTCGGACAGAGATCAGATGCGGGAATCATGGTGGGTGAGTACGATCCATGTCCAAATATATGTATATATAAATATATATAAGTGTGTATCTAATGAGCTGGTGGTTGTGTGTATACCCTTCTGCTAGTTTCTTTGCATTGTTTCCCGGGACCTGTGTGTTTCTGTCCTTTTTCTAGGGTAGGTCCTCGATGAGCACCCCCTCTGCTGGGTTCAGAAACCGGGTGCTCGACTTACAGTGTTTATTTCACTCGCCGATATATGTCCAGACAGTAAGAAAAACCGGGTTTCGGCTTCATACTTCCTGAATCATGCAGCCATAACACAGGCTTCTAAGGAAGCCTTTGTGATCATCAGGCTCCCGGCGCGTCACTGCAAAAATTTCCAGGACGTCCGCGCTGGGGTTACGCTTTCATGCTACCCTGACTGGTCTACCGTATCTGGGTCGCCCTGAGGGGTTTTCCCGATCACCAGGATATCCTCTTGAAGCATCACCCCCTCACCATTGAGGGTTATTGTGAGTATGATGTTTCTTTTGAGCGTTAATCCTCTCTGAGGAGTTGGATTCCTCGCTCCATGGGCTGTCCTCGTGGTAGTATTGAGCAATGCTCCCCTTTTATCAAAGTGTTACCTGGAATGAGCAATGTTATTCTCTGAATTCGGAGTTCTCCTCTCACTTGAGAAGGTTGAGATCTCTGTTTCTCCAGAGCGCCTGGATCCATCAGCATCAGGTGAATTAGGCCTTTCCTCTTTGTCTTTGGCTAGCTTGCAGTATGCTTACCCCTCTGACTTTACAATCATGCTGCAGGTCGAGCCCCCTCATTGAGAGCTGGGTTTGTGCTCCCTCAGCCAAGGTAAACTACTGCTAGCGTTCCAGCATTGGAACATGATGTAGGTCGAGCCCCCTTCTCGACTGAGAATTAGGTGTGTTGCTCCCACAGCTAAGTAAACTATTGCTAGCTGTTCCCGTTTGGAACATGCTGCAGGTCGAGCCCCATCTCGGATTGAGAACTGAGTGTGTTGCTCCCTCAGCTGAAAAACTGCTAGCTGTTCCACCATGGGAACATGATGTAGGTTGAGCTCCCTCTCCATTGAGAGCTGGATGTTGCCCCCCAGCTACAGATTTACTACTAGCCACTCTAGCATTATAGCTGTAGATATAGTGTCTGGGGATACGCTATTTTTATCTATGGCTGCTCTTTCAGGGTACCACGAGAACCCCTAGAACGGTATTCAAGTGTGTGCACGTTATGCTTTGCCCACTTTTCTAAATCCACTAGAGCGTAAGTGTGCACGTTATGCTTTGCCCACTTTTCTAAAATCCAAATAAGTGGTAAGTGTGCACGTTATGCTTGCCCACTTTTCTAAAAAATTCCTGTATGGTAAGAGCTACGCGCAAGACTCCGTGCTCTTTTTGAGTGGTTTAAAACCCGGTTCCGCCTTGGGCACCACTCCACATATGTATCCTCTGAATACCTACTTTAACAGAGTGTTGCTACTAGGGGCTGTTGAGACAGTTCCTTCAGCACATACAAAGAGAAACGTGCGGTAGCCCCTGTGTGACAGGCCAAGACTAGTATGATTCTAGGCTCTTGGTCGTATTCCCTTAAAGGAATCTATTTCTGATTCCAAGCCTTGAGCTCTACCCCGGGCCCAGGAGTCTGGCCCCAACAGGTAAGTATTTTGGGGTATGTAACCTAGGCCTTTGGCCATAGGGAATAAAGTCACGGACAGCCGTCTAACGTCCCAGGGGCAACTACCATAGCAATATGGTAGAGTTGGTACTTAGAGCTCGGCAGGTTCTGGCTTGCAATCCCCTCAGCATGGTGGCGTGGGTATACCGTTCCCCATAGCGACCCCTAGAGGACGCAGTTCGAAGTTCCCATGAAAGGGAACGTCTCAGGTTACTTGTGTAACCATGTTTCCCTGAGTAGGGAACGAGACACTGGTCCTCTAGGTTTCTTGCCATGCTGTGGACGCAAGCTTCAGACGAAGAAATGAATGACATGTTCTCCCGGCGCCTATTAATACTATAGTCGCACCGGTAGTGACGTCATGGCTGTCGCGGCCAACGAGTTGATGTTTTTTCAATGTATGCTTCAGACACACGGGTCACGACGAGGCGTCCCCATAGCGAAACCTAGAGGACGCAGTGTCTCGTTCCTACTCAGGGAACCATGGTTAGACCAAGTAAACCGGAGAGTTTTCTTACGATGATAACAAAAGAGTACAGGTATATGGAAGTTGTTTCTGTCATTCAATAAAAAAGTTTTTTCTTTTTTTTTTAAACGGGAAAAAAGTCAAGAATTGCAAGTAAAGTGTGAGCAAAATTGTGAGGGGGAGGAAAAAAAAATTTGCCAATGTTGAGAATTGCGAAGATTATATCATTACTAGCTTACACACAATTCTGACCTTAATTTCTCGCAATTGCGAGTTTTGAGTTTGTATCTTACAATTTTGAGGGAAAAAAAAAGCGAATTGTGAAAGGTAAACTCACAATCCTGAGGAAAAAAAATCGAGATTGTAGATAATAAAAGCCTTTTTTTCTACAGTCAGTGGGCTCGCAGCAGCTGTTTGGTTACCAGAATTCTCACAATATCTTCTTTGTGTTTGATACAACAAAAAAAACTCAGTGGTATACAGTGGGCTGTCCAATGCTGAAAACTACCATATATAAAAAATAATTACTTAAAAATAATACTTTGGCCTCAGTCCATAGGAAAGAAAAATCCAACAGTGGGGCTATTTATGATCTCAAATATTTCGCCTGACAGAAATTAGGTACTTCAAGATCGATGAATTGCTTGAGTCTCCTGCTTCTCAAAATTGTCTCCTGAGACAAAAACTCTAACACTGTCACAATGGTCTCCTTTAAAGCTTTAAAAAAATCTCAACAACATCACACTGTGCTCAGATTTTTCTCCTAAACTAAAGACTCTGGTGGTCTCATATTTGTCTCCTTTAAAGTTTCAGAAGAGATCTCAACAACATCACACACACTGTTCCCTACTGGCGAAATATCTCTCAAAATGGCTTATGACTCAGTCTTAATTATTGACTAATTTGACTATTAATACATATTATATGGTAGAAATGCTTGAGCTCATATTGAGTTATTAAGTTATTAAGATCACTTCTGAAATTTAGATGAGACCAATGTGAGAGATCCAGAGTCTCTAAGGCTTTTTTTTTTTAATGGAGAAAACAAAAATCTGAACACAGTGTGTGATGTTGTTGAGATCTCTTCTAAAGCTTTAAAAGAGACCATTGTGAAAGTGTTAGAGTTTTTGTCTCATGAGACAAATTTGAGAAGCAGGAGATTCAAGCAAAAGTTTCCATTCCATCTTAAAGTAACCTCATTTCTGTCTAGGAGAAATATTTGAGATGTTAAGAGATCTCTTTCTTATTTTATTTTTCTTCCCTCTGGTTAGCTTCAATGTCATTTATCCACACCATTTCAGTCAAAGACAATACATGCATTGTCATACTTGAAGTTGTTTTATTTCACAATGATTTAACATGATTTATACATGCAAAAATTGGGCTCCACAAGACAACATTTTAATGCTAAACAAAGCAGCAAAAAAAAAGGTCTTATTGTTATTTTTGTTTAAAAAAAGTCTTATACTAAACATCTTTCACTTGTAAGTCCTTTCTTGTGTGTTTGGAAAATGTGGTGTATATGCAATGCTGGACATGAAAAATATATTTAAACATTTAAACTAGTAACCCTTGATATTCTGAAATGTTTAATGCTAATTAAATGATAGTTTTAGTATTTACAATATTAGGGAAAGTTTAACGTTTCTCCTCAAATTAAACTGAAGACATCTTAAGACAAAGCTGATATCTCAATGAGACATATAAGAGAATCACCCTTAGTATCCTGAGCATAGAGCAGCCTCTGTCAGAGCCATAGCCTTGTGGGCAGCACATCGACGTGAAGGCACAACTGTACCTCAGGCAACATGGGTTCAAATCACAGTTAAAGGTACTTTTTTGCTCCTGTTCAGTTCTCACCTGTCCAATTGTTTCCTGTCTCTACCCTTACCAAAAAGCAGTATACTTCAAGTTTATTTTATTAAGTATACTTAAGTAAAGTTCAAGTATATTTTTAAGTATACTTTACGTAGTAAGTATACAAATATCAGTGTACTAGTAGTATACTTGTAAGTGTACTATTTCAATACTCCTTGGGACTAAATTGGCCCACTTTCTAGTATAAAAAAGTATACTTTTAACTATAAACTTTTAAGTATTTTTTTTTACTGAAGTAAGTATAACAGTAGTAAACTTTGAGTACACAACTAGTTTACATCAATATTTTTAGCTTGTAGTGCAACTATACTAAAAGTGAACTTATAGGTATACTGACAGTTTACTAATTAAATACTTTTTAGCATTTTAGTACACTTTGAAGTATAGTCTCAGTAAACTACTAGTTTAGTAGTTTTATACTGCAAGTATACTCGTAAGTTTTCTTTAAGTGAACTTTACATCATACTTTAAGTATACTACTATGTCCCCATTTAGGTATAAATGTGTATATATTTTGTTACATGAATATCTGAACATATAAAACATCAAAAGAACAGGGTATCTGCTTGTAAACAAAAAATTGTATTCTAGCTTCATGCATTCTTTATTTAAACACTTGAATGTGGATAAGTTTCATAAATAAAAAATAAAGAAATAAACAACATTTTGAACAAAAAGCTGAAAAAAGACTATGAACTGGATTCAGAATGATAATCAAAACGTAGATAGTCGATCAACACCCCAAAGCTTGACGGTCATTATTACCTCTTCATTGGTCGACATTTTATTCCATAACGTTACACGGTTTTGATGCTGTTTTATGTCTGATGATCGTTTCGGTTTCTTCTTCGCTTGTGTTTTGAAAATTCTTTACAGAAGATGTTTAATAGCGCCCCCTACTGTATAACAATAGATGCTTTTCCACTGTCGGGCCAGTGCGAGCCAGTGCTTTAAACGTGCCGGGTGGGGCTAATAGCCTCGGACCTGTAGCACCGAGCCCAAAATCACGATGCGTTTCCACCGTCGGGCAAGAAGCTCTGCTGCGCTTCACTAAAACCCACCCTTCACATGCCTCACTGGAACAATGTCACACAACCCCATCATTTCACCAACAAAGACAATATTTATCAGAAAACTATAGTGGCACTAGCATGATCACAAAACAAACATGATTAAAAGCGGCAATTTTTGTTTGTTAAAGAGTTTAATCCAAAAGTATTGAGTTTTACAATAATAAGTGATTAATATTGATCATTAAAATTAAGTTATCAGGATTAAAATATAGTCACACAGAAATAAAGCGGTATGAACCGTTATTTCACAAAAGAAAGAGGACACAGTCTGTTTCTGTTTATTTGTAGTCACAGTATACATCACATTTAGAAAGAATCATTATATTATTTCAATAAAAAATACACCTGAGTAGCAGGGAGGTTTTGTTCAGCTCCCGAACAAAATATTTAATGATAGTTTTATGACATAGCTACGCAAAGCTAACGTCTCGGAAGAGGACAGATAAAATATGTTATTAAGTAAATACACGATTGTGATAGAGAATAAAAAGCTGACGTCTGATTTCTTCAAGCGGTCGCATTTACCATGTTTACTATAGTAACGTTAATGGCTAGCGTGCATAGCCTTTTGCATCGCTTGTAAATATTTCTGCCTTGTATGGTGATCATAATCCACATCGGATCTCAAACAGAAGTTATTTCAAACACTCGCTGTTGCCTGAAAGTGAGTTTTGAGCTAAAATTATATTAAAAGTCTTTAATACTGGTGTTATAGCTGTTAACTTTCTGAAATGATCCGCAGCGCTGACGCTCTCCAGACGAAACTCCGCCTTTGTTCATAACTACTCCTCTAGCCCCAGCTGGCCCGCTTTTGCCCAAGGTTTCGTCGGGCCAAAAAACCCGGGCCGTTGGCCCCGAGGAAGCACCGACAAGGCATGATCAAGCCCCGGAGAGTAACAGTAACATGATTTTTCGTAAGAGCTATGTTTAAATAAGTCAAACCAATCTTACAGTGTTGTCAACAAATTAGAGTCCTTTTACTCTCATTGAATGGATTTTTGTGCTCCACAGAATAAAGTTCTACAGACACGAGGGCGAGTAAATGATGACAAGAGTTTTCATTTTTATATCGTGCAAAATCTTATTTCTAGATGATACTGTAATTTATGATGTTCCTTAGTTCTTCCCGAAGGACTTGTTAGTTGAAAATACTTGAGATATTTCAAGATATTTTACCCTAGAAACATTTTGAAATTTTGTTTATCTGAGTGAAATCCTCATTTTTGGTCATGGCTTGCAAATGTCACTGTTTGTGGTGTCTCTGAAGATACGTTTCTATGGCATGTCCTCCTTCCAGATGTCTAAAGCATCCCTTGACACATACCACACACCACAAACAAATTTGGGCCACTCGTTTCTTGTAGGCTGTGGGACCGAACACTGGAGGCTGTACCACCGCCAACCAGCTGTGGAGCCTCAACACAGATAATGGCATGCATTGGCTGGGGAGAGCAGTGGAAAGTGGGCCACAGTCAACCCTGGGCTATGCAAATCCATCCACTGTTTTATCGTGATAACTAATCTCACCAAGTTAAAAGGTTTCCCCCTATTACCTTCTGCCTCTGTCTTTGTGACTGATATACAGCCAGACATTTGATAGTGGATAACTTTTTTTTAGCAGATTTTGACTTTTCTTTCACTCAAGCAAAATGCCTTTTCAGATCAAATCATAGAAGAGCTCAGGGTGTTGACGACTATCAGCCTACTGAACCATAAATTTGATGATACAATAGTTAGCTACATTCTCGAATTTGCACTCAAAGAGTGCTGATATACAATCAGACAGTATGAGAATGACTGCAGGTATGACAGTGTTTACATCCAATAATGCATACTTCCCAACTAGTATATGAAGGGGCCATTGGGAGAGGATTTGGGAACAGCAGTGAAGTAACGCAACTGATGCTTTAGGTCATGTGACAATGACAGCATGGTAAATGTCTGGATTACATCCAGATTACATTCACAGTCTGTGCTTTGATGATCAGGATTTTCAACAATTCCTCCTGCAGGTTACATTGATATGCCAGTAGGTGGCGACAAGTGCCTGTATTATAGGTGATTCACTGAATCATAACAGATCTGTTTCATGAGCAAAACAAGTATGAATGAGTCATTGAATCATTTACCCAACTGGTTCATTCGAACACACAAATGCATTTAGGTATAAAACACCACTGCTTTGTGTATTGCTCAAGAGATGTGCAGCAGTTTATTCTGCTTTGGTTCTGCACCCGAATTAGAACCATGCATTCGGCATGCAACTGTAAATGTAGAAGTATACTGAGGATTATTTCATTTGCAAAAATAGCGTGTTTTGTCATTCTAATGGTTTATCTAACAAAAAACATAAGCAAAATACAGTATTTAAATATAGGCCCATCATTTTACAAACTGTATTTGGATTATCAAAACTTTTTTACACTTATTTAAATTGACTAAAATTTGATTTAAATGAAATAGCATTTAGTTAGTCATGTGTACAACATTAAGCCACTTTTCCAAGTGATCGAGAATGTGAGACTCACACCAGGTTCATCATGCAAGATTAGACAACGAAAATTGTCATACACTCTTAAAAATAAAGGTGCTTCAAAAGGTTCTTCAAGCAATACCATAGAAGAACCCTTTTTTGGTTCCACAAATAACCATTTAGTCAAAGGTTCTTTAAAGAACCATCTCTTTCTTACCTTTTTATAATCTGAAGAACCTTCTTTCGCCACAAAGAACCTTTTGTGAAACAGAAAGGTTCTTCAGATGTTAAAGGTTCTTTATGGAACCATTTAGACAAAAAGGTTCTTCTATGGCATCGTGAAGCACCTTTATTTTTAAGAGTGTATGCCTTATAAAACTTAATTTGAAACATTTAATCTATTGAGGAAATCATATTTTCTTTAAATAATTTTGTGTAATTTTGTTAAGTTAAATTTTCAAACTGCACTTTAAATGAGAACACGCATATCTTGATGCATCTCACTAAGTTGATCTGTGAAATGTAATTTCAAACTCTTGACCCCCAATTGTATCCTATTAGCATTTTAGCCATCTTCCATGCACATCTGAAGAGTCATGCAGGAATTATAGAGATCTGCTGAAGGGCCTTTATAATGAACGTTTCATTGAGCTCAGAGCTTCCTGCGACAATACACATGAGGACTGCTCTCCAGACAAACTCTTTAGTAACGCCAGACAAATGCTTTACCACACCAAACACATTTCAAAGAGGGAAGGAAGCGCGACAGACAAAATGCAGAGAACAAGTGCGAACTCATTCGCAGTCCATTGAAAAGGTATAAAGGGTCTCTGGGGGTCATGTTGTTACTTGCTGCTGCTGGTTCAAACATACTGCTGAACACTTCCTTGAAGTTTTACTGAACTAACTATAAGTAAAACATAACTTTAATAATTAATAATTAATATCAACCGTTAATATGTGAAGACTTTTATATGAGCTAAACACAACACGAAGTCACTGAGTATTTATGGAGTATTTAAGCAGATATGCTTATGCAAAATGTATAGGCTATAGACCTATAGGCTGCATATTTATAGATTTTAACTGACACTATATTGATAGTCTTAGAGTTGTGTTCCTATGTTATGCTTAAATAATACACTGATCAACCGCAACAATAAAACCAATGACAGGTGAAGTGAATAGCATTGATTATATTGTTACAATGGCCCCTGTCAAGGGGTGGGATATATTAGGCAGCAAGTAAACAGCAAGCTATTGAATTTCATGTGTTGGAAGGGCAGGAAAAATGGTCAAGCAAAAAGATCTGAGTGACTTTGAAAAGGACCAAATAGTGATGGCTAGATGACTGGGTCAGAGCATCTCCAAAATCGCAAGTTTTGTGTGGTGTTCCCAGGATACAGTGGTCAGTACCTACCAAAAGTGGTGCAATGAAGGACAATTGGTGAACCTGTTGTCAATGAGCACCCAAGGCTCATTGATGCATGTGGGGAGCAAAGGCTAGTCAGTCTGGTCTAATCACACAGAAGAGCTACTGTAACTCAAATAGCTGAAAACTTAATGTTGTTCATGATAGAAATGTGTCCGAAGACAAAGTGCATCACAGTTTGCTGCATATGGGGCTGCATAGCTGCAGACCGGTCAGGGTTCCCATGATGCCCACTGCCAAAAGTGCCATCAATGGGCATGTGAGCATCAAAACTGGACCATGGAGCAATGGAATAATGTAGCCTGGTCTGATGAAACATTTTCTTCTAGATCAGATGGATGGTCGGGTACATGTGCGCTGTTTACCTGGGGAAGAAATGGCAGCCGGATGCACTATGGGTAGAAGGACTTCACAAAATAGAAGGCCTGCTGTCAGAAGCAGTGTTGTGATGTGGACAATGTTCTACTGTGAAACCTTGGGTCACGGCATTCATGTGGATGTTACTTTGACATATACCACCTACCTAAAGATTGTTTTAGACCATGTCATGACTGATGTTCTCTGATGGCAGAGGTCTCCTTCACCTGGATAATGCACTGAAAAAATTATTCTGGAATGCTTTGAGGAACATGACAAAGAGTTCAAGAGGTTGCATTGGCCTTCAAATGCCCCATACATTAAAATTACTTTTAAAAATCACCTTATCAAGGAATAATGTATCTTGTTTCTATGATGAACATAAAATAGCACAGCCATTGGATTCAGTCAAAACATACAAGAGCTGACATAAGCATTAAGCATCAAGCAAGGCAAGCAATCGCACAATTATTATGCATTAATATAATGTAATAATGTAATCCCTTGTGAACATCCAAATAAGCTTGAAAATAGCACTCATAGGTTTAAAAAATTGTGTCATTATCACATAATTGTGTCATTATCACATTTATTTACCCTGCACAATATCTATTAAAACTTTGTAAACTTCCTCCCATGTGGGCAGCTCAGTTTGCATTTGTTCATTACTGTAATATCAGGATGTAATCTCCATTGCCATTGTATCCCCATTATAGAATAGCATGCAGCATCCATAATGAAAGGTGCTATTCCTGTCATAAATAGCTGACTATGTCTCTTGCGAGCCCTTGCATTTCACATTGATGAACAGAATTGAAGCCATACTCAGACAATTGAGAGTTGCTTATTGTTGTCATTAGTGCGGTGCAGACCAGTTTTACAACAGTAATGGAGTCAGATGCACCAATACTGTAGTGCGCACAAAAAAAATGATGATAGTAATGTAATGAGTGCTGAACACACTAAAAGTGTGTTAAAAATATTAAAAAATGAAACTGAATATGTGTGAGAGAAAGTGAAACATGAGAAGGAATTTTACTTTTAAAAATACTATGGTATAATATTGCATAAAAATAGTAAATTACAGTTTATTTCAGCTAATTGGATACTTTTTAGTTATGTGTATTGGTAGACTTCATCCTTTTTATCAGCACCATGGATTGTTTTATTTGATATACAGCATCAGCACTGCTCCATATTCAGTATAATAACATCAATGTGTAAGATAAAAGTTTTTATTTGTCACACGTTAATGTCATAGCACTCGCTGACAATGAAGCTATTATAAATGTGCCATTGCATTTACATTTAGCATCTGGCATCTCTGGGGCATTTATGATTCAGCAGGATTTACCGTACTCACTCAGTTCTCGAGTCAGATGGCCCACATGGGTCAACAACTAGCTGCTGCCAACATTTTTGTGTTATAGTCATGGCATTTTTTATTTTATTTAAGTTTTGTTTGAGGTAGTTGGGATTAACTAAACCAGAGTCTAATTTCAGTTATTTTGTCTTCAGTGCTTCACAGAGTCATGAACTGCAACATTTGCTAGTTTACTATTGTTGTGCCATCAATTTCAAATCTTTTTTGAATGTGTGTAAAAATCACTGTAATGTTTGTGTGCATACCTCCAGGTGCATGTCACCACCACCCTCGTGCCACGTTTGCATGTGATGCCTCCTGTCACTAGTAAAAAGCAACCAGTAGGAAAGGCCAGAGAGCACAACATCCAGACTTTCTATCATTTGCAGTTATTCACTCTCAAAACATTAAAATAGGCAGCAGTGGAGCAGTGTATCAAGTATAGCAGTGGATCTGTGATTTGAATGTGACATCTAAACAACGGCACCATGGGATGTGGTAGACAACATTCTTGTCCTTAACATTATACCTGTAAAGAAGCATATGGTAAAATAAGCTGTATGACTCATTTGTGCCTCACAGACTCAGTGGGTGTTCCACAGGGTTCTGTATGCGAGCCGCTCCAATTTTTGGTTTGTGGCATCCAGTCAGAGCTTTGTATCTCTGACTGTTGATTCACTTATTCCTGAAGCATGTGACAAAACCCCATGCCTTGTTCCATGCCCAACAACTTGTCAGTTTTTAAATATCTATGCTATGAAAATGCTATAGCATTTCTACTTTTAAATGAATAATGATCACTGGAATGTTTTAGCACAACAACGAAAAAACTTTCATACAGTTCAAATCTGCTATAAACAGTGTACTGATAAACCAGCATACTCACCGAACGTGTCACCCATTGAGCATGTTTGGGGTGCTCTGGATCTGCGTATACGACAGCGTGTTCCAGTTCCTGCCAATATCCAGCAGCTTCGCACAGCCATTGAAGAGGAGTGGACCACTAACTCACGTGCTCACTAACACAGATTTAGACAGATTTGTGAACAATATTTGAAGGAAATAGGCCTTTTGTGTACATAGAAAAAGTCTTAGATCTTTGAGTTCAGCTCATGAAAAATTGGGGCAAAAACAAAAGTGTTGCATTAATAATTATGTTCAGTGGTATTAAATTACATTAGAGAAAAAAATATCTCTGGAATCTCCAACAGAATAAGCGGTGTTTGTTGGTTTGCGCGCCTCCTGAATGATAATAGAAGAAAGAAAGATGAAACTTAGTCAGGCCTGGGCACAGTTTTGGAACAGATGGAGCTGTCAGTGCCAAAGTATGTCAGGCCCATGTGGGAACAAAATGAGCTCAGCTGAAGAAAGAACCAATCTAAAGGATGATGAATACCTTTACATTTTTCAGAAGGGAATAAGTTCTCAAATAAAACACCTTTTTTGAAACCACAATAACAACAGCAACAAAAATCCTAGATTAATGTTTCCCTCAAAACAAATGGTTTGGATGCCCTGAACTTGTTTGTGGGGGGAGAAATTCAGGAGATTGCTGCATGCGTGTTTATATGTGATGGCACTGATAAGGAAGTCCAAGATTATCATTTGATGGGAGGTTTTCAGCACCATTTTGCAGTGTACTGACGCTGTCTGTCCCTGCAGACCTTTCTATACGTTTTTACACCTCTGGTCACAACCTTCAGTTTCTGTTAGGTGATTGAAAACATTTGGAAAAGAGCAAAAGGGGATACAACAAAGGGGATAGCTAGTGTTGATGTGCTGTTTGACCACGAGTTGTCAAAGGAAAGGACTAAAGACAAGGGAATCAATGACACTGCAGATTGCTCACTAGGCACCGATTGTCTGGACTATCCTTTAGACCTCAGGACAGTTTCCAACTTCACGCACTTTTCCTTATTCATGTGATGAAGAGATTGAAAAAATTTGGAATATGCAGTAGTTTTGTTAGTTGCAAAGAAAACAAAACCCACTGAAAAGCACCATGGTAATTATGTAATTTGTGTCTGTATTATAATAAAGAATTGCAGCAAGCATGCAAAATATTTGAAAACTTTCATTTGTTAACGATGCAATGATTCATCGCTAAACTATTTTAGCCTGAAGAGTCACATTTCTACATTTCCAGAATCTGTATTGATTTCAACATTTATTACAAATTAATTACAACTTCTCTTCTCCCTTTCTCCTTTCGATCTTATGTTAGTGAAAGTCTTTGGTGGTTTCATAATCATCATTTGGGTTTGAGCTATTCTAACTGGAAATCATAAGAGTTTAAGTATTGATTATCCATGTGGATGATTTCCCAAAATAAATATTCTTGGAGAATCTGGGTATTGAGCTGGAGTACAACTGAATTGTGCCCTTTTTAATGAAGTGATAGATAAACAGCAACTCTCCAGAAGCTCTCAGACCTAGTGATGTTGGGAAAATGCACGCTAAATCAAATGAAGAGTGCCTCATTTGGGTGGTTGTGCTGTGCCTGACAACAGTATTTGGCCTTTTCTCTGGGTCATTGTTGCCTCTCAATAAAACAATCAAAGACTAAATGTAGAGTATAAGCCAAGTACGAATTCATACACTATATGGGCACCCATGACCCTATGACGGTTCAATGGTTGTCCTCCCTTGCAACAGTGTGGTAGGTACAACCCTGTATACTGTACTGTCAAAACCTCATAAGACTAGTGTTTTTGAGATGCTTTGACCCAGTCATCCAGCCGTCACTATTGGCCTTGTCAAAGTCCCACTCAGGGATGTCTTTGCTTCAATTTTTTCCCACTTCCAACACATGAAACTCAAGAACGAGTGGGCTTAGAAGATCTTAACAAGAATTTACACATAACAGAGAGTAAATAAAGTGAAAACATATTGATGGACATCCAATGCAAAAGTAAATGTTACAATTAACATTACCCTGCTTTAAAATCAAAATTCCATTAACGTTGAGTACATTGTGCATTTGTTGGCTTTACACAGCAGCAGTATGTGAAGGATATTTGACTTGGTAAGCGTGACACATAAAATGCATTGCTAAGGGTGTCGATTTTCGTGTGAGTGGCATGCGGATCACTGCGCTAATGGATGCCGGGTGTCCTGAGGGTGGAGAAACATGCAGCAGACTGAGTGAGTTTTAATTCCCTCTCTTCAGCCTTGTTCTACACCCCCGCCCCACCAAAGCACACAATCCCACAACCCCTATGCACAAATCTATAAGGACCTGGCACAACCTCTTGTGTGCTAAGGGCTTTCCGATGTTTTGCGTGCTGACTGTAAACATTAGTGTCTGGATTGTGGCACCGTCAGTCTGATGAAAATGTCACTTCATGCAACTGTCACCGCTGACAGAACTCTCGCCCTGGGTTATCGACATCTGGGTTTACAGGTTGATGGGGATTTTAGCCACATCTTAAAAGTGGTAATGGAGGCCTTATCCAGCTGTCATTGTCACTTAGCTAACAGTTGGGCCTCCTAATAAGCCCCATCCATCAGAGCTGCCATGAGCTGCTCCTCTCGCTGCCCTCTTTCTGTTGCCCGCCATTTCTCTCTCCGGTCACTGACACCTCTGCTCATGTCTGCTCCTCTGTGTATAATATTATAATACATACTGAGTGTGAGATTTAAGAACAGTAATTTTAAAAAAGTTTTTAGAAACAAGATGTGAGAGATTCTTACTGAGTCAGTGTGAATTAGAGTCCTGCTTTGAGTTGTCTTTATTGCACATCATCTTCAACAGTACTTATTAATTTTGATAGCTAACGGCTGATGTCATACATTGTACATTTGCATGTGCACTTTCTCAACTCAACGTTTCATCACTGTACAGTAAAAAAAACACCATCAACTTTTGTTACTTTTCACACTAATTATTATTACAGGGGAAGATTCCTTGTACAATACTATTTTTTTTACCTTAAAAAACGTTTACCATAGCGCATGTGTAAATTAATATATTTGAACATATCCATATCACATATTCATTTCCATATTTATGGCTTTTCTGATATGGTAAACTTGCTCAGCAACCCACCTGGTACAGCATTGCACTTGTGATATTTAGTGCTTGGGTACAAGTCCCGTGAAACACGAGTCACAATACACCACAAAAGAGCTCAAAATCTTGTATAATGAAGGTAAAATGGCATGGTTGCTTCAGCAAATATGTTTTATCTCATGTTTGCTTTTGTTAACACTATCAGTTAGGTTTAGGTTTTAGTGTAGGTGGTATGCTAATTTTAAACACAATAGAGCTTTTGAGTTTGGTAGAAAGCACCAGACACTGGACATTTCACTTTGAAACTGCCTTGAATCATGCTATAAGCAATGCAATATTATTTTACAACTATTTTGTATCCACAGCTACATTTTTTCATACACTGTGTTGGTTAATAAATAATGAAGAACGTGTTGACTTTGGCCGATGAATAAATAAATAAATAAAAGGTAATTGCGACTTTTTCTCACAATTCTGACTTTTTTTCTCAGAATTGTGAGTTCATATCTTGCAATTCTGACTTTATAACACACAATTGCGAGTTATAAAGTTAAAATTGTTAGTTATAAAGTCAGAATTGCGAGATATATACTCGCAATTGCGAGTTATAATCACACAGTTCTGACTTTATAATGCACAACTGCGTGTTATAAAGTCAGAATTGCGACTTTATATCACACAATTCTGAAAAAAAAAATTTGTTAGCAGTTTATAGCGCCTTTTGTGGATGTGTCATCTGAAAAGTGCACCGAAATTTAGCTGACGCAATGAGCCTGGGTTGCAACAAGAAGCCTCTGCTTTTTAGGTATAAACAGGGTGCGAACTATGGGGGAGCTTGGCTCCCCTTAATAAGACATGGGCTCCCCTGAAAACGTGATTTGTGAAATTTTGGGGGGGTCTCAAAAAATTTTGGGCAATGTGTTATTTTGAAGTGCAATTTCAGTTTTGTGTAAAGTGATCATCATGGATCATTATGTGTAAAATTGCAAAAATTATCATTAATTCATGCATGACGGCGATTTAAACCTAATTATCTTCACAGACAGAAACGTATGCTGCTTACTTCTTGTATGCGCTATGAGCATAATAGAGTGTGCAAATTCAACTTACACTGTTTAGCAAAAATTAAACGTTGGACTCGGTGGAGCTGTGTTAAGGTAAGGCATGTTAGTGTGCAGTATGTGTTGTGGCTGGTACTGGGTTGTTATAGGTCTGCGTGGCTCTCGATGTCTTGGGCCTAATTGAACGGAGGAATTATGGTATTCTTCTGTAGCCTGACGACGAGTAATTTTAACTGTTGTTCATGTGAACTCAAAAACAGCCTGATTTGTTTCACAAAACAGCTTTGTTTATAGACTATTTGTGGGTGGCTGTTTGTTGTTTCACCTATCAATTTGTGTCGATAAAGTATAATAGGGTGAATCCTGTATAGTGATTTATGCTATATAGTGCTTGCATAAAGCAAGCATACACTTGTAGCTGTTCATTGTAAGCCCCCTTTTGAGGCACACGCAAGCTGTTTTTAAAAACCAAAATGCTAATTTAAATGGACAGTTCTAATCAAAAAATTTTAAATATTGATTTTTTTTAATTAAAAATATTTAATATCACTGAATCAGTCTAAATACATCAATTCATACAAACAAAATGGCAATTATATGAGCCCTTGGCATGAGCTAAATACAGTGACTGTTCCCCTTATTTCTAACCGAATAAACACTCGTCTATTGACTGGTCATTGATTAGGGCTCTAACTGCAGTGCAATCGTTTCACAGACAGTTATAGCTTACACAGAAGATTAAAGATTCAGTCTTCCTACATTGATCAGAAGAAAATCCACAACTCTAGCATAATTAGAGACACAATGCATGAAGGCCAAAAATAAATAGTGTTTCTCACTAAACAGTGTCATTCCCCTGCCTCTGTTTTATCTTCTTCATTTGAGAATGAGAAAGTGCTGTGCTGTCCCACTTTTCTCTGTATTTCAGCACAACTGAGAGTTCATTATACTGTACTAATTGCTGAACTATTTGTGATCTTTCTATTGATTATTCAGAAAGCCCTTCTTTGTTTTCCAGTAGTTGTACAGGGTCAGGATTTTCTTGGTTAGAAAGGTGGTCCGTATATTTTAACCTACTTCATTTTATCCCAGTTTAATATGCAGAGACTAATAACTAAAGCAGTTGTAGGTTGTGGCATTGTCGAAACATTGCTTTATTCGTAAAGCATCTTAACCAAACTCACACAAAAACATAAAAGGAATCTGTTGTTGTTTTTGTTGTTGTTTGTTTCTGTTTGTTTTTGTGTTTGTTTGTTGTTTGTTTGCCTTTGGATATTCGATTTGGTGACCGTTAATTACAAAAAAGAAAAATAAAATTAATAATAGTTGAATTATCGGTTCTTATATTTTAAAATACCTAAGGTTGATTATGTGAAATTTTTGTAAAATAGCCATATAAAGTGTTTCCATATTTGAAATTCTTTTAAAAATCTATATTATGTTTTCATTATTTATTCGATTTTCCAAACTGTTTGTCCATGGGTCTTGTTTTGTTTAATTTATTAACATTGTATTTTATTTATTTGTTTTCCCTTACTTTGTATAATTTTTTTCTCCGCTATTCTATGTTGGGTTATTTGTTTTGTTTTGTTTTGTTTTGTTTTGATGAGCTGGACTGGGTAATGACGGAAAATTAGTCATTAAGTGCATGGAAACACCTTCAACTGTTTTACAAGCATTAAAGGATGTACATTCATGCTCGAAGCCATTTACATTTGTACATGTGAGATCAAATGTCCTGTAACCAAGCAACACAGCTGACCAATCTACATGGCCCTTTCATTTCATGAGTTCTGTTAAAGTTTAAAAAGACTCATTTTCCTCTCTGTTTAAGAGCTCAAGGCCTGGCGGAGTTGTAACTGTGTCACAAGTCTGTCAGGAGCATTACTGCTGTGTTTAATAATGTTGGCACTATTTTAGGGTCCTATAAAAGAAGACAGATGAAGCACTACTGCCGCCCCACATCTCATTTATTAAGAACCAGATTTGTTATAACGAACCTGAGTGTACCTCATAAAATCAGAGTTTTCTAAAAAGGAATATTGTATGGCACCTACAAAGTATTGTAGGCCACCTAATGTTTGGGATACTAATTCATCTTTAACAACCTGGAAGCAATCCCGCTAATCTGTCTAACTGTAGTTCTTGATCCGAATGGGCCATAGAAGAGGAAATATCATTTTAATTAAACTATGAGTGAATTAAAAATGGCCCGAGTGGGAGGAAGCCCCATAAGCATTACTGAAACAGTTTATTTTTTTAGGCAGATCCTCCCACTGCATGTAGGGATTTATACTTTCATCAGGCAGCTGCTTATTGCTTTGCGCTCTAATGGGAAGGAAGTTTTGATGAGTATTGAGGTAACATCATTTCGATGTTGTTTTAAAATAGAGTGACAACGTGTGAAAATGCTCATTATCAGCTAATCAAATCCAGTTGTAATTTGTGCTTATAATAAAGTGTGATTATATCAGAAGTCAGAAGTTAAACAAAAATACTTTTTAAAATGTGGGGGCAAAAATGATCCTGTTGTGTCAGAAAAAGTGTGCCTGTGGTGACATTTCTGTAAAATTATATTACATTGCTTCTTGCCCATTTCGCAACACTTTCAAAGTGAAATATCCAGTGAGTGGCACTAAAAGCAGATTTATCTGAAACAGCTGAATGTGAATCTGGCAGCATTTTATTATGTTGTTTGTTGTACGTATCACAGCAGTTTGGAAATTAAATCTCCAGTGAGTGGTGTTAAAAGATTAATGCACTGTCATGCTTGAAAACAATGTAAAAACAATGCTTAACCTAACCGATAATTAATGCAAACGTGAGACAAAGATACGTTTGCTTGAGTAACCATGCCATTTTAGCTTGTTTCTACAAGTTTTTGAGCTCTTTTATCGTAACTTGTGTTTTATTGTGTAGAAGTACATAAACAAGAGGACTTGTACTCTCCACATCGCAAGTGAAATGCTGTACCGGGTGTGATACTGAGCAAGTTTACCACATGAGAAAAGCCATATAAATGGACCTGGTTATGTGATGCAAACGTCAAGATGTATTAGTTTACAAATCATACGCAATACATAGTATTGTGCAAGGAACCACGTGAAACTAAAATAAAGGTTGTTGTCACTGGTGTTCATTTCAACTAGAAACTGCAGTAAATTGCATTTATAGGTACATTTTATTGAGTTTTGCAAAAAATATAGACAGAGGCTGTGTTGTTCTAAGAAGCTGTGTCAAGTTCAGCTTTTAAATTAAGCCTCAAACCCCTTTCTGTTCCATTCTGTTGTGATTTGAATTACATTATATGTAAACAACTGCTTTTGTACTCCCTGCTTTTCAAAAGTGTGTTTTGGCGACAAACAATGCATTTAGTAGCATGTTGGGTTAATATAATAACTTTACAAGTTCTGCAAGTACTGAACATAAAGATAACACTCCCTACAACTTTTTGAAACATGAAATAGTAAATAATAAATTCCGTTGCTTAGCTGTTCCATTCCGCGATGATCCGGCCCATCTGGTACGAAAATGTGGGAAAATAATAACCGAGCTTGTAATACAACTGCGTAATACATTGCCTTGATTGATTCAACTGAAGCATTTGAACTACTGTCGATGGGCAGCATTCTTTGTTTGTATATTATTATTTTATGATATTTATATTATTTAAAATGCCCTCATTAAGATACAAATAAAAAATGAAGCTCTTTTTTGTTGTTTTGGAAGCAAATATTGAAAGATAAACAGAAATCAGATTTGCATTTTGGCCCAGTTCTCTTCAGCGGTCCAGCTGAATTTTAGTTATCACTGCTTGAATCCGATGGCTAACAGACTGTAAGTGGAGCAGCGCAGTCGTGTTTGAGTTTGTAACTGTAGAGTGTGTCACAATGAGTCACTGCGGAGTTCAGGTCTGATGAAGGATCCTCTCTTGTCTTTGGTGTGAAATGGAAAGTGTGTGAATGGTCTCCCTCGTGCTGGAGAGGGATGCGAGATTCATTAGTGTTTGCACTGTCGTTTCATGCCTGCTTTTCCCCAGACACGGCGCTGGCACTATTAGCCCTGGCTGAGCTGTGAATTCAGACTGCCAGGGCAGACTGGTGGCTTGAAAACTCAAACTGGCTGATTTCTTTAATTAGCGTTTTCCAGACATCAAAATATTTCTCTCTTGTTCTTGTCTCCCAAGACCCAAACAGTAGCAAGTTCATTATTAACTAGTTAGGCTATGCGGACCCGGATACGGGTCCAAAGTCCCGTAAAAAATGTGTATGCTTCATTTGCATAGCCTTCCTTATATGGTATCAGCCCATATATGGGTTCATTTGAAAGCTTGGAGTGTCTTCTTTACAAAGAAAATACTATTCCTTTTGGTTTTTATATTCATAAAGCAGTAAAATTAAGTTTAGAAATGTATTCGTCCCACACACGATTTTCTGCCTAGCCATTGCGAACTTTTTTTTACGAAGAATGTGCATTTGATATATTTTTTAGAATAAAGTCAAGTCATATATCACAAGAAATCTCTCATTCTCAGAAATTTCACGATGTAGACTATTGTATTGTGTGACAATCATAGATCGAATCTTCAATTGAATCGCGATGGAAAAAAAAAAAAAAAACGGAAATTTTTTATTTTGTAACATTTCTACTCGTAGCACTGCTTCAGTTAGCCACAAAAAGCCACAAATATATATAAACTCTATATTACCTTTTAGATTAGGATCTCTTCTTTCAAACAAGACCATTTTCAGGTTTCTGCGTGCTTCCATCGGTGAGATATTCGCGTTTTGCCCAGGTAACGGAACCCAGCGTGTCAGCGTCTCACAGGCTCTCCATGGTATGCCACCGCGCATTCAGCTCTTTTGATGTTCTAGAGATCTGCGGCCAGTTCTGCGCTGCGATTGGTCAGTTTACACGTCACTCACATCGGCAATTTCAGACTCTGTGAACTCTGACACCGCCGCGTCACACAGTGGGCCAGAGAAAGGGGGGTCGCCATCCGGTCGCTCAGCCAGTGCACTGTGGAGAATGTAGTTCAAAACGCGAGAATGGAGGCTTTTGACCACACGGAAGAGTTGCAGCGAACGCGACCCGGATCATATCAGTCTATGATTATCATATTGCAAGTTATATATGATGAAGAACGGTCAGCGCGCCGTGGAGAGCCTTAGCAGTGGACGCGCGTCTGGGGAGACTTTAGCAGCGATTCTCTGTGAGTTTCTGAGTGTTTGGCTTTGTTATGAAACGTGTTAGCTATACTAGCACGCTGATACATTGTTTGCTGACAGAAAAGTAGAGTACATTATGCATTTCAGTAAGTATACAGTAAATATACAGTAAATATTGATGGATTATTACAGTGCGGTGTAGATGTGCTAACATATGTTTGTTTGACGCTGTGCATGTAGCTCGCGGCTAGCGGCTAGCGGATTAGCCCAGCTCTGGACCACAGAGGCAAGCACAGCTGGATTCAGGATGAGAGACAGATGCTGTGATCAACTGATGCTGAGGTCAGAGATGCTGTGATCACAATCCCAATACAGAATGCATATAAATGTAATGATATAAAGCTGGAGGATATGGATTATATTTTAGATTGTTATAGACCAGATATATATTACAATGTAGACAGTCTTGAGCATCCTGAAACAATTAAACTGAGTGTAGAAATCACAATATGACAAGTTTTGTCCAATTCGCTCGGCCATTTTGTATATTCTACTTAGAAAACATAAAAATGACACAAATAATCCTCAATATCAATTAAATGCTTATGGCACAGAGGACACTAATTTGTGGGGTAATGTGTTTTATAAAGGCTTTTTTGCAAAGGAATTTGACTTTTCGATCGCGGGTTCACACATAATGTTCTAACTCCTGTTTAGAAGCTGTTATTTGAAAGATTCTTTTTTCTGGTACTTTTTGGTATCTAGTGGCATTAAACAAAGTAATCCAGCGAGTTGACTCAAAACCGGATTACAGAATCTCAAAAAAATATATTTTTTTAAAACTCCAAAATCGCCTATGTTTTTTGTGTTTATAGTAATATTTGAAAGGTATATAATGTTATTTATAAAGAATTCCATAAAAAATTTCATATTTTGTAGTTCAAAGGGTTTTGTTTACAATGAAACCATTTTTTTAAATTTCCTCCATTGTATGTGTGTAGTGTAAACATTTGAATTTGGGTATGTCAAATTTAGGTGAAAATACCAAAAAACGCCCTGAGCTTAAGTTAACGATACGGTGCACACCAAATACATACCCTCGTGTCAAAACAAGAAACAATGGTCCGAATGAAATTTCTCTCTCTACACACTATAACGACACACGTTCTCATGTTTTTTTTTTTAATAGTATTTTTTTATTAGAATTCTGTGTCATCCTACTGTTTCTCAATCAACCCAGTCTTATTTGATATATTGAGTGTGATTAACGAAACAATTTGAACACAAAGCGGGACCATAAACTTGTGTTTCTGTCATAATGTACTCACTCTCATGTCATTAAGACCGCCATTAATAGTCCAGGTAACCAAAACTTAAATGAGCCAAAATATAAAAGGCATCCAAGTCTTGCGAAGAGACATAAACCTCATTGGTTCTCACACATCATGCATAGTGAAAGTAATTTCTTTATTTGTTTTGACTCAGCCATTAGTTTAGGGTATAGTTTGTTTCTTTGTGTTTTGTGACTTTTTTAGTTTTGTTTGGTGGCACAGAAATTGAACACTTCACTTTTAAGTACACACATTAAATTTAAATAGTGCCACAAAATCTAATATTTTCATATTTTTTATTAAGGTTGTTTTTTAGTTTGTTTGTATTTGTTTGTTTGTTTGTGTGTGTGTGTGTGTGTGTTTGTGCCTTTTTTGTCTTATTGTTTGATTTTTTGTTTTTTTTTCTCCATTTTTTTTTTTTTTTGTGTGTGTGTGTGTTTTTGTGTTTTGTGTGTGTGTGTGTGTTTTGTGTGTTGTGTGTGTGTGTTGTGTTGTGTGTGTTGTGTTTGTGGGTTCTGAGGACACAAATTTGTATAATAACATGGTATGACATAGGTATTACAACTAGAAGGTGATTTATGAGGACATTTTCTGTGTCCCCGTAATTCAAAAGGCTTATAAATAATTCAGAACGAGTTTTTTTGAGAATCTAAAAATGCTGAAAGGTTCCTGTGAGGGGTAGGTTTAGGGGTAGGTGGTGTAGAGCAATAGAAAATACGGTTTGTACAGTATAAAACCAGTACGTCATGGAGAGTCCCCATAAACCATAAAAACAAACCTGTGTGTGTGTGTGTGTGTGCGTGCGTGCGTGCGTGCTTGCGTGTGTTTTGGTTCTTTGTTCTTACTTATTGTTTTTTTGTTTTCCATCCTTGTTGTTTTGTTTTGTTTTTATTATTGTTCTTTGTTCTTCCTTCTTGTTTTTTGTTTGTTTAATTTTGACTCAACTACAAGTTTAGGGTAATTAATTTCCATTAACAATAGGAGGAGTGAAACTTGTTTAAAAACAATCGCTATTTTTGCAGTTATGTATGGTGGTACAGAAATGACACACTTCACCCATAAAGGTGCACTAAGCAAATTTTGTCAAAAGATGTTGATATTTGAAAGCACCAAAACAAACACGCCCATACCCCACCTAAACCCCACCCCTATTTTGATATCTCCGCCCAACACCCCACACTGATTGTAACCCTTCTTTTAATGTTTTGTTCCTCCGATATTTTCCTTTTTTTTTTTTTAATCACCACTCCTCTAATCTAAGTCGATCTGGTAATATCTGTCCTGTTTACTCAAATTGAGCGCTCTCTTCTCTCTATCATTACTAGACACGCCCCTTACTGCTGATTGGCTACATGTGTGTTTTGGAACTCAGTCCGACACTGTGGTCAAAAGCATTTATCAAATATTGCTTAGTGCACCTTTAAGTACATCTAATACCAAATTGAGTAATGAAAGAAATAGCTAAAACAGAAGCCTCATCCTTCTTTTTGCAGAGATTATTTGTAGGGATTTAATTACATTTAATTAATTACAATTAATTACTCGCTAAAATGAAAAACAATGTTTATATTTATTTTTTTTTAATTGTCATTTCATTTGGCTGCAAACTGATAGTGAGAGGCTGTGCATGAAGGCAAAACCACATTGTAATTCCATTTTATCAGACAAGTACAACAGCTGAGATGCACTGCTGTTGAAATAAATTATTTAAGAGAGACAGAAGAAATATTTCAGCATCAGAGTTCCTGGCTGAATGACTCACAGTTTTATTTGTGTCTGCAGTAAACTGATGTTTACTGGAATATAAATCTGTAGGCTATTAATTTTCTGCATGAAAAGGCAATAATATTTATTATCTTTCTGTATAATTAAGTAAAATTGTATATTGATGTGACTATCAATATATCTGTCATCTTTTGCTGGAGATGATTAACCATATCAAATAACCAAATGTTTATTATCCAGTATGAACAGTCACAGTGCAGTCAGCTTTGACAATTATAGAAGAAGCAATACTGTATCACTGATCCTGGCACAGTTTATCAGTTTACCCTGGCCTAACTTTATGGATATTAAGACTAACAATACACAATTTTCCTGTAGAGGATTTCACTGGTTCTACATGTAAGTATGTATGTATTTATTATTAGTTTTTTTATTGTTTTATTTTTGTACTTGGCTCTGCAGCTTTTGTTTTATATTCATTGCCATGTCCAGCTGAGAGATTTGTTTAGCATCAATTTTCTAGGAATTTATTAAGTGGCAGTGACAGATCCCTCCAATAAACATTTAGTTTAGTTCATGATATTATATGATTTAAATGAAGAAATGGGGGAGAATGGAAACCATATCTCTCTGTAAATCTATGATTATATTAAAATAACTTAATGCCTGACCTTGAAGTCAAAGATATTAATGGAAAACAATAAAATCAGATACTGTGGAGGCTTCATATATTTTCCACCATGATTTAAATTCTTGCATGATAAATTAAATGAGACATTTAATATGACTTTAATCTTTTGCTGATTATTAAACTCTAAGTAAAACTGCTTGTAACCTTAAAATAAAGCTTCATACTAAAATAATAACACATTCATTGAGAGGACATGAATTGAGATGAATAAATCATTGCTTTCAAGTCACCGCTTCATAGTTTTGGGTTTAGAACAATCTCTTCTTCCAGAAATGGCTCTTCAAGGTTGTCTGAGAGCAGTCCAATTTCTTTCTTCATGACTATACAGCAGCAAGATAAACGTGGCTTGTGTATTGATTCCAGAGAGTTTTATCAAAGCTCTTTCAGTTTTTGAGAGAAAAAAAAGCAATGCTACTTGTGCTGTGTCGTCGCCTACGGATGTTTTAAGCTTTTCTAAGCCTTAAGTTATCGATTTCTTTGGTTTGGCCTCAGATGATCACTGGTGGGTGACTCAAGAGGATTTGTTTAAGAACAGCAAGTCTTTATGAAGTAGCAAAACTGAAAATAGTTCTGCACACTGAGTATATTGTTCTAAGTTTCCTGTCTGAGTTTAAAATGTCTATATAGGTCTATATTAATGATTTATTTAAAATGTCTATATATGTCTATGTTAATGATTTATTTAAATGTTTATAGATTAGCCTCTCAACATTGCACAGAAAAAAAGAGTTTTGTGCAATGAATTGTGCATTAGTTTCATATAATAATACCATTGTTTTGTGCACTGTGCTTTAGCATATGAGACCTCCATTTCATAATGCTGCTCATGTCATGCTCCTACTTACAGTTTGGTTTAAATGACATCATAAAATTTAAGAGCAGAATCATGCTCGTAACAATTAAAGCAATGGACATAAAAGCCATCTGCACCTTTCCACGCTGTTAGTTCTTATGCATTTTAAGTGACAATCTTTCGTAAATTATGGCTTCATGAATTTTGTCCTCATTATTTCACTCCTTTTAAATAAGGGACAAAATTCAGAAAGCATAATTTACGAGATTTGTCACTTAAAATGCAACACTAACACGTGGAAAGGTCGATGGCTTTTATGTCCATGGCTTTAATTGTTAGAGAGCAGAATCATGCTCGTAACAATTAAAGCAATGGACATAAAAGCCATCTGCACCTTTCCACGCTGTTAGTTCTTATGCATTTTAAGTGACAATCTTTCGTAAATTATGGCTTCATGAATTTTGTCCTCATTATTTTAAAAGGAAGTGAAAATAGGAGCATATGTTGAGACTACTGGAACGGAAATTATTGACAAGTAATTTGCATTGAATTTATGACATCCCATGCTGAACACATCCTTCATTCTTAGGAAATGTATTGAGGTTAAAAAAAATTATTTAAATGTATCTATTTTGCAGCTTTCTGATTATTATACAATTTAATTCTTAATATTCAAAATTTAGGGTAAGATTTATTTATTTTTTAAATACTTTTATTCCGCATGTGCATATTAAATTTATCAAAACCGACAGTAAATTGTTACTTTTACATTGTTGTAAAAAAATGTATCTGTTTTCAAGATAGGGGGGGGGGGGGGGGGGTGATATAAAAGATTTTTTCTTATTCATCAATCAGCCTTATTCATTGTACACTGGGAGATGGAGGACGATCTGAATTCAGCTTTGCACCACTTAAAGAAATAAAATTTTAAAACGTATTAAATAGAAACCATGTTTTACTCATTTACATTATCACTGCTTTTACTATATTTTTTATCAAATAAATGCTGACTTTGTTACTGACCCCACATTTTTGAATAGTACTATATGTACCTTGTACTTTTTGCCTTGGAAATGTAATTAAGTATGAACGGAAGTGTTCGATTTCAGTTGTACTCGAGAAAATATCTGCCTAACAAAAGCATGTGCTCCATGTGACCCACCTTGGGTGCACTGCACCCAGCAAGAACATGCTTGTGTTGTGTATCTGCACTGTCAGCAAGTCAAGTCAATTTTTATTTATATAGCGCTTTTAACAATACCGATTGTGTCAAAGCAACTGTACAGCATTAATTAGTAAATAGTGTGTCAATAATGCAAAATGTCAATAGTAAACACTAATTTTTCAGTTCATCATTGAATTCAGTGATGTGATCATCCTGCTCAGTTCAGTTTAAATAGTATCTTGCAATCATGTCAACGATATCGCTGGAAATGAATTGTCCCCAACTAAGCAAGCCAGAGGCGACAGCGGCAAGGAACCAAAACTCCATCGGTGACAGAATGGAGAAAAAACCTTGGGAGAAACCAGGCTCAGTCGGGGCCAGTTCTCCTCTGACCAGACAGAAATGTACGGAAAAATCAAAGACGTAATCAAACAGATGATGAAAACTATTAACAGCAATTATTATACAATGCAATCAAACTTATAGCAAAGTTTGGTAGTTTTGTATGTTGTCTGAGAGTTTTCATCATCTGAGGTCTTCTGAGGGGTTGCATCATCTCTTCTCATCTCTTCTCTTCTGGATCCAGACTGAAGCTTGTGTAATCCTAGTTACCTAGGGATGTCAATCCTGTGGCAAAAACAGAGAAACAAATACAAACATAATTAGCGTAGCTGCTGTTCCAACCAAGCAAAATTGATTTGTTTAACCCAAACTAAAGAATAATAATGTGCATTTGATTAGATATAACTGCAGTACAAGATTATGAGATGCATTATTTAAATGCTTGGCCAAAGAGATGTGTGTCTTTAATCTAGATTTAAACAGAGAGAGTGTGTCTGAACCCAGAACGTTATCAGAAGGCTATTCCAGAGTTTGGGAGCCAAATGCAAAAAAAGCTCTACCTCCTTAGTGGACTTTGCTATCCTAGGTACTACCAAAAGTCCATAATTTTGTGACCTTAGGGAGTGTGATGGATTGTAGCGTGGTAGAAGACCAGTTAGGTACGCAGGAGCTAACCCATTAAGGGCCTTATAGGCAAGTAATAATATTTTGTAACTGATATGGAACTTAATAGGTAGCCAGTGCAGAGACTGTAAAATTGGCGTAATATGATCATATTTTCTTGACCTGGTAAGGACTCTAGCCGCTGCATTTTACACTACCTGTAGCTTGTTTATTGAAGATGCAGGACAACAAGCTAGCATTGCATTACAATAGTCCAGTCTAGAGGGCATGAATGCAGGAACTAGCTTTTCTGCATCAGAAACAGGTATCATGTTTCGTAATTTGGCAATGTTTCTAAGATGGAAGAATGCAGTTTTTTTGTAACATGGGAAATATGATTTTCCAAAGATAATTTTCTATCTAATATAACACCCAGATTTTTCACTGTAGAGTAAGTAACAGTACATCTGTCTAGTTGCTAATTGTAATCCAAGAGATTATGTGTACTGTTTTTTTTGGTCTAATAATTAATATCTCTGTCTTATCCGAATTCAGTAGGAGAAAATTATTGGCCATCAAATCTTTTAAATTTTTAATACACTCTGTTAGCTTAGATAATTAAGTTTCATCTGGTCTTGTTGAGATTTGTAGTTGAGTATCATCAGCATAACAATTGAAGCTAATCCTGTATTTTCTAATAATATTGCCAAGGGGCAACGTGTATATCGAAAATAGGACCTAGGACAGTTCCTTGTGGCACTCCATATTTTACTGTGATAATTGAGATGACTCCCCATTTAAATGAACAAGGTGGTAGCGATCGGACAGGTAGGATCTAAACCATCTTAAAGCCTGCCCTTGGATACCTGTATAGTTTTGTAATCGATCTATGAGTATGTCATGATCTATAGTATCGAACGCAGCACTAAGATCAAGTAAAACTAGCAATGAGACACAGCCTTGGTCTGACGCAAGAAGCTATTTGTAATTTTAACAAGTGCAGTTTCTGTGCTATGGTGGGGCCTGAAACCTGACTGAAATTCTTCATAGAGATCATTTTTTTGCAGGAAGGAGCACAATTGAGCAGACACAACTTTTCTAAAATTTTAGACATAAAAGGAATATTTGAGATGGGTCTGTAATTTGCCAGTTCAAAAAACCCTAAGGGGACACATCTGTTGGGTTTCTTAAGAGGCTTAATAACTGCCAGCTTGAATGGTTTTGGGACGTGACCTAAAGACAATGACGAGTTAATAATATTGAGAAGCGGTTCTTCTGCTACAGGTAACAACTCTTTCAGTAATTTAGTGGGTACAGGATCTAACAGGCATGTTGTTGGTTTAGATGCAGTGATAAGTTTATTTAGCTCTTTCTGTCCTATAGCTGTAAAGCACTGCAGTTTATCTTTTGGTGCGATGAATGAAGCTGAAGTATTATACACTGTAGAATCTACATTTGTTATTGTATTTCTGATGTTATCTATTTTATCAGTGAAGAAATTCATAAAGTCATTACTATTAAACTGAGGGAATATTTAGATCGGGTGGCGTCTGGTTATTTGTTAATCTAGCCACTGTGCTAAATAAAAACCTAGGATTGTTTTGGTTATTTTCTATGAGTTTGTGGATATGCTCGGCCCTGGCAGCTTTTAGAGCCTGTCTATAGCTGGACATACTGTTTTTCCACGCAATTCTAAAAACTTCCAAGTTAGTTTTTCTCCATTTGCGCTCAAGACTATGAGTTTTTTCTTGAGAATGGGTATTACTGTTGTACCATGGCACAGTACGTTTTTCTCTAACCTTTTTCAATTTGATGGGGGCAACAGCTTCTAATGTATTAGAGAAGATAGTGCCCATGTTGCTAGTTATTTCGTCTAGTTCATGTGTACTTATTGGTACACAGAGCAGTTGAGATAAATCAGGCAGGTTATTTGTGAATCTGTCTTTGGTGGCTGGAACAATAGTTCTGCCTGGACGATAACAAGGAGCCATATAGTTAATATTAGTAATACGCAGCATGCACGATACAAGGAAATGGTCAGTAACATCATCGCTTTGAGGTACGATATCTATATCAGTAAGATCAATTCCATGCGATATAATTAAATCTAGCGTATGATTAAAACGATGAGTGAGCCCGGTGACGTTTTGCTTGACTCCAAAAGAGTTTATTAGGTCAGTAAACGCAAGTCCTAATGCATCATTTGTATTATCAACGTGAATTTTAAAATCTCCGACAATTAGTGCTTTATCAAAAGTAACAAATAGGTCTGAGAGGAAATCTGCAAATTCTTTTAGGAAATCTGTATACGGCCCTGGTGGTCTATACACAGTAGCCAGAGCAAGAGATACGATAGATTTCTTTTGCATATCTGACAGTGTAACATTAAGCATTAGTATTTCGAATGAGTTAAACCTGTATCCTGTCTTCTGAGTAACATTGAGAATATCACTATATATTGTTGCAACACCGCCGCCACTACCAGTCTGACTGGGCTCATGCTTATAACAGTAGCTTGTTGGAGTAGACTCATTTAGACCAATATAGTAATTTGGTTTAAGCCAGGTTTCAGTAAGGCAGAGTATATTAAAACTATTATCTGTGATCATTTCATTTACAATAACTGCTTTGGGTGAGAGTGATCTAATGTTTAGGAGCCCAAACTTTAAAAATGGTTTTTGTTCATTTATTTTAAATTTTTCTGGTTTAATCACGATCAGATTTTTTCTAGATCCTGCGTTAATTTTATATTTTGACCTCACTATTCGGGGGAACAGACTCAGTCTTTATAGATTGGACAGCACAAATACTTCTATCTTTTAAGCGGGTAGAACACAAGTCATCAGGGCAGTTATTTGAGATTTGACTTACTAGTCATATGGAGCGCAGCGTCCTGGAGATGTTGTCCGACATGAGCTCCGCTCCGACTCTGCTGGGATGCAGGCCATCAGCGCGAAAAGCCTAGGACGCTCCCAGAAAAGATTCCAGTTATTAACAAAGAGCAGTTTCTGTTCTTTACACCATGACAATAACCATTCATTTAAAGCAAAAAGCCTACTGAACTTTTCATGTCCTCTTCTATACGTGGGAAGCGGTCCTGACACGATGATGTCGTCGCGGGCGATGTGCTGCGTACTGTCTTGATCAGGCTCCTGAAGTCCCTCTTCACCGTCTCCGTCTGTCATAGCTTGGTGTCGTTAGCCCCCGTGTGAAGCACGACCGCTCCGGTGCTCTCGTTGCCCTTCAGGATCGCGGGTAGCTGCGCAGAAACATCGAGAACACGAGCACCAGGGAAACAGTGAGTGTGCACTTTACCTTCAGCTAACGTAGCACGGACGTGCCGGACGATGGAGTCTCCGATGATCACAGCGTCGCGTTCCGTCTCGCGGAGGGGAGCGAAGCGGTTCCGGGTGGAGATCTCGAAGACCGGAGGCGGTGGAGGGGGAGAGGTCGTCGCCCTGGACCTGGCTCGCGTCTTCCGCTGCGGCTGTACCCAGGGTCCGTGGTGTCCCGGCGCTGGAGTGAAGGACATCTGGGAAGATTGTGTCCTGGGTGCACCGGGCCTGTGCAGGGAAACACACGGAGTAGAGGTGGTGGGAGAGTTAGCAGCGCGCTGTATACTTACCTCGGACTTGTGAGCGTCAGCCTGGGATGTTTCCAGCGCGGCTCTCCGCGCTCTCCGCTGGGTCTGCTTTGCCACCAGGTCCCGTATCTGCTTCTCCACGGCCTCCAGCTCGACCTGCACAGAATGCAGATCGAACTCTGTGTCCTCACCTCACTCAAAGGTAGACCACTTCCGCCATTACATGCAATACCAGGAGTAAAAAATGTGTGTGAAAGGAGTATAGTCATGTAAGCGAGATTAGCGGCAACCACGCTGGCGATGCTAGCGGGCTATATGCTAATAGCAGACTCGGAAAGTCAAAAATAGAACTAGTGATAAGGCGCTCTGATTGTTTTTGTTGTAGAATACGATAGGGGATATATTCACGTTATAGAAACGAAAATGATGGTGTATAAAAAATATTTTAAGATAAAAAATAGACAATAAAGATTTAATTTGACGGAGCTCAAACTCAAACCACACGGCAGCAACAAACAGCACTGTTCTGTATTCATGTGCAAGCAAGATCCAGCATCCTAACTGGCAAATGAACTTCCCTTCTGCTCCGCTGTGCAGATGTCAAGATCCTGTGTGCATCTGACTGGTTTGGATTGCTTTAAATTTCCAAGAAACAAAAGGATGCAGCTACAGAAAAAACAAGAGAACCAAAACAAAAACATACTGTGATCCCCCCCCCTTATATGTATGTCATAAATTGTTAGTTCCCTATCTGCTGGTCACTACGAGTTATGTTGTGACGACACTAGGGGTCTAACTTGGGAGCCCAATCAACTCTGACTTTTAGTATGGGTATAAATAGTCGACATGTGCATCCACTCAGATTTTTGCTTCAGAGCCGAGTGGGTGAATGATTTCTTCTCCACAAAGCCTTTTCGTTCTGACTGGAAGAAAGAAGCTGTTCCTGGTTGGCGTGATGGCACAAACAGCAGTGTCTCTGTTGATTCAGCGATTCCCCTGGGTGCTTCAACTAAAAGAGCAGTTTCTCATCACAGACGGCTCACGTATTTTTAGAGATGCCATTTCGTCGTTACCTGTCCTCTGTCGATGGCCACGAGCGTTGCCTTCAGTGTCTGGGCATCCAACACGATGAAGCTGCATTCGTGGATGACTCATGCGTTCATTGCGAGAGTACGAGCATGGCTTCGCTGCGATTTCGCCTCTCTCTCCTCACAGGGCACCCTCTGTCTCTACCCATCCCGGTTTCCCTGTCACATGCAGGGGACCACCAGCTAGAGCTCTGGAAGATCTGAGGGTCACAGTGGGAGCTTCTCTGCCTGGCACATCTCCGCGGACCTCTCACTCCTCCCGCAGCGAAAGTCCTGTGCGGCTCTCAGTCGCCGGAGGATCGGATGTCAATCGCAGCATCGGGGGATGGGCTATCGTCCTCAGAGGATAAAGATTTGGCGGGGCTGCCCCCCTCGGGTGTTGTCGCCACCGCCGAATCGGACCCGGAGTTGACAGCCATGCTTTCCCGGGCAGCCGTATGTATCGGGCTGGAGGTGAACACACCATCCAGTCCCAAGCCCTCGCGGCTGGATAATTGGCACCGCCGCTCGTCTCCCTCCTCTGTCCTCACTACCCTCGATGGCGGGGTGGCAAGGGGGTACGTAGGCATTCCCCAGGTGGAGAGAGTGGTTGAGGTGCACCTGTGCCTGCAAAACGCCGACCACTTGGCGTTATCAAACTCTGTAAACATGAGAGCGGCAGGCAAGCTGGGGCTCTGGACAGGGCCTCAACTGCTTTGGCACATCAGTCGCCTAGAGCTGTTGGCAGTGCATCTGGCTTTGCGGCAGTTCCGGCCATTGCTGCAAGACAAGCACATGTTGGTCCGCACAGACAACACTGCGGCTGTCTCGTACATAAACCAGCAGGATGGTCTACGGTCACGTGGCATGTCACAGCTCACCCGTCATCTCCTCCTCTGGAGTCACACGCGGCTCAAGTTGCTGCGCGCCGTCCACATTCCGGGGAAGCTCAATCGTGCAGCTGACACACTCTCACGACAGCTCACGTTCCCCGGAGAATGGCGACTCCATCCCGAGACGATCCAGCAGATCTGGAGTCGATTCGGGGAAGCCCAGGTACTGTACACCTGTTTGCTTCCCACGAGTCCGCCCACTGCCAGCTGTATTACTTCCTGACTGAGGCCCCCCTCGGTACTGATGCACTGGCACACAGCTGGCCTCGGACTCTACGCAAGTATGTGTTTCCCCCAGTGAGCCTTCTCACACAGACACGGTGCAAGGTCAGGGAGGACGAGAAAGTCCTGCTGGTTGGAGCCTTACTGGCCCACCTGGAACTGATGTTTCAGAACTCATGTTCCTTTTTTCCCTTGGGGAAAAAAAAAACCCCCCCCCCCCAGGGCCCACATCCCTGTGCATCCTCTGAGAACGGACCCCCCCCGTAACTCGTCACCAATATGTCACCCGCGTCTAGACTCTGGGACTCCATGAGTGGCTCCTGAACGGGACGTGGCACACTTAAGTGATCTGCCACCAGTGGTGGTAAACACGATCACTCAGGCTAGAGCTCCCTTGACGAGGCAAGGCCTAATCTGCGTGGAGTCTGTTTCTGAACTGGTTTTCTCTTCTCTGCCGAGTTGCACGACCCCAGAAGATGCATTAGTGGAGTGTGGCTTTCTTCCTGCAAACAGGTTGGAGCTAGACTGTCACCCTCCACCTTGACAGTGTATGTGGCTGGCTATCACAGCACTCACAAGTGCGTGATGGCCTTCCCTGGGAAAGCACATCTCAATTGTCCATATTCCCTGAGGGGTGCCAGATGTTAAATCCTCCTAGTCCACTCTGGTGCCCTCCTTTGATCTCTCTACTGTCCCTGGCTGTCCTTCAGATGTAATCCTTTGTGCCGCAGACTCAGTTGAGGCTTTAATTCCGTCTGCTAATACCAAGCGCTCCGGACCGCGCTCACTTTCCACAAGAGGGTTTGGGACCTCAAAGCATTTTCGGTGAGCGAAGA
The DNA here is from genome assembly GCA_018155175.1 of Sinocyclocheilus anophthalmus. Taxonomy (NCBI): domain Eukaryota; kingdom Metazoa; phylum Chordata; class Actinopteri; order Cypriniformes; family Cyprinidae; genus Sinocyclocheilus; species Sinocyclocheilus anophthalmus. Next base: position 318,317 of record JADLZN010010218.1, on the reverse strand, counting down.
GTGCCTTGTGTTCAGGCCGACCTACTCTCAAGTTGTCCTGAGACCCCGGCTTGGATACGTGCCCAAGGTTCCCACCACACCTTCAGGTGGTGAACCTGCAAGCACTGCTTTCGGAGGAGGCAGATCCAGCTTTGGTGTTGCTGTGTCCCGTAAGAGCGTTGCGCATATACGTGGACTGCACCTGGAACTTCAGAAGCTCTGAGCAGCACTTTGTCTGCTACGGAGGTCAGCAGAAAGGGAAGGCTGTCTCCAAGCAGAGGTTGGCCCACTGGATAGTGGATGCCATCGCCTTGGCCTACCATTCTACCATTCCCAACACTCCACACGAGGTGTTGCCTCCTCCTATGCACTGGCGCACGGCACCTCTCTGGCAGACATCTGTATGGCTGCGGGCTGGGCAACACCTTTCGTGAAATTTTACAGTTTCCACATTGAACCGGTTTCTTCCCGTTGGGTAACAGGTAAGTGTCGGAAGAGCCGGCCGGTGTCACACTTGCTGTGCCATTCCCCCTCACACAGGGATGCGAGCGCCTTTCTTCTCCCAGTAGACTTCCCTGGTCGGCGAACCCTGGTTGAGTATCCTCCAGCACCCCCGGCAGTCAGACTGGGCGGAGAAGTCTGACGCCAGGCCCAGTATCAGTGTTAGCTTGCCCGGGTTTCCGGTCAGCCCCTTTACTAGGCCAGGTTTCCATATGGCTTGATTCCCTGTGGGCGATCACATATTCATATTCTTCCAAGGTAAGGTTTCCCTCTCGGTGAACCCATGTCTTCCCTTTGACAGACCACTCTGTCAGCCTCTGCTGGCAGCCATTCCTCTCTACTCCTAGGTCGGACCTGCCTCAGAGACCATTCCATATGTAGAACTGCCCCCTGGGTCAGTCCATATCAGTGTATCCACATGATACTTCCCTACGGGCAGGATGTGGTCACCGTAGCGCCCTTTTCCGGAAGGCTCACTTCCCCTTTGTTACTGGCAAGCTGTAACAACAAACAGGAAAGGCGTGAAGCACCCTTCATGAAGGTCAAAATCCCTTCTCTTAAGAAAAAAAATTATGTCATAGGAACAGTGGTGTGGCTATCTCCAGCAGCGTTGTACTCGCCTTTTGGTCCCTGCGGGCACCAGAGTCAGGGAATTTTTCGTTGGGACGTTGGGAAGGTTACAACATTTGCGTAGCATTTGCCTGACATGCAGCTGCTTGTCAACATTTGCAGCACTACAGGGTTCTGATGGGGTTCAGGTTGTGGAGCTTTCCATATATCCCCTATGTCGTCACGACATAACTCGTAGTGACCGACAGATAGGGAACGTCTCAGTTACGTACGTAACCCTCATTCCCTGATGTCCCCATGCCACAACCTCAAACCATCGCTGGTTGCCAGGGACACATTCTCGGCTCCTCAGCATAAAACCTGAATGAGTGGATGCACCTGTCGCCTATTTATATCCGTATGCGCGGGGAGTGGCTCAGGTATGCAAAATCCACTAGCCAAAATGTACTGGCATTTTCTCTGAAAGTCAGAGCAGATTGGGGCTCTCAAGTAAACCCCCTATGTCATCACGACATAACGTCTCCGTTCCCTCTATCAGGGAGTGAGGGTAACGTACGTAACCGAGACGATTATAGTACTATGGTACTTAGCGTGCAATAAAGTATCTGAATGCAAAATGGTAAACACTGCTGGCACACATAAATAATTTTCGAATAAAATTGAAAAGCAGCCCAAATATTTCTTGTTTCCACATTGTTTTGATGTTGTATTAAAGAGAGAAAGATCTGATGTTGTACACTGGAGAACATGTGCATTAAAAAAATATAGAACAAAGCAGTTTTTTATTTGTCTGGATTTCCATATGAACAAACAATCTCCACCACTGAAAATTCTGTAGGAGCTGAAAAACAACAGTATCCTTCACTGAATACTGGGGCTTTAAATCCAAGCCTGGAGGCGCCTTACGGGACCTTACATCAATGGGCTTAAAGAAGTAGAAATACATAAAACAAACATGTGCACCAATGAAAATTCTAAATCCTACTGAATGCGAAAGACTGAACCTAAAAATAAAATGAAATAATCCCTATAAAACACAACTGTCAAGTGGGGACACAAACATATATTGTAGGCAAATGTCTTCCTGACTAAATGATGGTCTTTAGATTATTTGTGCCCAGTCACCAGTTCAGTGAAGCAGAAAATAGGAAAACTGCCTCGTAGGGCAGCACAGGTTTACTTGAAGAGAAACTTCAGGTTCCCAGGAGCCACAGGGAGTCACCTCAGCAAAATGGGAGAAGCAGCCTGCAGCGCTAATTATAAACTTGTCAAAAGAAAGTGTGTTTATAACGGCATCTAATAAAATAAAAGGAATTTATTAGGCTACTAATCTATTTCTGCAGGATACAGCAGTTAGCCAGTAGGTGGCGACAAGGGGCTGTCATTATGAATGTGTCATTGAATCAATCATTCAACTGATTTGCTCAAATTACACTGGTATATTAATGCACAAAACAAGTTTCTGTTTTATAAATGACTCTTTTGAATCATTTCCTCAACTGTTTTGTTCACAAACACTGGCTAAATTAAGAACAGCATAATACTCTTACTGTTTTAACCATATATTAGAGTAGTATTCAGTGTTGCCAGGGTCACGGTTTTCCCGCACTGTTGTGGGAAAAAGAGCCATGGGTTGCATTTTTTGGGCTACTTTTATAATGTACCATGGCTGCCAAAGAGTTCATCTGTACACAAAGAAAAATGAAACTAGATCATTTTACTAATGTGTATTGATCCTTGGAATTAATATCTGGCAACCTAAGGACTGCTGAAAGAGCGCGTGAAAGGGACGGTATGGGGGCACGTTTTATGCTACTGTACTTCACAAACTAGCAGTCTTTCATTTATTTGTACTACAAACTACAATGTGTTAAAAACAATGGTTCCCAATCCTGGTCCTGGAGAACCCCCAACACTGCACATTTTAGATGTCTCCCTATTCAAACACACCTGATTCAACTCATCAGCTCATTAATGAAGACTCCAAGACCTCAAATGTGAGTGTCAGATAAGAGAGACACCAAAAACGTGCAGTGTTGGGGGTTCTCCAGGTCCAGCATTGGGAACCACTGTGTTAAAATAATTGGGTAAGTGAAAAGACTATGTGTTTTAAGGCAACAACTAGCGTATAGAGAGCATTTTAATCTGCTATATGTGACTATAAGGCATAAATTATAAAAAAATAGAAATCATGTTTTTCTGCTGTTTTGAATCAATGTGTATTGTGAAAAGCGTGAAAAGGTTTTGTTAGGTGGTTGCTAATAGATGAATGCTAAAGTGTTGCTATGCAGTTTCAATGCTTCTAGCTTGTTTTAACACATTGTTATTATGTTTTGGAACATTGCATGTTTAAGACATTGTTATCATGATTAACGCATTGCTACATTGTTGTTAGCATTGTTGTTGCGAGTTTTTATCTCACAATTCTGACTTTTTTTCTTGCAATTGCGAGTTTACATCTCACAAATCTTACTTTTTTCTTGCAATTGCGAGTTTACCTCTCACAAATCTAACTTTTTTTCTCAGAATTGTGTAAGACCAACTATTTTTCTCAGAATTGTGAGATTCGCAGTTGCGAGTTATAAAGTCAGAATTGTGACATATAGACTCGCCATTTTATATATCGCAAAAAAAATCTGATTTGTGAGTTTACATCTCAATTCTGACTTTATAACTCGCAACTGTGAGTTTATATCACATAATTCTGAGAAAAAGTCAGAATTGCGAGATGTAAAATTGGAATTGTAAGAAAAAAGTCAGAATTGCAAGATAAAAAGTCACAATTACCTTTTTTATTTTTTATTCAGTAGTGAAATGGGCTTCCATAGAGTTCCACCAACCTAATCATTCAGAAAAGAAATGCCACTACTGTGTGTTGTCCGTTGCAGTGTTTTTTTCTGTGGCTTTGTCTCGAACTATTTCATTGATAGAGCAAAAACTAAAAAAGTAGCTCTAAAATGCAAGTTACAATATCAATTTCTTGTTTATTGAACTGTTGTGTAAAAGTAATATCACATTCACAATCATGCTGTAATTGCAAAGACAGTGAAAGCATATTTTAACTTCAATAAAGTAAAATTTGATGATGAATAGGGAAATACAAATGATATTCTGTTGAAAATAAATCCTATTTAAAATAAAATTAAACTTTTATTTTAAGTGATGAAGTTTGGTATCATGTGAATAATAATGATGTCATGTTGGACATGTACGGCACACATGGCTGCATTTCCAAAGAATGACCCAGTGTAGTGACAGACAGTGGTCTTGGTCTCCTGTAATGAGCCACACTGGGAAGCTGGTTATGTGAGTTTCCTCTCTGAAGGATCCCAGAGAGGGTTTGTGTGTCTATGGGAGCTAATGAAGTAAAGCAGCCACAGGCAGACTCACACTTGTTCAGCTGCTTAATCTCTCCACATTATCCTCCAATAATCCTCAATTCCAATCTCATCACTGGTGGGAGACCCGACTGTGGCAGTGAAGTGATGCAACGGATGCTGGTATGTCACATGACCATATCAACATAGTGGATGTAGTACATCCGAAATTCATTCATACCACTCATACTGCTGTATAGGATCTGCTTTTTTAACGGTCGCAAAGTAAATTCAAATTAAAATGCAGTGCCTACTCTGTATGTGTAGTACTCCTGTAAAGGATGATATGAAATTAATTGCATTCAAGCGATGCTACATTTTCGTTCACCCAATCACACACATCCATCTCCCGCTATGGCAATATAACATTAATTTGAAGCAATAACTCTTATTATAAACCCTTATTCAGTATACCACACTCTCCCCCTCAAAGTAAAGATGTCGTCCCGACATCAAATTGCTTAATTAGTCACAGTAATGCTCAATTTACAGTATTTAAACTTTTAACTTTACCCAGCAGTTATCTCCAACATAAGATATTACAGCACTGTTATCAACATTTTCCTTGAACTCTTTTTTTTAGTTTCAGTATTTCTGCAATAAGCATACGTTCACAATTGTGATATTGCTCATTTTCCATACAAGAGTCCTTATTAGTCAATAGACAAGAGGCACTTGGTTGTAATAGTCTCATGAGGTAACGTTAGTGTAAAAAAAAAAAATTTGAAACCACCAACAAGTCTCTTTAAAGGAAACAAACAATCCATCCATTTGCTCCAGCAAAAAAGTTATTTGAAGAGGAAAAATATTAAAAAAGCGTCAAAAAGAAAGTCTCAAAGTGATTCAAAGTGTCCACAGTTTCAAGACCACACAACAGTCAATTTTCTTAATATCTGATAAACAGTCCATAGTTTTTGTTTTGCAATAGTTTCTTACTATGGGCAATAAACAGTCTCTGGGTAATGTGCTGTATAGTGGCATTTCATACCTTCAACACAGGCCATACAGTCACTAGTTATAGGAGTAAAGTTTATGTGGTAGCAATTAATAGCACACACATGAGGGCTGGGGGTAACAAAGTGGTGTTGCTAACCAGGGTGTTACAGCTGTCATTCTTCTGGACGCAAAGTGTGGGTAGTGGGTATTGCCCACTATCTGCACATTGTAGCACGATGGGGTCCCAGGATTTTCATATGTAAACTTTTTTAGGTGGCCGTCGCTTTCTCCTGGTGAATTGGTACCCGTTTTCCTCCTCTGAGGTCCTGTCCCTGGACCTAGGCACTTCAGCTGTTTCATTAACAGGTAAGTCTCGTTGCATTGGGTCAACAGTTGGTTCATTTTCATGAAGTTCTTGTCTTATTGCAGGTGCAGAGGCAGGCACAGGAAGATCTATCTCTAATTCGGCCGGGGGTGACTGTGGCCTTGGTTCCAACACTGGAGAGCTCGATCGAGGCTCAGAAGGTACTGACTGTGGTGGTAACATATCCTTTTTTTCTAGGGAATCACCGCTTTCTTGTGGTCTTCTCTGATAAGGCTCCACTTGGAAGTAGTACTCATCCTCTTCGCTTTCATTATCGCACTCTGGCTCACATTCTCTTCCCCTGGTGGGCTGAGTTCTGCTGCTTCTTGGTTGATGTTCTTGCTTTGGTTTGGTACTTCGAGTTGATGGGATTTTAAGAGGTAGATGGTCACATGGAAGAAGAAGATTGCGATGTAAAACTATTGATCTACCTTTACTCTGCTCAGGTTTTACTTCATAGATTGGTGCATCATTTGCTACCTGGCGTGTGGTCACATGGAAGAAGAAGATTGCGATGTAAAACTATTGATCTACCTTTACTCTGCTCAGGTTTTACTTCATAGATTGGTGCATCATTTGCTACCTGACGTGTGACAAAGTGAACTTCATCTTCCCAGTAATTCCACAGTTTCCCGGTCCCCCCTCTTGGAGTCAAGTTTTTCACGAGGACCCTGCTTCTTGGGAACAGGTCAGTACACCTCACTATTTGATCGTAATTCCTTTTGTTTCTTTCAACATACTTGTTTGCCTGTTCTCTCGCTATCTCACAAGCTTCCTGCATCCCTTTCATCTATTGCTCCATGTACTCACTATAACTTTGAGAGTTATTGCCTGGGTTGAGTCCGAAGAGAGCATCGATGGGCAGCCTTGGTGCGCGGCCGAACAGCAGGTGAAAGGGTGAGAAGCCAGTCACGTCACATCTAGTACAGTTGTAGGCGAAGTTTAATTTGTTGAGTGCAGCCTTCCAATTCGACTTTTGTTTTTCAGTCAGGGTTTTCAGCATCTGCAGTAATGTCCTGTTAAATCTTTCCACCTGCCCATTCCCCTGGGGGTGGTAGGGGGTGGTCTTTGAGCCAGCGACACCACTGTACTTTCTGAGTTGGGTGAGTAGCTGATTTTTGAATTCTCCCCCTTGGTCATGGTGAATCCTAGACGGAAACCCAAACTTGAGGGTGAAATCGTTGAATAATCGTTCAGCCACTGTTTTTGCTGATTTTGAGGTTGTGGCATAGGCCTGTGCAAATCGGGTGAAGTGGTCAACGATTACCAAAATGTACTTGTAGCCTCCCTTGCATTTGTCCAGATGAAGAAAGTCAATGGACACCAATTCGAAAGGGTGGGTTGTTTTGATACTTTTAAGGGATACTTTTAAGGGTCTTGTCTCACGGCATGGTTTTTTTTGTTTGATGCAGGAGCAGGTTCTCAGGACATAGTTTTCAATGTCTTTCTGCATGTAGGGCCAGAAGAACCAATCCCTTATGAGGCTTGTGGTGCGGTCGAGGCCCTGATGACCCATCTTATCATGCATTTCCCTTAGAACAGTTCTTTTGAATTGAGTTGGTAATACCAGCTGTGTCCTTTTGAGATGTGTGGCGGAACAGAATGCCATGTTCATCCAGCTTCAGCTTATCCTATTCTCTCAGAAGAACTTTGGATAACGAGTTGGCCGAACGCCACTGCTGAGGAGGTCTAGATCCTGTTTGTAAGTGTTCAATGATTACTCTAATGTCCTTGTCATCCTTTTATGCTTGTCTAATTTCTTCTTTTGACAGGGGTTTAAGGAGTCCCTCATTTTCCTCCACACATGTTAGTACACTCTGACAGGCTACAGCAAGGGACACATCTGGATTATTCTGGAGCTCCACTGCTTGGATTACAACTCCCACGCAGTCAGATGAGAACTCCTCAGTACATTCTCTCATTGTCATTTCCAGATCTGCTGGCATCCTGGAGAGTGAGTCCGCATCTATGTTTTCTTTACCTGGACGGTAGCGGATGGTAACATGGAAGTCTGCGAGCTCTGACACCCACCTACACCCGGTGGCGTTCAACTTTGCAGAGGTCAGAACATAGGTCAATGGGTTATTGTCACTAAACACTGTAAAGGTTGGTGCATAATACAGATAGTCTCTGAATTTTTCAGTGATTGCCCATTTTAGAGCTATGAACTCCAGCTTCCCACTGTGCATATGATAATTTTTCTCTGCCGCTGTCAAGGTCCGGGAGCCATAGGCAATTACTCTCAGCTTGCCATTCTGATTCTGGTATAGAATGGCTCCCAACCCCTGGTTGGATGCATCTGTATGGAGGATGAACGGTTGGGAGAAGTCTGGAAATCCTAAGATCGGCGGCTGAATCAAGCAGTTAATCAACTTTTCAAGGATCTCCTGATGGTGTTCTGTCCACTCAGTTGATTTACTTGATGGCACCACATGATTCCGTTTGTTGTTTCTTACTTTGTGTTTTCCTTTTCTCTGAGGCTCGGCACTGTAAGTGTTCCCTTTTAGCAGGTCGTAGAGGGGACTGGCGATCCGGGAGAAGTCTTTAATGTATTGCCGATAATAGCTGAGCAGGCCCAGAATCTTGCGTAGCTCTCCCACCGTGCTTGGTGCATGTTCTTTAAGTGCCGTTACAGTAACTGTGTCCGCGGGATCAATACACCTTCAGCTGAGACAATTCTGCCCAGATAGCGCACCTCCCTCTTAAAGAGCTCACATTTTCTCGGTTTTAACTTGACTCCGTGGGACTGCAACCTTTGCAGCACTCTCCTTACTGCTTCCACCTGTTCGTCGAAGGACTCAGTAAAGACCAAGATGACATCTAAATAGGGTATGCATATTTTGTCCCTCAAATCTTCCAGGCTTTCCTCCATAAACCGTTGGAACGCTGCAGGCGCGTTCATGAGGCCGAAAGGAATACGGATCCATTCATAGAGGCCCCACAGTGTAGTGAATGCAGTCAAGTACCTACTCTCTGGGGACATGAAGCCTTGATGGTACGCCTTTCCCTGGTCCAGCGGAGAGAACCACGCATTGCCCCCCAGGTCATCTAGGATATCCTGCACCCTGGGTATTGGCTGGCGATCAGGGATTGTTTTGCTGTTCAGGTCCCTATAGTCAATACACAGCCTGAGGCTGCCATCCTTTTTACGGATGCAGACAATTGGGGACGAGTAAGGGGAATGAGACTTGGCCACCCATCCTTGAGCAATCAGGTCATGTAAGTAGTCCTTCATTTCCTGGTATAACGGTTTAGGGACTGATATATATGTGCGGGCAACAGGGGTGTTATCATTTAATGAAATACTCAGTTGCAGGCCTGGAACACAGCCGATAACATCGTCTGACTTCGAGAAGGCATGACATTCTTCACGCAACATCTGCTTCACTTGTTGTTGTTGGGGCAGATTTAAATGGCTCACGTCAACTGGAGGGTCCCATGAATCTCTGTTGCCATCTCCCTCCATGGTTTCTGGTAGAACCTGAGTAACAGAGGCTGTGGCTGCAGACTGTGGATTTGCTATTGGTAAGACAGACTTAACTGGCTGCAAAGTTCCTAGCTCGGCTCTACTGCTGAGCATGATGTCATGGTCTGTTCCATTCTGTACACTGATAGTAATCACTGGGCGGGCCCCCGTTTTCAGAATGAAAAGGGTATCAAAAAGTTCAAGGCCATCGGGGTACAGTGGGTTAATGGGTGGTTCAAACAGCAGCACACTGTCTTGTTTCACGTAAGGCACTTTTACCAGACACTGAATTTGCATAACGGTGTGCTTCCGTATGTTTACAGGCTCTTTCAGGGTTCTTACTATGTACTCACTGAGGCCCTCTGTAGTCACCAAACTGATGAAGGTATGTACACTTTTCTTTATGCTAGGGAAAGCATTCCTGACAGTTCTGTACAAACACGCATTAGTGACATCGTGAGATCCATTGGTTTCATTCGGTCTCATTATTTGTTCTATCACATTATACCCAATGATAGGTCTGGACAATTCTTGGTCCTTCAAGACAAGCACAGGGATTTTTAACTCTTTCTCATTGGTTACAGGGGATGCCAGCTTGAAGGTCAATTCCACCCATCTACTGGAAATGTTTCTTAGTGTCACCTCAGGTGCATATTTGGCTTTCCACTGCTCACCTATAACGCATACTTGGGAGCCTGTGTCCCATAATGCTTCTGTCTTTTTTTGTAGATAACAGGTCACAAGGCATTGTTTGCCCACCAAGAACGTGACAGGAGAATGCTGGTTAACTTGACAAGGGGCAGTTAAAATACTATAAAGTGACTGGGACTCAAGCCGTCTCTGATGGCCCATGCTACATTTCTCATGTTTTTGGGACTTCCCTACTGCTCAGCTCACACCCTGTCCCTTGGGGGCAACCCCGCTATCTGAGGTCTGGCACCTTTACTCCTACAGCCAGCTGAGAAGTGCTCGCTGATGCCACAGTGGTAACAATGGGTGCAAGTTTCTTCTGTTTTGCGCTGCTGGCAATGGAAACATTGTCTGGCTCGTGAGGGACGGGGCTGGCGGAACTGATGAGGGTGCTGTTGTGGTGGCACCATATACTGCTTGGGATAATACTGCAGTGCTGCAAAACTTGACGGCTGACTTGCATAATTGATGGACATGGGATGCTGCTGAGGAGAAGGATACATACACGGCTGTCCATGGTGAGTTTCTGATATTGAATAATGCTGACGCGGCTGGTGAGAATGTTCTTGTGGAACAGTGGACAACTGAACTGGGTTTGCAGGTGGAAGAGGTATTTTCTGTTCCCTCACCTGCTGTTGGCTTTGTGAGAACTGGTGTGGAGGCATGTATGGACTTGCCTGCCGTTGATATGTAGCCGTATCTGGTTTCCAGGTCTGATGCTCTTGGACTCGGGTCCATCCTGAAGTCTGTCGGGAACCCTGATCTGAGATCTGATGCTGTGGGGACACTGCTGCTACTGTTTCTTTGTTATAGACTGCGAAACACTGCTGAGGAACAGATAAGGGTTGTTGGATTGTCTCTTTAATCTACATGATATCATCACTCTGGCTTTTCAGTTGTGACAGTAGATCGAACTTAGACTGTTTGGACTGGAATTTTTGTTCAGGGACAGGCTCGTTTAGCTGTACAGCATGACCGGTACCACTTTTTTCATATTTTCGTTTATTTTGCCTTTCAGACTCACTGGAACAAGCCACATTGAGTTTCTCCAGCAACACTTCATCTGGAATGGTGGGATCTAACAGGTATGGTTGAAGGTCACTTTGGATGCGGTCATTTTGCAATCCAGTCAAGACTGTGTGCAAAAACATATTCTGAACTAGGGCAGGATCATATTTTAACCTTGAGTCATCCTCCTGAGAAGCAAACATAATTTTCTGCCTAAGATCAAGGGCTCTTATTAGGAAGCTTTGTGGTGTTTCTCTAGAGCGCTGAGCTTCTGTGGTAAGCTGCTTATATAGTTCAGTAGCATTTTTTTTCCTGGAAATGAGAGCGAAGTATCCGTCTCAGCGTTGGGAGTGTCAACCCTGCCTTTCCCTTAAGATAGCTCCGCAGCTGAAGCCCTGGTGTGATAGCCCTGATGACAGAATCTACTATTTCCTGTTCCGCATAGCCCTTATTGAGTCCACCTTCTATCTGCTGTGCCAGACTGGAGAATGAGAGCCGGTCTTTCTGCCCTAGATCTCCTATTAGACCAGAAATCTTGAAGTCTTTCTGCCATGTTGGGGTAACTTGTCTCTGAAATGTGGGTGGAGAATAAACTTGGCCATGTTCTACATATAGATGTCTGTTTGCTGCATTCTGTGGTGCGGTGGGACTAATGTGCAAGGCAGAAAACAACTCAGCTGCACTTTCCAGCATTGCCCTCTGGACTGTGTTAACATCTACAGGTTTATTTTCCTCTCTCTCTGTACCCTGTTCTGAAGCATTAATTGTGATTCCCATGAGATGGCTCAGTTTATCATTAATTGTTAAAAGTTCAGCCATGCCGCCATCTTCTAACTCCTCTAGCTCAGCTCTCAGTAGATAGTTACTAAGAAGGCTCAACATGAACAAACGAGTCACATTTGTCTCATCCTCTCGTGTCAGGCGAAGAAAGACACTGAGTTTTGCCAGCTTTTCATGTGATAGTGTGCATAATTTCTCACCAATTTCATCCTGAAGATGTTTAAACTCATCCATTTTTGCTGCGGTGTAGACAGGCCGTTGAGAGTACTGTTTACCTTACTGACTTGACCTTGCTGCCACTTGTCACAAACTGAACCTCCAGCGCATGCACTGCTCAATTAGATATTTTTTCACCACTCGTCCTGAATGTCTCACACTGCAGCTCATCTGGGTCACTAAAAAGGGGATGATGTTGCTAAATGGGCTCTACTGTTCAGGGAGTCACTCCACCGAACATCGATCCCAGCGGTGCCTCCAAAATTGTAGTACTCATGTAAAGGATGATATGAAATGAATTGCGTTCAAGCGATGCTTCTTCACCGATGCTTTATCATGAATCAATACATTATGTACATTGCACAAGTGCATAGTCTCACACTTTTCAACAGTAATGAGTACAAATGTTTGCAAATACATAGTATCAACACAGTTTTGAATTAGATCCTGTTACGGTAACCACTTTTCACGATTTCATTCATGCCAGGTATGCAAATATGTCCACTCAACCTCATAGTCTACTCATGACTTCATACACACACTATCAGTGAATAAGCATGAAATAAACTAACAGAAGTAAGGAATAAAGAATAACAAACACATATAATGAATAAAGTATAACATGAAACGCATATAACAGTACATATACTCTGTACTTCATTTCAGAATCACCAGCGTGCGCGCTAATCGCGGCACATTTATGCTAACCATGTGCTCGGAATTGATTGTTAACATTAAACACGGAGTTTACAGACATAGCACTTATATGCATCTCCAAAAACAATTAATATAGAAAACAGTCTTTCTTATAAAGCGATTAGAACAATGATGGTATGCCTTTTGTACGTTTTATACCTGTAAAGGATGATATGAAATGAATTGCGTTCAAGCGATGCTATCATGAATGAAGCATATCGCGAGAACTCCCTCTACAAATGCACGCACTGGCGCGCACATTTTCGTTCACCCAATCACACACATCCATCTCCCGCTATGGAAATATAACATATTAATTTGAAGCAATAACTCTTATTGTAAACCCTTATTCAGTATACCACATATGCAATTTCGGACGCACCGAAACAATGTTTCAAGCACATTGTTAACATGCCTTATAAATTTACATTTATAGATAAGTTTATAGACTATATGTTGTCCCTGTTTTAACCTGGTATTAGATGTGATTGTGTAACAAAAAAAGACCCTTCATCAAGACCCTCCTTTCGTATTTCAACACACCATCCTTCTTTTTCACGGGAGTGTAAAATCCATTTGAATGAACAAACAAAGCTAGGCAACATAGGGAATGTTCTCACAACTTCCACTACATTTTTAAAATGTTATATAGATGCTAGGACAAAGCCTGTAGCTGTCTGGACCATCACCACAATATTATTTTGTTTTTATATTTACAAATACTCTGTAACCCACTCGTTAACAAGTCCCCCCCCCATCCCCCCATTCACACCCCTCACATACCCCTGAACCCTTCCCCCCGGAATGCGTAGCACCCCAGGAAGCCGAAACAGGCCCCTTTGTTGCATGGCAACCAACGCTGATATCACTGGGTTTATTGGCCAAAAGTATCTAAAGCAGGGAAAATCCCTGCATGTCCCAGGACAAACGCACAGTAGAAATTGACTTTTCTACTAATTAATTCATAGGAAAACCTTTCTTTGAATGAACACACATATTCTTCAGGCCATTGTGTAAATTATTGCTGTTTTGTATTAATCTGTTGTATTATAGACTAGTTTTATTCATGCTTACGATAAACCACTCATTCATGTAACCTTACATATACCATGTTTGGTTTCTATGAATTCGTATTCGGATGATCTAATTGAGAATGTATATTGTATGTTTACACCTACGCAACATATTAGTGTTCTAAGAGTCTTTAATAATTGTTACACAAGCTTCATACCACAAATTACCATGCTTTCCAACAAAGGGCCATAAAAAACACCCTGTATCTCAGAACCCCCACTTGAGGTTCCGGACGTTCTCATTGGATAAGCCCATCTTGAGAGGCGGGGATCTTCTCCGACTTTAAAGGCCACACTTCATGTGACCCGCCCCAGTCGGTGGTTCAGTCATATGCTAAGATGAAGATGTGAGAAAACGCTGCAGGATACCAAGGCATTGTGCCAGGCCTTTCGGCCTTGACTTTTCCATTCACCAAAGATTCTCTGACTCAAACTGGTTCTTTTCATCAACTAATTTCAGCAAGATCTTGGGCCTTAAGATTGCATCAGGAATCTCTTTCAGACAGCCGAGACTCGCAAGTATCAAACTTAGTCTTATTAATTGATACATTAAGTATCAGTTACACCTTTTTACAAAGGTGTGTTTGAACTCAGAATCTGACGTATCCCTAAAGGTGTAGATCTGCTGAATATGCAAATGGTTCCATAACTTCATGTTCTTATTTTCTGTCCTCTTTACTGAGTTAAGCTTTAACCTTTCCTATACCAACTGTATGTGTGTGTGTGTGTGTGTGTGTGTATGTTAGACCAGTTTATGTGTTTATGTGGGATGTTAGACCAGTTTATGTGTTTATGTAGTATGTTGGACTAGTTTAAGTGTTTATGTAGTTAATAAAACCTTACTTGTATCACACTTGACGTTGTTCATTGTTTGCTCATAACTGGAGTCACTTAATCATGCAGATTTATGCTACAAGCTTTTTTAGAATTGTACAGTAAGAAAGTTATTTCCCTTAACCAGGAAATTAACGTTCTTAGAATTTACAAGACAGTTGACCCTGAGAGGTCAGCTAAATATCTACAGTGGATCTAAAATATGAATAGTTAATTATAACTAGTTATAGTTAATTATTCATATTTCCTCATGAGCTGATTCGTTACTATATATATATATAGCCTTGTTATGGCAGTTATTATGTTAGGATAATAGGCTGGAAAACAATGTCACAAACAGTAGCAACAATACTAATCATGCTAGAATCATGCTAGTAACTTGCTAATCATGTTAGCGACATGCTAGTAACTTGTTAATCGTGCTAATAACATGCTTGTAACTTGCTAATCATGCTAACAAAATGCTTTAAAAAGTAATTGCATATTAAATTGCAATCGCAATATTGGTAAAAAAATAAACATACACATACACACACACACACACACATACAGTTGGTATAGGAAAGGGTTAAAGCTTAAGCAGTAAAAAGGAAATAAGGAATGAAGTTATGGAAACCTTGCATATTCAGCAGATCTACACCTGAGGGATAAGTCAGATTCTTAGTTCAAACTCACCTTTGTAAAAAGTGTAACTGATACTTATTGTATCAATTAATAAGACTAAGTTTGATAATTGCAAGTCTCGTCTGTCTGAAAATAGTTTCCTGATGCAATCTTAAGGCCCAAGATTTTTTGCTGAAGTTGGTTGATGAGAAAGAACAAGTTTGAGTCAGAGGATCTTGGTGAAATTGAAAGGACAAGGCCGAGGCCTGGCACGAGCTTAGCGTTTCCGGAAGCGTTTTTCTTACATCCTCTCAGAATTAAAACAAACCACCGACTGGGGGGGTCCCTTGAGCCTGTCCTTTAAGGTCGGAGAAGATTCACGACTCTCAAGATGGCTTGTCCAATGAGAAAGGTTGAAATTCCAAGCGGGAGGTGGCAATTGCTGGAGGTTTTTATGACCCTTTGTCTTTAAGCATGTTAATTTGCAAATGGACTTAAATCGAAGTTATTAACGATTCTCAGGGCCCTAATTTATATTGCCTATGTACCAATATATAAAATACACGCTTGTTTCGATCATAAGAAGGCGACTTCATAGATACTAGAAACAAGGTAGGATTACAAATATGAAGATGACAGGATGGGTTTCGATTATAAACCTGCATCACAGTATACAATTTCAAGGGGGAAGTCGTGGCCTAATGGTTGGAGAGTCGGACTTGTTACCCAAAGGTTGTGGGTTCGAGTCTCGTACCGGCAGAAATTGTAGGTGGGGGAAGTGAATGTACAGCGCTCTCTCCACCTTCAAAACCACGACTGAGGTAAGACCCTTGAGCAAGACACCGAACCCCAACTGCTCCCCGGGCGTGTGTCTGTGTAAATGGCTGCCCTGCTCCGGGTGTTGTTCATTCAGGTTTGTGTGTGTTCAACTCTTGTGTTTGTGCACTTTGGATGGTAAATGCATACACTAGTTGAGTATGGGTCCACCATACTTGCGCACGGTCCATGTCCGTCACGTCCAAAGACAAAGAAACGTGACAATACTAACCCAAATTTATTTCTGTGTTTAAGCTGAAGTTTCATCAGGCCATTACTACCCAGTATACAGTGTCCAATGATCCTTAAGAAATCATTCTAATAGGCTGATTTGTTGTCTGTTTTTTGAAAGAAGTATCTTATGCTCATCAAGTCTGCATTTGTTTGATCAAAAATACAGAAAAAAGCTGTAATCTTGCCAAATGTTATTACAATATAAAATAATGGTTTCTATTTTTAATATCCTTTAAAATATAATTTAATTCTGTTATGAGAGCTGAATTTCCATCATCCATTACTCCAGTATAAAGTGTCCCATGATCCTTACAGCATCATTCTAATATGCTGAGATTTATTATTAGAATTATCAATGTTGGCAACAGTTGTGTGGCCAAATATTTTTTTGGAAACTGCGATAAACTTTTTCAGGATTCTTGATGAATAAAAAGTTAGAAAGAGCATTTATTTAAAATATAAATCTTTCTAGCAATATAAGTCTTTATTATCACTTTTTTAAATTAATTTTACACATCCTTGCTGAATAAAAGTTTTTAATTTCTTTCAAAAAAGAGGCAAAAATTTGACTGTAGTGTTATGTTAGAAAAGATTATATTTTAAATAAAGCCTTCCTTTTTAACTTTTTAATTCATCAAGAATCCGAAAAAAATGCTCACAGTTCCCAAATAAACATTAAGCCAGCACAAAGTTCCACACTGATAAACAATCAGCATATTGAATGCTTTTCTGAGGATCATGTTACCTGACGACTGGAGTAATGATGCTTAAAATTCAGCTTTGCATCACAGGAATAAATTACTTTTTAATATATATTCAAATAGAAAACAGTTTTTTTTAAATTGTAATAATATTTCACAATTGAACTGTTTTTAATTGATTTTTGATCCAATAAATGCAGCCTTGTTGAGGCATAAGAAACTCCTGTAAAAAAACATAAAAAAAATCGTTCTGATCCCAAACTTTTGACCGGTACTGTGTGTTTATAGATATATAATCTATATATAAACACACTGCCATTCAAAAGTTCAGGATCCGTACGTTTTTTTTATGTTTTTGAAGAAGTTGCTTTCATCAGGCTGAATTAGTTGATCAAAACTACAGAAAAAACTTGAACTTTTGTGAAAAATTGTTGCAATTAATAACAGTTTTATATTTTAATATACTTTAAAATATAATTTATTCCTGGGATGCAAAGCTGAATTTACAGCAGCCAATACTTCAGTCTCACATGATCCTTCAGAAATAATTCTAATATGCTAATTTATAATTCATGTTGGGAAACAGTTGTGTGCTCATATTTTTTGGGACTGTTACTTTTTTTGTTTTCCGGATTCATTGATAAATGAAAAGTTAAAAAGAACATTTATTCAAAATAGAAATATTTTTTAACAATCCACCCTACCATTCAAAGTTTTGGGGTCAGTAAGATTTTTTTTTATGTATACTTTTATTCAGCAAGGATGTGTTTAATTGATCAAAGAAAAGATACTATTTGAATACATGCTATTATTTTTATCCTTTTAGTCAGCAAAGATCAAAACAAGGTTATCACATGTTCCAAAAAATAGAAGTAGCACAACATTTTCATACTGCATATAATCAGATATTAGAATGATTTCTGAGGATCTTGTGACACTGAGACTGGAGTTAATGATGCTGAAAAATTCCAGCGCCGCGTCACAGAAATAAATTATATTTTAAAATATATTAGGAAACCAATATTTCACTTTTTATTGTGTGGCCTATATATAAAAGCCACTTGATCGCATGCACACAAATCAAAGCACAAAACTTGTCTACAGCACAGCTGCCCTGCACTTTTTATTTAATAAAATAGTTTAGATACTGGATCACTACATTATATTCCTCTGCAACGAGGAGGTAAAATCGCTGTTTTTTTAGGTAACTAAACTCACAGCTTCATTTTTTGTAGAAAGTGATGCACAGATGCAGGTAATTCACAAACGAAACTTTCATCTCTCTCTTTCAAAATGGCCATATTTCTAACGTAAAAAACAGTTGACTAATATTAAATGTTTTGCGATTTCCATATCTTACGGTACATTCACACGGGGCGTCAGCGTCGACGCTTGATGGAGGGCATTTCTGAAACTTGGTGCTGACATGACCGTCATGGTGACAACAGCCAATCACATTAGTTTTCTGGTGTTGCATGAACGCGATTGGCTAGCATCTGCACCAGCGCATTTCCATAAGGCGGTCTGATTGGCTGACGCCTGTGTTGGCGCTTGAAAAGTTGAAAAGTTTTCAACTTCTGCCGCGAGCAACGGACCCACAAGTCATTTCGGCAACGCTTTGAACGTCCTCCATTCAAAGTAAACGAGAGGCGTTGAAGCCGACGGTGTTACGTCGCTGTCCTTGTTATCAAGTTTTTTTTTGTTTTTTTTTTAACACTGACGCTTCAGCTGACATCGTGCTTTGCTTCTGTGAACGGTAAACCCCGCCTACTTTGATTTGATTGGCAATTTCAGTAGTGTTAATTTCGTTAACGAAGACTATGAAGAAAAATGTTCGTTGACGAGCTTTTTTCCCATGACTAAGACGAGACGAAGACGAGACAATAAGGTCAGTAAATGATAACTAAGACTATATCAACATGCAGTTTCGTTGACGAAATAAGACGAGACTAAATTGTATTCAAAAAGATAAAAACTTTACCAAACCTATTTTTATTTTCGTCAAAAAAAGGAGACAAAATGTTATTGCAGACTGCTCTACACGCCTCTATATGCGAGCTTCCATGAGTGTGGTTGCCAGATATCAAGAGTTCTAATCCCCGAATCAGAGCTTCGCTGTTAAATTCATACATTTTCTGCCCGGTGTGTGTTGGTTATTTTAAGCAAAACACACCTCATTGCGGAAGCTCCACCGCAGATGATCTGAAAAATGAACAAGCTGGAGTTTAACTGTCTAAATGAAAGTGTCTCTCAACCATTCTGTGTTATAGGATCTCACTATATTTTTTGCGATTGTGATCGCTGAATAAATACACTTTCTCAATCGCTGTTGTTTTAATAGAGAAATAGACTATTGCAATTATGGAATTAGTGGAATTACTAGGAATTTCAGTGTTATAATATTTTTCGTTTGTTTTAGCATTTTTCATAATGTAGACAGAGAGATTGCATGAGTTTTTGGTGTTGATTTATATAATAAAAACCCTAATAAATCAGTACAATAGATGAGGTAAAATAAAAAAAAATACACCATGTATGTGTCCACTTCTATGAGTTGTGTTTACTGGAGAAAAGTGCAATCGCTGAAAATGGAAAGGTTCTCAACTACAGCCATCATTACATTAAATTTTGAGAAAAATGTTTTTTTATCAGTTTCACCATTAATACGCATGGACGAAATGTACTAATTTTCATTGACTAAACACCTGACCAAAATGCTCAACATTTCATTGACTAACCAAAAACAGGACAATTTTCTAATATGATAACTCAAATGTACCCAAATTTTTTTGGAGTTTAAAAGAAAAACTAAGACTAAATAAAAAAATGGCTGCCAAAATTAATACTGCTGTATGGTTAATTAATAATAATCTTATTGCTAAAATGTCAAGTTTTCATTGACTCAAACTTTTAGTCGACTAAAACTTGACTAAAACTAAATAGGATAAGGTTGACTAAAAAAGATAAAAACTAACAAGGACATTTAACACGGGACTAAGACTAAGACTAAAATGAAAATAGCTGACAAAATACCCCCTACATCTCAGGTTAGTTTGATATTTACAGCGTTGTTAGACCGCAGAGGCAGACCAGGCCGAAGAAAAGGGGGGCAGTTTGGCCACTTTTAATTATGGGGGAGGGGGGGAGATTTGATAGTCCTCCAAATCTCTGAGGACTATCAAACGCAGGTTAATGGGTGATCTCTGGGTTAAATGAATAATCACTGTTAATGCATTCCTGCCATTTACTTGACCCACATGTAACGCATATCAATTCAGAATATCAGTGGAGGCTACGGATCCATTAGCATTAATGAGTCTCCTGTTTCTTTTCCAGCCTAAATCATAAGAAAAGGCCACTGGCAACAGACGTGACTGACAGGGAACAGGAAGCTGCAAATGTGAATCTGCTGCTATGTATCTGCTCCTGGGATAAACTCATTAGCGGTTTGTGTCATATCTGACACCTTCTGAATATTTGCAGAGTTATAAAAGGAAACTTAATAAATCTCATGCTGCTCATGGTATTTGATCTATTTGCAAGGAATTCTTGTTTTTCACTCTGACATTGTGTTTAATCTGCTTAGGTTTATTACTTGACTTGATTTGACCATCATTCTCAGAAGCCTGAGACAGTGATTTTCACATGTTTTTAATGAACTGATGAAACCTGAACTCAAAAATGTCCTTTAACTTGACAGCACAAATTTAACCTTAAAATTGTTACTGACCAATTCTACACGAGGAGCAATTCAGTTCAATTCAATTAAATTGTTGGCTTTATTTTTTTTATTGCATACAATTGTTACAAATGCATGCCAATGCAAAGTGTTTCCATGAATCTAGAACAGAGATACAATTATTAGAAAAAATTATAATAATAAATAGTAAAATAATACATGCATGCTTTACAGTATAATATAATAACTAAAAGAGAACAAAATCACCATGTTTTTTTATTTGTCAGATCATTTTTGTAATTTCCTATGTCTTTTGGAGACCATATATTTGATATATTTAAACAATTTTAACAGAATTATTAGTTTTGCGGTACGGTGTTCACTAATACGTGTCAACTCATAGGATGCACACAATATGTTTTTTTCTTTAAATAAGTTCATGACTGGATTAAACAATTCATCAGCCCCCTTCCAAGTTTTTAACTCAAATATTAGTGTATTTTTTCTTTAAAAACATATCCTATCAATTTAATAAAATTAATAATAATTAGAAATAATAAAGGAATGATTAATTAGTCATTCCTTGCACCTGTGTTTTCCAAATCACCCAGTGTTTAAAAGCCCCAGTCCCTTCAGTTAGTGTTTGTCGGTCCTTGAATGTCATTCTATGTGTTCCTGTGTCTCCTACGTACTCCTTGTGTTTGGATTATTAAAAGACTGTGGTTTGAAGCTATCTCCGTGTCTCCTTGTTCCGTGCTCCGAGTGAAATGTGACAGTTGCTCATTTACCCTAGGAAAAAATACATTAAAATATGAAGGAGTTCTGTTATTGATAATCTTATGTACCATTTTTTATTTAATATGTTCTAGTCTGCTTTCTATAAGTAACCAATCAATACACTTAAAATGGGAAACCTCCACATGTGTAGAATGACTAAACCCTGAAACTAAACTTATCAATTTATTCTGAGATTTTTGTAACTTATCCAACCAACCACGAGACAAATCAGACATCCAAGAAATACACGCATATTCAAAATTACATGACACTAAACATGATGCAAGTAATTTTATACTCTGTTTATCAAGAAAAGTAACATGTCTGGCAAGAAATTTAGTCCTAGCATTAACCTTACCCAGAACTTTCATAGCCATACTTACACCATTTAAATCATTGTCAAGGACACATCCGAGATAATTAACAGAAGTTCTATTTGATATTAAACAATCCCCGACCTTAACAGACATCGTAGAAACCTTATTCAAATGATTTTTAGACCCAAATAATATGGATTCAGTTTGTTTTCAGAGAGCCAGTCTCTTACCTTACAAAGCTCCTTACCTAAATGCACTTGTATCCTACCAACATCCTTATCTGAAATTAACAAAGCAGAATCATCAGCATATAAAAAACAAGTTACGATCACAGACAGCTTGCATATCATTTTTTATACTATAGAAACTAAAGAGGCCTAAAACACTTCCCTGAGGGACTCAATTTTCAACAAAAGTTTCCTCAGAAAGAACCCCATCAATGTCTACTCTCTGAACTCTCCCAGTTAAATAAGAATTCAACAAGGCTATCACTTTACTTGAAAAACCCATGACACTTAACTTGTCTAAAAGTATTGAATGATTTACAGTGTCAAACGCTTTCTGGGGGTCTAAAAGTACCATACCACACATTTTACCTTTATCAATCTGCCTCCTTATAAAATCTGTAAAATAAGTAAGAATTATCAGTCGAATAAGATTTCCTAAAACCTGACTGAAAAAGGTTAGGTTTTAAAATAAATTAAACTACTCTTACTTAAATACTCATACATCTGTTTATACACAATTCTTTCTAAAAATGTTGAGGTCACAATAAGAATGGAGATTGACCGATAGTTTCCAGGATCGTGTCTGTTACCTTTTTTGAATAACGGAATAATTTTAGCTTCATGTCAGATGGAAATATACCATTTTCCAAGGAAAGATTAACAATAAATGTAATAGTTGGAGCTATAATATCTGCAGCATCTTTTAAGAATCTAGCTGGAATATCGTCCAGCCCAGTTGACTTGGACACTTGAAGCTCTTCTAGCATTTTAGTAATTTGATTTACACTAACTTTAGCAAAAGAAAAACTATTTGGCAAATAGTTAATAATTTAAAATTATTTACATATTTAAATATTTAAATAAATATCTTACAAAATCAATCCCATAATTTCATTTGACAGAGGAAGCTTATCAGCTAGACCAGGGGGTAGGCGAACGTCGTCCTGGAGAGCCGCAGCCCTGCAAGTTTTGCTTCAAACCCTAATCAAACACAACCGGAACACGCTATCAAGGTCTGAAGGTTACCAGAAAACTACAGGCAGGTAAGTTTTTAATTAGGGTTGGATCTGGACTCTGCAGGGCTGGCGCTCTCCCGGACTGGGTTCGCCACCCCTGAGCTAGACTATTAGCAATTAATGAAAATAATTAAATTTATTAGTGACTATTTTTATCAAATTCTATCTTGCCATCAATATCTAGACCTACCTTTGATACAGAAAATTTCGATTTACCAATTGAATGGAACCTATTTAACACCCACCACAGAGATTTAGGATCTTCTTTGTTTTCTTGAATTTGCTCCTTAATAAAATTACGTTTTGCCTTTTTCTGTACTAAGTTTCTGAGTGCTTTAAATTTTAAATAGTCTTTCTGGTTTTTAGTTCTCCTATAAATCGAGAGAGCCCTATTCCTATTTTTTATATTTCCAATATTTTCTTATCCATCCAAGGACTAGTTCTTTGCTTAACTCTCACTTGTCTAAGGGGGGCAATTTTGTCCACTACTTTAAGAAATAGAACTTTAAAATTTTTCCAAGCATCGTCAACTATTGAGATATTTTGAATATCATTCCAATTAACTCTTTTAAGATAGTCTTTAAAAACTTCAATATTATATTTTTTTAACGATCTAATTCGTACTGTTTTATGATTACTAAATCTTATTTTACTATGTTTTCTTGTACAAAAAATTATATAATGGTCACTGATACCGTATTCAATTACTCCTTTCTGGGAAATATATTTTTAATCAGATACCAAAATAAGATCGATGGTACTTTCCCCACCTTCCCAAACTCTAGTAGATGTGTTTATTGTTTGGGTTAAATGGACTAATTGGCATAATGACTGTAAAGCTTAAAAATTGTCCCCTTTCTATTAGCTATATTTGTATTAAAATCCCCCATAATAATAATTTTTTTTGCCAAATCGTCATTATTGTTGTTCAAAACAAACTCCAGTCCCTCATAAAAATTGTTTTGACTGGGTAGACGATAACAAACTCCAAACAGTATAGGCTTAGTCGCAGGAAACAATAAATCCAAGAACAATAACTCTTGCTCAACATTAATGTCTAACACATAAAAATGTATATCCGATCTAATAAAAATACAAACACCTCCTCCTTGTCTATTGCAATCCTTCCTAATAACATTATAATTGTCTACTTTTATTTCATTATTAGTTACAGATGAGTCTAACCATGTTTCTGTTAAGCAAAAAATCCCCACTTTACAATTCTTAAGTAAGCACCTTATTTCGTCGATCTTAGGTAACAAACTCCTTATATTTAAGTTCACAAAATGTAAACCTTTTGTGTTAAAATAGTCCCCAAGCAAATCGGCAGAACCTCTTGATACTGGATGAGTCTCTTCATCAACTAAGGTCTCATCATGTTCGGCGCCTTTCTGGTCCACGACACGTCCTCCCAGGGAAACTGTCCTCTCCAAACTAGACCTCGCAGCCGCCTCGTCGCCCATTATGACCACGCCATTATCCATGAAAAGGTGGGATATATTATTAGCCATGCTGTTAATATTTGGAGCCCTGTCACTGCGTGACACTCTTACCTGTACAACAGCGGAATTCCGTTCAGCCAAGTACGATCCGGATTCCAAAACTCGCACTTTGTTAAAACCGGGACAAACTTCCCCATTAGGACCTGGACAAGGGTGAATGTCGCCTGACAATAACAGGCATAGGGTGATAATGAATTTTCCGGCGTTGGAGTGGTGTTTTGAGATCGAGGGCCTGGATGAGTGTAAATGTAATAGGGAAAAAATAATATTTTGACCGTAACCAATAGATATCACGTTGCATCTTTCTTCCGAAAAAAACATTAAAGCATCGCTCATCATCAGAGAAGGTTTCGCTTGATGGGCACAAATTACAAACAATAATAAACGCCAAAACCGAAAACACAATGCCGTGTCCACCTGGTGCCATGTTACCGGAAGCACAAGTGAAGTTTTCCATTGTGGTTTAAGTGTTTCTTTCCCCCTTTTCCCTCCCCATGTAATCCCTAACCCCTTATCCCTCCTGAATACCTCCTCTCCTGCTGGACCCTTGGGAAGTCACTCAACCAACGAGGGACATACCATACGTTCCTCGGCCCTTGCGCTCGCTCTTAACAGTACATGGAAGACCACGTTTTACGGCGTCTAGTCACGCCAGCCTGAACCCGCGTGCGGATGCGCCATCGGCCGAAGTATGTCCCTCGATCGGATTTCGCCACCTTCGTGGATGGGGATACTGTTCCACTCTGGACCCCAAACCCAGCCCCATAACCTTGCTGTGCGGAGCTTCAGCCCGAGTTCACCGAGGACGGAACCCGAGCCTGCCAAAAACCGATGAGCCATATGCCGCATAAGCGACGGAGCTGATGCTCACTGCAAGCTGGAGTCTGCTGTGATGTCAGACCAGGTGTGAGAGCCGGTTACAACGCCTGCCACGAGGGAAAAAGCTGTGAACAGCAAGAGCGTGGAGAGGAGCTCTGCCCAATGCATCATGGCTGAGGGTGAGCTTATTGTGGATCTGGGACTGTGGAATGTGAAAGGGGATCCCGAATTGGATTTATGGGCCGACCTGCCCCCTTTCCTTCCTTCTTTGTCAGAGCCCTCTGTCTGTTCTGTTCCCGAGTCCAGCCCAGAGGGGGCTTTCGTTCCCAAGTCCGGCCCGGAGAGGGCTTCTGTTCCCAAGTTCGGACCAGAGAGGGCTTCTGTTCCAGAGTTTAGCCCAGAAAGGGCTCCCGTTCCTGAATTATGCCCAGAGAGGGCTTCTGTTCCTGAGTTTGGCCCAGAGAGGGCTTCTGTTCCCAAGTTCGGCCCAGAGAGGGCTTCTTTTCCCGAGTTTAACCCACAGAGGGCTCCTATTCCTGAATTAGGCCCAGAGAGGGCTCCCTTTCCCGAGTCCAGCCCCGAGAGGGTTTCCGTTCCCAAGTTCGGCCCAGGGAGGGCTTTTGTTCCTGATTGCAGCCCTGAGAGATTATCCACCCTACCCTCCTGCCTCCTCCACCGCTGTCGCCTGGCAGCCCCTCTGCTCACCCTCAGCCCACCATCTGTTCTGTGCGAGCACCGCAGGTCTGCCAGTATCCATCGTCGGCATGGCTGGAGAATCCCTTGCCTCCGCCTCCAGCCTCTGTGTTCCACTCTCCGCCTCGGCCCGTTGACCCAGCGGCTCCACAATGGCTCCTAGCTCCCTCCTCTCCGTCGTGTGCCCATCCTCACTGGTTTCCACCACCGGCTCCCTCGTCCTTCTGGCTCGCCGTGGTCTGTCGTCGTCCATCCGTCCCTCGGCACGCCACTCCTCGGTCTGTGCCATCATCCCTCCGTCCCTCCGGCGTTGTCAGGGTCCTCCCTGTCCTTTTCGGCTCCTTCTCCGTCCTCTTCTCTCGGCTCCACCGCAGCCTTACGGATCCGCCTACGCCCCTCTTCGCCTGAGCCACCTGTTCCGCTGTGTCCTCCGGATCCTCCTCATCAACCTGGCTCCCGGCTCTCCGTCCCCACCCCCCCCCCCCCTCTGCCCTCGATTCCACCGTCGCCGTCGTCACCCCCACTGGAGGTGTCCGCCCTTCCTCCAGCATGGCTCCTCCTCCGTCGGCTTCCACCGTGGGTCCGCCTTTACTGCGGTGTCCCTGGGACTTTCCTGGCTCCTCCCTGCTCCAGCCCCTCCTGTCTCCTCCCTTGTTCCTCCCGCCATCGTCTCCACCACGGACTCTGTCTGCTGGCCCCCCTCCCTGGCCCGTCCTCCTCCCAAGTTCCCACACCCTCCCTCCCCTGTTGTTTCTTCTCTAACGGCGCGAGGACCCGCCTTCCCGTGGGGGTGTCGATATGTCAGTAATATGACCTTTTATGTTTTGTTTTCCTCCCCATGTGCTTCCGTGACCCAGTTTGCTTCTCCCGTACTATATTGTTTTTATGTTATCCAGGTGAAGTCTTGCATTACCCTTGTTACCACATGTATTAAGTCCCAGTCCTGTGCTGTCTGTTTTTGTCAGGTCTACATTGTGATTCTATGTGCTACGGTGTTTCCCGCCGGCCCTGTTTTACCCCTTGTTTGGAATGCAATACGACTGTTTTCGTGACCTCCTTCATCTCTGTGTTCTCGACTCCACACAGTATCAGCGTGACAATATAATCTCTATTAATTTATTATAATAATTATTATTTATTGTGTATTATAATTATTATGATTATTTTATGTTGTCCGTTCAGGTTTTATAGTGCACTTAAAGGGGTCATATGATGCGATTTCAATTTTTCCTTTCTCTTTGGAGTGTTACAAGCTCTTGGTGCATAAAGAAGATCTGTAAAGTTTCAAAGACTAAAGTCTCAAATCCAGAGATATTCTTTATAAAAGAGTCAACACACCTACCTAAAACGGCTCGTTCCAACACGCCCCCACATCTACGTCACGATGTGGGAAGATTTACATAACGCCGTTCACGCAAAGAAGGCCTAATTTTAGTCTCCCTGTAGTTTTTTTTTTTTTTTTTTTGTGACGCTGCAGCCATGTCGTGAAGACGCTGTGTGCTTCGTTGTGAAAGCAAAACTACTTTGTTTGGCCTTCCAAAAGAGGACGATATCCGCTTCGTCATGCCTGGAGCTGATCTGTGCTGGTTGCTGAGGGAATACATCAACTTTCACCTTGGACAAAGCGGAGTCCAGCCCAGGGTCCTCACATGTGGTTGCCGCCATCTCGTCGGAGCTCGACCCCACCACTCAGGCTCACTCTAATCCCTCCTCAGCTTCCTCTATCCCGGCCTCAGCGCACGCTAAGCCTGGGCTTCCCCTCACGCTAGGCCGCTGTGTGTTTCTTTGTGAAAGCGAAATTACTTTGTTTGATCTTCTAAAAGAGGACACTACTACAAATCAGTGGTATTTACAACATTTATGGAGGACTGTTTACTGATCCTGGGAGAGTAATGTTAGACTAAAATGCCGGCAGTTCTGACACACGTAAGTATGTTTTCATTTAAAGGATTTGCCACTGATGATTCAAACGCAAGTTTTGAGCAGTATAGAGTAGCACTTATTGTTTGTCATTTCTCTGATCACAAATGCAGACGTGGTTTTATGTTTACGCGGCGCGTTGCAACGCAACGTGTAAAAAGACAGTTATAAGTCATTATAATCAGTAATTATATCCCCACAGGATGCAACGAATGCCTCGTTTGTATGTGGGTTTTAATGTTTTTGTCTCGTCTCTCTGGCCGGACACGGCATCAACAGTATGGGAGGGGCGTAACATTTCCATCACACACTTGAAGTATTCGGCCAATCACAACACACTGGATAGCCGGCCAATCACAGCACACCTTGCTTTTCAGATCCGATGAGCTTTGTAAAAATCGACGCTTTCAGAAAGGCGGGGCATAGAGGAGAAACAATAATGTACAGTATGTGGAAAATAATGTGTTTTTTTTTACCTTAAACTGCATAAACATATTATCTTACACCAAATACACAAAATAATGTTATTTTTAAGCAACGTCATATGACCCCTTTAATAAGCACATCTTATTTAATTTAATACAATTATTGTTGTTGTTGTTGTTTAAAAAATCCATTCAGCTTTATACGGCTTAGGACCATTTTATTCAATAATAATAATAATAACTAAGCCCATCTAATTTCATTAAAAATAGCAACAGTAACTAAGTGGGGTGGAGCTTAGCAAAAGTTGATTCTTATTAAAAGGACCCAAATATCAACTAACTGTACAGTGTAACAACAATAACAGAAATATGTACAAATATGTGTTTGTGAACTGCATGTCCATGTGATCTCACAGTGCAGCTGCTTTACAGGCCACATTATTCCTGCATGAAGCGGCAGAGAGGGACAGCCTGTCGCCCCCAGCATGAGATCCAAGCTACCATCCAAAAGGACGGCTGACAGGCCAGTAATTTCCTCTGACAGGTGACTGAGTGAGTGCAGGATCTGACTGCGCCACACTGAGCCTGGATGTGAGATCAGGGACTTTGGCTGCAGGTTGGCTTGTCATGGCTGTTTTTAATAAGCATTTACATTCAGTGTCACTGAGAACATTAGCATTGAGTCCTCAAGGTTAACCACACTCATGTGAGGGTACTGAAGCATGATAATCAGCATGATTGTGGAGTAATGTCATAATTTACTAACCTTCATCTCGTTCCAAACCGATACATGACTTTTTTTCATTTGGAACACAAAAGGAGAAATGTTGATGATCTTTTAATGAAAATGAATCGTGATATGGGCTGTTGAGTTCCAAAACAACAAATTTAGACTTTGACACAGCACATAAATCAAATAAAACATGGATTATTGCAGAAAATCAAACTATATAAACATGACAGTTGGCCAAGTACTTTGTCGAAAGATGTGTAAATCAATATACACAGATGTTTTAGATGAAAGTGAGATCCATGCGGTTCAGCCTCTCACAATTAAACACAGTCCCACTCTATGCACCCTAAAAGCAAGGTGACATTGATAGTATGGATTAAAGATCAATATTTCAGATCAAACATATGTTTGCCTTTGGGATAGCCTTGTGTTTTTTTATGTTATGACACCTGAAATGTAGCATGCATAAAACTGTATGTTAAAGTTTGTGTTGTATGTTAAACTTTAAAAATTATATTTGAATTATTGTCAGTTTTAAAGATCCTAAAGTTGTAAGTAAATTACTGGAATAGTTCACCCAAAAATATTATTCTAACCAGAATTTGATTTAGCATTACATCACTTGATCACCACACAATCAATCAAGGTGTTTTAAACTTTAAACCATCACTTCTGGACAAAATACAAGTCCATAATCCAATATAACGCTTCCTCCAGTGAAAAAGTTAATTCCCTGTTGTCCTTTCACATCAAAATTCACTGACATATTTTTTTAGAGCTGTTTTTGCTTGTAAACTGTGCATATTTCAAACAAGACAACTTTTTCACTGGACGAAAGAAATGCTATGATTGTTTAAAAGTTAGTCTTACAGTAGGATTTTGTTTTTTATATCATGCACCTTCACAGACCTCATTTATGGGACAGAGGTGGGTGGATTATTGTTGTTTTTATCAGCTGTTTGAACTTTTATTCTGACGGCACCCATTCACAGCAAAGTATCCATTGGTGAGACAGTGATGTAATGCTAAATTTCTCCAACTCTGTTCCAATGAAGAAACAAACTCTCTACAATATTGGCATCAACCTGGGAAATAAATTTTTAGCTAATGAATAATTTTCATTGTTTCCTGTTACTCACACATAAGGTGAGAAATAAAAGTTGTACAATATGCACAAGTTAGTCTAATGAATGTTTCCCAACTGGAAATTCCCAATGGAAATTGTAGGGGGGTTGTGAAATTGTTGTAGAAATACAAAAGACAAATTAAGTGAATAAAAATGCATATTAAAATAAGTAACCCTTTTTTTATTATATTTAATTTGTTCATTACATTAATTGAAAGGTTAAAACATTACTTAAAATCTCAAGGGGAACTAAAAGTAAATATTTTTGGTGATAATGTCTCCATAACCAGACTTCATTTAAAAACTATTACAACAAACTGAGTTGAATAAGTATCATATAGTTTTTGACTTATACTTTTGCCAAGTTTTCATAAAGTAAACTTTTATAGATCTTAAATACATTTAGACTGTCTATAAAATATCAGATTGTACTCCATTCTCTTCATCATCTCTCATTTTAGTTAAATGTCGGCCCATTACTGCCTTCACAAATCACCTAATGAAAAATGTTGAGAGTTTTGGATGAACCAGTGGAATTCTCAAAGTGTATAATGTTTGCTTTTGACCAGTGAGGGCCAAATTAACATCTGGGGAAACATATTTGGATTTTTGTGAAGGCTCTACTGAAGGAAAATTTGACAGCATATTGAAATGAGCTTCAGGTTCACTCTCTAAAAGGTTAAAGCAATAGTGCATCCCGTACAAAAGTTCGTTACTACTCAATTTTTTATAAAAACCTGCAGAAGATTTTGACAAATATACGTGACCACTCTTTTCTATCTGTGAAAGTGATGAGGGACTGGAACTGTCAACGTCCAAAATGCTTTACATTATAAACATTAACTCAATAAAATAAACATAACATTTTACAATAAAATTTTTTTATTTTAGTGAATCATTTAAAAAATTTTTTATAAAAGTAAAATAAAAAATGAACTGAATTTTACACTGTATAAAATAAAAGGCTGAGCAAGAACCTGCCTTTTTTAAAGAGATCATTAAAAATTGTGTTCTTTAAATGCACAAAAGTTAGTAAATAACTGTAAAAACATGTTGCTTTTGCACATGCAAATGTCTCTACCAGTAGTTAAATCCACCTACATCCTTGATTTATCTTGTCTCTTTCAAACAAGTCATTACTGCTGTAGTGTAATATAGATATATGCGCTGCAAGACATGAACACACAGCATGTTAGACAACTAAACCGCTTTGTTGAAGCTTTTGAATTGTGACATGGTCTGCATGGCTCATTGTAAGACACATTCTAATTATGCTATGTTATTACAGTCTATTTGAAGAGGACTGTCAGCAGCAGGTGTGCAGAGTCAGTAGAACATGATCAAACAGATGACAGCAGTAGGTCTACATGCCCAGGAGATCAGGCACGCAGATGGTGAATTGTGACTGAACTCCATTTAAAAGCTCTGGAATTGCTGTGAGCATGTGCAGTTTTCAATGTGTTCACAGCATTGTTTCAGTTGGCACTTGGCAGCAGCTTCTCACTCTCACACCTGTGAAATTCGGACGCGTTAAGAGTGGAGAAAAGACCCAGTCAGCTGTGCTTTTTCATCAAATGAATCTTTCAAATCAACTGAATTCACAACCAGTCAGAACATTTGAATTGTAATGTGCTAACTGTCATTAATCCGTGTATCATTCGATCATTCGTTTTTTTTTTTTTATTTAATATTGAAAGTAGTAAAATGAGAAAATGGCTCCTTTTTCGTTTTTGGTTTTTTTTCTAAAAAACGAAAACAAGATTCAGCTTAATTTTCTTTTCGTTCAGGGGTAGAAAATGGCTAACAGCTTTGAGATATTCGATTTCTACACTTCGCGGACGAAACTCCCCTTTCTGCGATTGGTCACTGAAGATCAACCTGCCTTCGTCAGTTCTTCTGCAGTATCATGCAGCAGAATAATAGTCCTCTGCTGTTGCAGTTGTATTGATTCTTAACACATTTTGTCAGGGCTCTGCCCTGGCAGCTTTGTCTGTGTTGTCTTTGTTTAATGTTTCTTTGTTTGTCTTGTGTTTGCACACATTGTTTTGTCTTTGTTTATGCTTGCCATGTGTTCCTGTGGTCCCACCTCCTTGTTTCCCTTGGTCACGCCCACTTGTTTAGGCTTTGTCTTGTCCTCGTTTCTGTAATTGGGCTCACCTGTCCCTCGTGTACTTTCCTCCCTTTATATTGTGCTGTTTTTCCTCTTGTGGTTGCTGGTTCGTCTTATGCCATAGAGACAGTTACTGATTTGCTGCTCTATATTCCAGTCTTACCCTGCTATTGTGTATCCTTGTTGTAGTTTTTGCTCTTGATTATTCTATCTCCTGATTTTGGTTTTGTTCTTTAGTATCTTGCTTTAATTTACTTGTAACATCTTATTTAGTTGTTCATTAATCTTGTTCCTACTCCTGAGTTTGGTTTTGCTCTTTAGTATCTTGCTTTAATTTACTTGTAACATCTTATTTAGTTGTTCAATCTTGTTTCTTCTCCTGAGCGGTTTAGATTTTATACTTTAGTTTTTTGTAGTCCAAACCTAGATATTTACATCACGTTTTGTTTACATCAAGTTTTATTTCTCTCTCCACCCCCCCCCCCCCCCTTTGGACATAATGTTTTTCTCGTTGTTTGCGCTGCAGTAGTGGTCTTTTGTGTTTTGTGTTTGTGCTGTGTTTTCCCTGTAGTCCTGCTCTTCCAGCCTGAGACTTCCTGCCTGTTGGTTCCCCAAGACGGGCCGCCAACTAAGCCTGGTGCTGAGAACCAAATCTCTGATGCTGCCTGCTTTGAGTCCCTTCACTCTGCTTGCATGCTCTGCTGTTCTCTGCTCTGGGTTTCTCCCCATCTTTCCGCCCCGATTTGACCAACGACTGAGACTGTACCCCAGACTGTCTACCTCTCAGGGCATTGATCTTTCCCTGCTGGTTGGAGCTGTCCCAAGATTGTCAACCCCTGTGCTGTGAAATTGTGTGTCTTCAATAAATCTTGTTTCACTCACTCTGCATTTGGGTCCCTTCCTGTTGACCCTGACAGAACGAACCAGCCAAGTTAGGACCCAGCAGAATGAGTCTCAAGATCCTACCCCCCACAAGTGCTCAGGAAAGACTGGCCCGCCAGCAAGGCCTGGGAGCACTTCGTCAGCAGGGGCTGGAGGTGAGGGCCTTTGCCCAGTTCTTTTGGACCATGTCCCGGGGCCTGGAGTATGATGATGCAGCTCTCAAGGAGGCCTTTAATATCTGCCTGGATGACCCTCTGCCACGGTGGGAGATGGAGCAACTGAGAATACTGGACTTCTGGAATTTTTCCAACTATTTGTACCACCGCAAGGATTGGCAGATACTTACACCACCAGAGTCCACCTCCTGTGATCATCCCATCCTCCTTCCCTCATCGAGTCAAGTTCCCGATCCTCTTCTGACTCCAACGATGAAACGGAGGTTGAGAAGGCAGAGGGCAGCTCAGACTGTTGCAGTCATCTCGGAGTCCGCTGAGGCCATTCCAGCCACTCCAGAGTCAGTGATTGAGTCTGTACTTGCAGCCCCAGAGGGCATTTCTGAGTCTGTTCCTGAGGCAGTCAGTGAGTCTGTTCCAATAGCCCTGGAGGGCAGTTCAGCAGCCCCTGAGGGCAGTCAAGAGCGAACTCCCGAGTCTGTTCCAGCAGCCCCGGAGGGCAGTTTAGCAGCCCCCGAGGGCAGTTGGGAACCAACTCCCGAATCTGTTCCGTAGCCCTGGCGGGCAGTGCAGCAGCGCTTCGGTGGAAGTCAAGAGCCCATTTCCCTGATCCTTCTATTAGCGCCTGGATGGCAGTTCTGCATCTCCTGTGGAAGGTCCCCCCCCCCCCCCCCAAGGAAAAGTCCAGCCCCTGACCACTCCAGTGTCGTCTCGTCAGGTCCCCTTGAGCCCGCTTCAGATCCAAGCCTGTCAATCCAGAGGATGTAAAGTCTGCTCCAGTTCTCCTAGAACTAGTAGAGTCAACTGTAGTCATTCCAGATTCAGTCAAGTCAAGCCCAGTCACTCCAGAGTCTAAGTCCGCTCCAGTGTCTGCTTCAGGCCCAGTGCTCAGCCCAGAGCAACCTCGTAAGCGGAGGAGGAAGAGGATTGGTGTTTTACAGTCCACTGTTATGCCTGCAGCCCCGGAGGGTGCTCCAGAGTCACCTCCTGAGTCTATTCCTGCAGCCCCAGACGACATTTCAGCTGTCCCTGAGGGCGCTCCTAAATCTGTTCCAGCAGCCCAAAAGGGCATTCCTGTTTCAGCCCTGGAGCCTGTACAAGACTCCGTTCCAGGCCAAGAGGCTGTCTCTGTTAGTCTTGTCACGACCACAGAGGCAATCCCAGAGTCATCTGCACCATCTGTCAAGGCCACATAGACCATCTCTGAGCAGTCATTTTGTCCTGTGACTAAGGTGACCGTGTCTGAACCTCCTGTTTTGCCCAGAGAAGCTATTCCTGCAAGTCATGTCATGCCCACAGAGCCCGGTCCAGCCAGTCGTACCATGCCCAAGGACATCAGCTCTGAGCTGCTTGTCCGTCCCGTTATGGCCAGTGAGGCCATCCTCAAGCAGCCCGCTGTCACTGGCCAGGCCATGGATGCCAGTTTGAAGCAGGCCACTGTTTCTGTTTCTGACACAGAGGCCATTCCCGAGCGGCCAGATCTCACTGCCACAGGCTCAGAATCCGCTCTAGTCCTCCAGTCTTTAGAATCAGTCTTTGAGTCCACAGCAGTCCCAGACTCGACTTTAGCCACAAGATCCCTCCCAGATTCGTCTCCAGTCCCAGACTTGGCTCCACTCCGAGAGTTTACTCTAGAGCTAGTCCCAGTCCAGGAACAGCCAGAGATCATTCCAGAACCAGTCCCAGTCCAGAAGCAGCCAGAGTCCTTCTTAGAGCCAGTTCCAGAGCCAATCCTAGATCCAGAGTCCGTTCCAGAGCCAATCCAAAGCCTGCCAGAATCCTCCACTCACTCGGTCAGTCTTGTCATAGGCAAGGAGGCTGTCCCCTGCCTTGCGCCAAAGTCATCAGAACTACCCACTTTCCCTATCAGTGGAGTCATGGCCTCTGAGTTAACCCCTAAACCCATTCTCAACCAAGAGCCGACTTCCAATGCTAAGGCCATTCCTGCTCCCCAAGCAGTGGAGAGCACCCTGCCCTACCCCACGATTTTTAAGCCATCATTGGTTAAGCCAGTCAATACCCGCAGATACACTACTTCCATCTCTCCCCCTCCGCCTTCTAAACCAAACACTTACGGTTCTTCCACGCCACTGGCAGCCTTCCACTCTGCCCTGCCAGGCTACAACACTAGATTTATTCCCACCCTCCCCACCCCCTTTCCTGTGTTGCATGGCTTCGCTACGCCTGCTCCCTTTAAGTCTGCCCAGTTGGTACCCCCTTGGTTCACTGTTGCATCACCACCTCCTAGGATTGGTTTGGACGCCTGGAGGCGTCCATTGGGAGGGGGGTACTGTCAGGGCTCTGCCCTGGCAGCTTTGTCTGTGTTATCGTTGTTTAATGGGTCCTTCTTCTTCTTTGTTTGTCTTGTGTTTGCACACATTGTTTTGTCTTCGTTTATGCTTGCCATGTGTTCCTGTGGTCCCACCTCCTTGTTTCCCTTGGTCACGTCCACTTGTTTAGGCCTTGTCTTGTCCTCGTTTCTGTAATTGGGCTCACCTGTCCCTCATGTACTTTCCTCCCTTTATATTGTGCTGTTTTTCCTCTTGTGGTTGCTGGTTCGTCTTGTGCAGTTACAGTCTGTGCCCCAGACTGTCTACCCCTCAGGGCATTGACCTTTCCCTGCTGGTTGGAGCTGTCCCAAGATTGTCAACCCCTGTGCTGTGAACTTGTGTGTCTTCAATAAATCTTGTTTCACTCACTCTGCATTTGGGTCCCTTCCTGTTGACCCTGACACATTTATTGCAACTACATTTCATCTTTTTTCAAACAAACAGGCTAATGAATAGCTCAACACAACTCGTACCTGGGCAGAGTACAGACAGGGCTTTCTTCTGTGTAGATATAAATTATATTCTTTGCATCAGCTGGCATGGCAGGGTATGATATGACAGCTGTCATAGCCTAGCCTGCTTACCCAGTAAGTCTGTTTGTTTAATTAATTTGTTTCAAAATAAATATTTTAAACACTAAGACAAAAAGCAAGGAATAATAAATTGGCTTGGGTATACAGTATATAGGCCTATGTTGCAAGAACTGTCATTTTGACTGACAATCGGAGAACAACAGATATTAAATATAGCCTATTGTTAGAGTTATATAATGTAGTCTTGTTTTTTATTAAAATTGATTATAATTGATTTCTCAAAAGGATATGCACTTGTGCGCAGGGTGAGCTGCTGCGCACTCGCACTGCAACAAGATTTTCATAAAATATAATAACTCTCCATTTCGGTTTGTTTCTCACCAAACACTCAGTATACCTTCAGAATGCTTGGAATATAAGCCACGAGATGCATAGGATTATTTTAAACGAACAGATATGCATCCACTTCAAAAAAAAAAAGAAACTGAAGTCACCATTCTCTTCCATTAAATTGGCAAGTATTGGCATTTTTGTGTTATTAAGTAGCCTTTAGAACAACATTAAGGTGAGTAACTCTAGTTCACACAGTTCCAATAAATTGTGATGGGTTAAATAAACTCAATAAGCAGACAGACGCGACTACAGTCAAGTATTGAAGTGCACAGGAAATAAGCAGCTTAAATTTTCATATTTAAAGCAGTTTAAATTAATGTTGAGTACTGATTGATGTTCGCTTGGATTTTTTTCCCCATCGAGGGAATACCGTCTAGGTTACTGTGTAACCCTCGTGTCCTGAAGGAGGGAACGGAGACGTTACGTTCAGTGACTGACGAATTGGGAATCCCTCGCCCGAAAAAACAAGCCCATCACCTTCGAGTGGTTCATAAACAAATCCATGTCATTGGCGGCGTGCTCTTCGCCATCTCGCACAAGCCCGCCCCGCACGCTGTGTAGCAAAGGATAGCGCTTGCAACGCACATCGTTTTTTCGCTGAGGATCCGGACTACGTGCCCCTTCCGACAGCGTGGTACAGCAACTGGGCCACGGAACTACGTCTCCGTCCCGTCCTGCAGGAAGAGGGTTAACAAGTAACCTAGACGTTCCATTCCAGTCAGTCAACTTTCAACGTTTACGGCGTGACTGACGAATTGGGATCCGTATGGAAACCGCCACTATTGCTGACCCCCTCCAGTGCCCTGCGGAAGCCGGCAAGTCCCCCACACCAGCTGGGGCGGAAGATAGTACAGCGGCTAGGCAGAGGTGTCCGCCGCTGCTGTTCCATACAGTGGTACATTGATAACACTGGGAAAGCGTACCCAGTGGGACGCTACGGAAGCCACATCCCGCACATAGGAGGTATCATGGGGAATTACACATATGGACTGGCCCAGGGCAGTACTACATATGGAAGTTCCTGCGGTAGACTCAACCCGCCTGGGTGAGATAACTACGCAGCAGAGATTGCAGTGAACGACTGCCAGGGAAAGACAAAGGGCTTACCGTGAGGGGAGCCGTACCACGGAAGAATACACATGTGGGATCACCCGCAGGGGAATCACTACACACGTGCACCTAGCCCAGCACAAGGGCTGACCTTGGGCTTGCACACGAGTGCTGAGCCTGGCGTCTCTGGCGCTCCGCCACGCCTGACCGCCGAGGGTGCTGGAGGAACTCCACCAGGGTTCGCCATGGGTAACTGATTGAGGAGCACAAAAGCGCACGTATCCGGTCCGATGAGGGGAATGGCGCAGCAAGCGTGATTGACACAGAGCAGGTCCTGTTTTACTGCCTACCTGAGGCGAGTACACTAGAGGACACGGGCTCTACACGGAGATTATAGAATCTCGCAAACGTGTTAGGCGTCGCCCAGCCGGCAGCTCTACAGATGTTTGCTATCGAGGCGCCCCGCGCCCGTAGCGGCCGTGGCACTATTCGTCGCCCTCAGGCGAGTCCGTCGCGGTGCTCAGTTCCTGCAGCACACCTGAGTCAGCGCCACTCTCGTGCAACTGCTTCAACGCTTTGGCTTGGTGGACTTGCAGGAGGGCCATGGCGTGCAGGGCGGAAGCGGCCTGTCCAGCAGCACTGTAAGCCTTAGCCGTTAGAGCGGACGAGAACTTACAGGCCCTGTACGGAAGGCGTGGACTACCTCTCCAGACGGCGGCGCTTTGCGGGCAGAGCTGCATGGCATCCGCCCGGCCTGCGCCCCCAGGAACCAATCATCCAGCCTCGAGCGTTCGGGAGAAGGCGGAGGCCTCCAGTGCAGCCCGACGCTCTCAGCGGCCCGGGAAAGCATAGTGGTCAGCTCTGGATCTGACTCGGGCAACGCCACTCTTCCTGACGTTGGCAGCGCAGCCGAATCCTCATCTCTAGAGCTTAGCTCGCCCTCCGATGCAGCGACCGCCATCCTGTCCTCTGCCTGTGCCCCGCACAAGATGCTGGACCCGCCCTGTCCGAGGACCCAGCACAATCGTCCGGAAGCACCAGGTGGTGCGACACGCTCGAGGAATGAGAGGCCCGCGGAGAAGTACTCGACGGGGAAGCTCTCACCGTAACCCTCAGGTTTCCCTGACCATGGACCGAAGTAGCCCTCCGAGAACCAGAAGAGCTAGAGCGGGGCATGGCAAGGGGGATACCCCCCCGTTTAATGAGGAGGTATCTGGACCTCAATGTCGCGATGGTCATGTTCCCGCACTGAGAACATGACTCATCCATGAGCGCTGCTTCAGCGTGCTGTAAGCCCAGGCACGAGAGGCAGCGATCATGACCATCAGATGGAGGCAGGAAACGACCACATCCAGAAACGCACGAGCGGGAAGCTATCTTTAAAGAGACGCCCGTCGCTCGTGGAGCTCTTTTAGAATGTGCTCTTTTAGAAATGGAAAAAACACTCTTTTAGTGAGAGCGCTGAAGCGCCCAGGGGCGGTCGCGGCGAGACCGCAGAATGAGAGCTGGCAGCCCGCCGAGGTTTCAGCAGCCGGGATGGCAACCCCCGCTGATACGCCGTAACACCAACGCCAGCTGTTTCTTCTAAACACTCGCGGAGATCCGTCCTGAGAAGGCTCGGCTCCGAAGCGAAAAGCTGATGTGCGTTTGCACGCGCTCTCCTTTTATACCCGCGCTGCGGGGCGGGGTGCGCGTGGTGAAACACGCACGCTAACTGTCATTGGCTTGTTTAGTTAACCCTCGAAGGTGATTGGGCTCTCGGGCGAAATCCCAATTCGTCAGTCACTGACGTAAAGTAGAACGTGACTGACTGAAAGGGAACTTAATACTCTGTCATTTATAGTCGTATGGTAAAATGTATAATTTTAATTGTGTAACGTTTCGTTAAAAATAACTACAAAATGTCATGCCTTTGAAAAATAAAGAGAACAACAGAATGCGCTGCTTTAGCGCGTCTCGGTCTCCTTGAGCATCTTTCTGGCACTTGCTACAAACATGAACAACAGCAAATACTTGTCCTTTAAAAGGCTTAATTTAGATTATTTGATGTTAAATGCATCATATAAGTCACTTTGGAATAAAGTACAGTAGGCCTATGTAGCATGATAAAAAGCGACTTTACAGTCTGGAAATTTTTTTAGGCTATAGCAAATTATTTCTTGGACCCCCTATCACTTTAAGAACCGCTGGTCTACACAGAAGAAAGACCTGTCTAGACTCTGCCCCGGTACAAGTTGTGTCGAGCTATTCATTAGTCTGTTTGATGAGAAAAATATGAAATTGATAAAATGGGTTATTAATCCGTACAACTGCAGCAGTGGAGGACTATTATTCTGCTGCGTGATACTGTGGAAGAACTGATGATGGCACGGTTTGATCTTCAGCTGACCAATCAGCAGAAAGGGGCGTTTAATTCCCGCCCATGTGTAGAAATAGAATATTCAAAATGTTATTCATTTTTCTACCCATGAACGAAAAACGAAAATTTAAGCTGAATTCTCGTTTTTCGTTTTTTGGAAAAAAAAACAAATAAACGAAAAAGGAGCCATTTTCCTTTCATTATTAAATCAAAAAACGAATGATCGAATGATACACGGATTGTCAATCAGGGTATCTTCCGTCCATTCCAAATCCGTTTTTAATTTAAAAAACAGAAAACGAAAAAACTAATCGTTTTTTAATTTATCATTTTATTGCCTTTGTTTAATATTTACTTAAAGTTATATTTTTCTATTCTGCCAGACACATAATCTACTCTAAATAATGGATTTTAGAATATTGGCCTAAAAATGGAATATGACATTTTGATTTTTTAACTAAGCTGTGACCCGGAAGTTCACGCGCCGGGACGAACGGAAACGGAAGAGTGCGGATGCCGAATTCAGTCGCGAAACTTCCTTCAAGCAAGCCATGGATACATACACGCTTTTCAAGGGTCCTAAGAGGGTAACTTTAAAGGACGAAGACATGACAACTGATAAGATTGACCGTATATTTCAGGTAATGATTTAGATTTTTTTTTTTTTTATAAAACGTATCACCTATATATATATAGCATATGCCACTGCAGTGATGGGCAAACTCGCCTTATCCAGGCCAATGTCCTGCAAAGTTCAGCCGCATCCCTAATCAAGCACACCTTAGCCAGTTAATCTCTGTCTTAATGATTACTGGAATGCTACAGGCAGGCGAGTTTTATCACGGTTGGGTCTAAACTGCAGGACAGTGAGCCTGCAGGGCCGAATTTGCCCATCTGTGCCAATTATTAGAAAATCTTACAATTAAGCAAAACCATATAATCTTATAGACAACTATCAATTTTAATTTAAGGTGTGTAGTTCCAGTGTTTACATCACAGATGATAGCAACATCGCTATCTTCGCTGGAGAGAGTGGATTTTTTAGTAGTGTCGATCTTGTTGCAAGAGGACACTACGAAG
This sequence comes from Sinocyclocheilus anophthalmus, assembly GCA_018155175.1. NCBI lineage: Eukaryota > Metazoa > Chordata > Actinopteri > Cypriniformes > Cyprinidae > Sinocyclocheilus > Sinocyclocheilus anophthalmus. The sequence goes on along the minus strand of JADLZN010010218.1, from coordinate 277,329 downwards.
TTCACGGAGATTCTGCCGAGGTGCAATCACCGGACTCAAGTGTTCGACCCATTGCTACAGGCAGCACTTTTTCTGCTTTAATCAGAGTAATTATATACATTATATACAATGTAAGTTATATACCAAATATCACTGTTTAAGTGTCAAGTTCAACTTTTGAAGTAAAATGCAGCACTGGATAGCACTTTATTAAAGCTTTAATGTGACAGTTTTATACCTCAAATTACAGCATTGTTTTAATACAATTGATAATGCCTATGTTCAAAAGACTTGCTGTTTATTTTTGTACATTGTAAAATTATTGTTCACAGAAATATGTAGTAAATGTTAGTTTTATGATGAATGTCTTGTTCCTGGTATTCTTAAAGAAACCTTCATCTTCATGAATAACGTCTTGTTACATTTATGAGATGTAATATGGCTTCTTTAAAGGGTGTGAAGTCATAATTTACAGCCTGATCAAAGCACCGTGTAATGTCTGGATAATGATCAGCAAATTCTTCCTCCGCCTGGGCTCTGTCTTCCTCACAAGAAAAGGGATCTGTCCCGAATGTTGATGTTCTTGTCAGACAGGACCCCACATCTTGCTGGTACATGTCAGCAACCACAGAGGCCTGTGGAAGGAGTTCCTCGGAAATCTTTGCTGGACACCCACCTTCAGCCAAGATGTTTGGTATTCCTTTTCCTACAACAGCAGTACCATAATTAATATATAAACAAGAAGAAAGGTTTAAAAAGGTTGTAAGTAAAGCCAACTCTAGCATGAAATGGCTGGGATCTCGATCATAGAGAGGACACAAAATCTACATGTAGCTTGACAATGGTGCAATTATATACAAAATAAAGATTTGTATATAATTTTGTATGTTTACATTGTTACAACCAAAAAAAGAAAATGCATGTTTAGAAATACCTGCAATCCTATGTGCATTCCATGATAGCACAGTTCGTTCAAGCCCAATTGAGGAAACCTGACAAGTGAGATTGGATACACAAAATCTAGTTGTGTTTTCCTCCATGTTGATCACCTCTTGGTCTTGAAGTTGCAGCAGGGCTTCTTTCAAGGGATAGTTGACTCTGTTATTTATTTCTGGCCATATTCGCTCAACTTTGAGGTTCTGTGGATACAGTATCATACTATTTATTTTATTGTGTAAAGAAATGATGGACTTTCAGGTGAGGTTTTTAATGTGGCAGGAAAAACTTACCCTTGATGATTTTGTCTGTACATATGGTTGCTTGTTTATATTGTATCTGTGTCTGGACAGCAGCTCTTGGATATACAGGCACATATAGAACTCTTTTCCATGGTCAACCCGGATTTGATCCCACATGCCGTTTTTTGTCACAGCTTCTCTGAAAGAAAATCCAGGCTTCAAAAACTGGCAGTGCAGTTTAAATGTTCAAAACATGCTGAATTAGTTCACAATGATTCTCAATTCTAGTTAGACCAATTGACCTGGTGTCACATTTAACACCAATTTCAAATTGTTCATAAGGGCCAAAGTATTGTGATATAGTGTTTTTAATGGGTAGGGGGCCCATAGAAATATCTTGTCAGGGAGTCAAAAATGTTTCCAGTCTGTGACATCTGAAAAGTGCAGTGATGTGTTCACTCAGGTCAGGAATTGAGAACCATCGATTTAAGACTGACACACATAGAATAAATGTTAATGGGGCATGTATTAACCTGTAAACTTTCTGATAGATTGTTAAGTTTTTTTTAACAGGCATGGTGTTATGAGCCACAATTTGGCTACTGAAGCCATCTACTGCCACAACATGCGTCACTCCAAACATCACCAGCTTCTCATTTTGGTCCAAGTGTAGTTTATGTCCCATGTATTCTGCATGGTAGGGGACTGGATTCAGATTGCGTACACCCTAATAGTTCACAAAACAAGCTGTTATAACAGAACTGCCACTGCATTTCAGACTCACTCAGGAATAATCAATAATAATACAATTTAATTAATAAACTTTCACTTAAAATGATTAGACAACTGTATTAAATAACTCAGTTAAAGGCCTTAAAGACCTACCGTATGTCGCAATTCATGGTATGGTGGATGAACCAGTCGTAGTGCTTTACCGACCTGAACTTCACCTGCACGTATGTCTTTTGATGACAGATAACCTGCCATAAATGTGCGCCCAAATGTTGGCCCCACCTGTTGAACAAAGAAGAAAATGTTGTTTTTATGATATAACTCATTAGTATGCATTATACTAATTGTGTGTGTGTGTGTGTGTACTGGTATTCCCAAAGTTAAAGGGGGAGAATATAGTACAGTATAAAAACGATTACGCATGGACAGTCCCCTTAATGATAGGTGTGTGTGTGTGTTTACAAAGAGTGTTACATATACATCTGAGATTACATGTCATGCCAGATCTTCTCATTAATCCTGGCAAAGATGTACAATAAATGCAAATGCGAAAGGAAGACACAATCATTATCAGTAATAACAAATATATTTGCTTTTGCAGGCTGAATATTTTTGTGCTGCATTCATAACAAATGTCCCCTTACATAACATGAATAAACATGAATAATAAACTTAAAAAATAGTTCATAAACTTACCTCATTTATAGCGCTGGCCACTGCCAGCTCTAGATGACTATCATCAACGTGGCTGCGTCTTTTCACGTTGTGTTCTTTGCAAAATCTGCGAACACTCCTTGCAGAGCATTTTTGTACACCCATTTGGGATAGGTGCGCAGAAATATTTTCATTAGTCATATGATCATCAATCATGTTGACGATCACATCTGCGTGCCTTGCTAAAGATGCCATTGTAATAATTTTGCCGCATCTTTGCTCCCCCTGCCGTTGACCTTTGCAAATGCTGATGAAAAAAGGTAGCTCCGTCGTGGAAAATTTAGCTTTTTAAGATTTTGTTTATTTCATTTTTCACAATTTAGTTTTAAGAAGTAAGATTGAGAAACGAAATATAGGAACATGTAAATGTAATGTTTAAAATCCGTCTTCTTTTTTCTTCATTTTATGACGGATATAATAAATTGAAAAACGATTACATTTTTCGTTTTCTGTTTTTTAATTGAAAACGGATTTGGAATGGACGGAAGATACCCTGATTATTGTCATTCTATACCTGTTTGACTTTGTTTTCTGCAGAACACAAAGAAAAGATTTGTTGTTTTGTTTTGTCTTGCTTTTTTAGAACATTTGTTCTAACAATGTTTCAACTGTTTTTGTCCATAAAATTAAAGTCAGAGGGGTTCAAAACAACATTGTATCCCAATGACCTACCTACACTGTTTAGAAAAAAAGATATTCTTTTTAAATATCTGTACAAAAGTTAAGTCATACAGTTTGCAGTGACATGAGGGAACGTAAATGATGACAGAATTGTTTTGTTTTGTTTTGCTTTTTTTTGTTTTAACAATGTTGCAACTGTTTTTGTCCATACAATTGAAGTCAGAGGGGTTTAAACAGCATTGTATCCCAGTGACATACACTGTTTAGAAGAAAAACAAACTTCTTTACTTGAGTTTGTATATTTCAGTCAACTTTTACTTATACATTTCCTAATAGGTTGAATAACGTGATTCTGATGAAATGCAGCTGGAGGGCAGGAAGTGATTTTTCTCCATAGAAATCACTAGGAGAAACTCCAAATGCCAGTGTTTTGCATTGTTTATGGATGCTCAAATCGTACAAACCGAGAAACCACAAGGAGCTTTTATCGTGTACAAAAATGTGTTGCTCATAAGGGGGGGAAATTCAAGAATTTGACTGAAAAACGCTGGGAAAAGTGACTTGTGAACCTGTGTCTGCGGTCGGGAGGAGCAAAGCTCATGTGATTATGCTCGCGCGTGCAAATGGTTATTATAGGATATAATAATATATAAAAATATTAATGAAGAAATATATAAATAGATACAGGGTGACACTGTCAAAATTCACTGAATGCTAAATGCCGCACATAGACACGATGTAAATAAGATATTGTTTGCAGTTCACAGAATCGTGAGATTGCGATAATTAAGTGGTGACAGCTATCCGTTATAATCAGTGTGAAGCTCTATGAACTGCAAATAATTTTACTCTGATACATTTCCCCGAAGCATATTAATTACTTACTACAAAATAGTCAGAAGAACACGGACTGCAGAAAAGCAGGTTTGACAAATCAGTGGTCGGGCTACTTTGACCAAGTTAACTCCTAACAAAAAACACTTTGCTCAAGTGCAAACAAGTGGCGCACAACCGCGTCTGATCATGTTCCACTCAAGTCGAGTTGGGGTGTGCGATACATGCAGTTCTGCACGATAATATGTACGTGATTGGAATGGGCCGATCGACCAGTATCAAGTAGGGGCTATATGTGATTATGAGTCTATTAAAACTCAAAATTCCAGGTTTTCTAAATTGTAGACGGCAAAAGTGCTTCTGCATGCTTTTTATATTTATATAATTTAACATAGTTAACTTAATCTATATCACACAAAGAGTACCATTTTTCTGCAGATATCAGCATGAACACATTTAATAATTTTATACAAGTTCAGTAAAGTTAGCAATATGTGACTTACATTTTAGACGTAATATTGTTTGTTTTTGCTCAATTTTGCCAACGAAATAGTTCCAGACAAAGATCACAGCACTGTTTTGCATCTCTGAGCAAAGGACGGTGTTTACTTATTGAATGAATCAGCTTTTGAACGAATCGGTTGAATAAATGATTCAGTGATTCAATCATTACACAGCCAGATGCTTTGTTGTTTTTCTAATGAATCGTTGTTTGAATAATTTTTTTCGTGTTGAATCTGTTGAATCTCAATGACTCACTTATTAACAGTGATTTGCTGTCACCTACTGGTGGTTTTAATTTCACATTTCGACAATTTTCATATTTTAAATTATTTAAAATATCAGTATACAACGTTTTATGTTAAAAACAAAACATTAGGCCTTTTTACATTAGGCCATTGGCCCATTTCTGCCATCTGTAACTGCAGTTTAAATGCATCCATGTCCCCTCTGTGATACATAAACTGTGTAAATACATCTAAATGCTTTTTCAGATGCAGATTCCAGAAATGTTTTCTTATGTTGGAATGAAAGACACTAAGTTACCGGATGAAGTGCTTCTTATTCTTAACCAAAAATACAAAATGGAAGAAAGAGTTAAAACTGAACAATCTTGCTACTCAAGCTGTGTATATGAACATTTATTTATTTGCTTCTTTTCCATTTTGCATTCACTAGTACTTTTACTTTCAATACTTAAGTACGTTTAAGATTTAAAAAAAAAAATTAAGTACACTAAATATCAATACTTTAAGAATTTACTCAAGAATATTCTAAAGTGTGACTTCAACTTCTACCAAAAGTCATTTTCGGTAAAATATCCGTACTTTTACTGAGTATGGCTTTAGGGTACTTCTATACCCACTGGTTTGCAGGACATGAGGGAAAGTACAATGATGCAGAATTATTTTTTTGTTTGTTTTGCTTTTTGTTTTGTTTTGTTTAAACAATGTTTCCAACCCAGTTTTTTTTTCCATACAACTGAACGTCAAGAGGGGTTCAAAACAGCCATTGTATCCAATGACCACACGGTTAGAAAAAATTAATAAAAAAAACTTTAAAATCTGTACAAAAGTTATAAGTTTCACGTGTGCAGTGACCGGAGAAGTAATGAGGACAGAATTTTTTTGTTTGTTGTTGTGTACTCGCAAGATCTGCTGTAAGGTTTTTTTTTATATCTAGCAGTTCTGAGTTTTTTCTTGATGACATTTCACAATTTCTGTTTTGTGTCTACCTATGGAATAAAATGATTAATAAAAAAAAGTTTTGCAATCTATCTCACAATCTGACGTTTTTTCTCACATGGCAAGTTTATATTGGGAATTTCTGACTTTAAATCTCAAAAAAAACGTACGGAATTTTATGAGATATAACTCAGAATTGCAGGAAAAAACTCAGTTGTTGGGAATAAACGAGTTGCAATACCATTTTATTTTGTTTAGTGGAAACAAGGTCCATATTTATATCAGCCAGGGCTGCATTCGTAATAAAAAATGGTTTAAAAACGGTAGACTTTGAAATATTATCACAATTAATTAAACTTTTTATGTCAAATATTGTCATAATGTAATTATTCTAACTGATTAATTGAATTAATTGACAAAGCGGGTTACACACTTTATTTTAATGTCCAATTCTCGCCATTAACAAACCACGACTTTTAAACAATAAACTTCCAAGTTACTGCTTATTAATAGTTTGTAAGGTAGTTGTTAAGTTTAGGTATTGGGTAGGATTAGGGATATAGAATATGGTCATGCAGAATATGTGCTGTATAAGTACTAATAAACAGCCAATATATTAAAATAGGCTGCCTAATAGTGTCACGGAATGCCAGGAGGAAACAGGGTAAGTTCCATGTGCAGTTTATTAAAAATAATAACAGAACAAAACAGGACAAAAACGTAGCAAAAGGTAATCCAAAACATGACCACAGATAACACAAACTGAGAAGACAATACAATCAAGACGCAATGACAGACAGAGTGAGCATGGTATATATAGCTGGGATAATGAGTAAATGATAACAGGTGCTACTGATCAGAACAGAATTAATAAGCAGGGGACTATGGGAAATGGAGTTTAACACATACAACATAGAACAGACAGAGCGCCCTCAAGTGGCCAGTCCAGGGCACCACAACCAAACACCGTGACAATAAGCAACTAGTTAATAGTGAGAATTGGTCCCTATATTAAAGTGTTACCAACAAAGCCAATTTTTCATCATCATTACTAGTCTTCAATGTCAAATGATCCTTCAGAATTCATTCTGATAATTTGCTGCTCGAGAAACATTTCTTCTTATTATGTTGAAAACACTTGTGCGGCTTGATATTTTTCTGCGAACCATTATAGTTCACGGGTTTATGAATAATAAATTCAAAGGAAAATGCTATTTTGAAATAGAATTGTAACAAGGTAAATGTTTTATTGTCACTTTTGATCAATTCAATGCATTTCTTCAGAATTAATGTATTATTAATTCTAGAGTATTCATTCCCAATTGAACAGTAGTGTATATGGGTATAGAACATTTAATGTTGAGCTTTTTATTCAGATAACAGACAATGCGTAGTTCAAATCTCAAATAATATTGCCCATAGCCAAATTACGTCCCATGAGACAAAGCATTTTCTTCAGACAGTGTGGGCTGAAATAAGTGAATTTGGTTGGTGGATGTAGTCTGATAGTCTTTCCCTGACTAGAGGAACTGTGTTGTAGCACTTCTGAGCTGTGTGGGAGGGACAACGACAAACAAGAAGACAGAACGTTTTAACTTTGTTTGATCTAATACTTGTGTGTGGGCACTGTTCACTCTGGCTCTGTGTCAGTCAGAATGAAGAGATCACTCATCAAATCAGCGGCTCCCACACTCACCACTCTACTCTTGTTTCTAAAAACAGAGAGAAGGAAGAAATAGGTCTGTCAATAAGGACCAGTGGGATGCTTCGGAGTGATTGCAGTTACGTTCTGCTGCATCTGCCACCTAAAATTATGAGAAAATAAAAATATACATCTCTAACCTGTCACTTTAAGTCTGGTGTACACATTAGATTTTTTTTTTCTCCAGTCCTTTACACTTGCTTGTAAGAAAATAAGAAAAGATTTAGTGTATGGAGTCTGCTGTGGTTGAGTTAGAGCTACTCAAGGTCATTTTGATAGTATTATCATAGCGTGAAGGGAATGCTAATTCCCTTATAAAATATTAAAGGGTTTGTTCACAATGTATTGCCACAATGTCCGAAGTATATGTAAATGAACAACCAAAGCTGATTTTGTTTGCCAGTAAAATGTGCCATTTTGCATGATTGTGCGTACTTTTGACAGCTTCAGGGGTTTTGTTAAAACAACAGATCTTATTTTCACTTTTTTTTGCATTCAAAAGTGCTGTCACGTCCATGGACTGTCTGCGTGTGTTTTGCTCCCCATGACCCAGTTTCTCCCTCATGTTGATTGTTCTTTTGATTCCAGGTGTGTCTCCTTAGTTCCCTCGATTCCTGTGTTTAAAAGCCCCAGTCCGTTCAGTTAGGTTTTGTTGGGTTTACCGGTTATTTTCGTGTGTTATTCCTCGTTCCTGTTGTGGATTTTCCCCTGTGTTTGTTCATTAAAAGACTGTTTAACACTTCTCCGCGTCTGCTGCGTTCCTTCCGGCAGCGAACCGTGACAGAAGACCCGACCACAACAGTTACCTCCGTGTGTTCACGCAGTTTTTGTTTCCGTTTTTCCTCAGTGTTTTTTGTTTCCGTTGTGCCTATGGATCCCCTCCTTCATCCGGAATACCTCCTCCTCCTGCTGGAGCAGGGGGAGAGATCGCTCGAGGGCCACACCAGACTGTTCCTGGTACTCGCCAACCTCTCCAGCTACCCGGACAACGCGCTCTGTGCATTCTATGACACCAGTTTGAACACTCCGCGTACATAGGAAGGCCCTAGGGCGAATGTTGGGAGTAGTAAACCATGGCGAGAAAAGGATCAACGTTCACCGTTGTCCTGAGGGAGATATTGCCACCAAGACCAGTGCCAAGGCCCACATCTCCCACTGCGCACGAGTGCCTCGCCTCCTGGCTTCCGCCTGTAGGCCGTCGACCATCATGGGCCTCGGGACTCCATCCTACGGCATGTGCCTTCGTCCCTCCGGCTCCGTCAGGCTCCTCCACCCCTTCGGCTCCTCCTCAGTCCTCAGTCGCTCCGACTCCACCGGATTCATCTGAATCCCCGTCTCCGCCTCGGTCGCCGATGCCATCTGCTCCGCCTTGGTCCCCCGGATCCTTTGATTCCAGGTGTGTCTCCTTAGTCCCCTCGATTCCTGTGTTTATAAGCCCCAGTCCAAAAAGTTAGGTTTTGTCGGGTCTACAGGTTATCTTCGTGTGTCATTCCTCGTTCCTGTTGTGGATTTTCCCCTGTGTTTGTTCATTAAAGGACTGGTTAACGCTTCTCTGCGTCTCCTGCATTCCTTCCAGCAGCGAACCATGACAAGTGCATTGTGGATGTTAAAGTCTTTGGCAAAATAAATGCTACAGCCCTTTTTCTCCACAATCTTATGCAGCACTAATTTCCCAAAAAAAATTGTGTTTTTATAGCATAGACAGCCAAGTTTTATTAACAACCCATCTAACCAGCGGTGAATCACCCCTTAAAGGCTTACAATACATTTGTACAGCAAATCAAATACTGTAGACGAGCTAGTATCAACATTTTTGACTAAACATCTCCCTCACATGCATAATAAATTGTCAGTTGTTGTATGCTAATTTCTAGGTTACTTATACTAATATACATTTTAAATTTTATATTATGAATGTGATTAATACATTTTAAACAAACTTTAATTAACATTGAACAGTAGTGCATATTTATACACTCTCAAAAACAAAAAAAGGTCAAACAGGTGTACATCAAATAAGCAGACCGAGGCCCCTGAAAAGTATGTCTTGACTGAAATAGGAATGCAACATTCCTATCGGTTCAGCACTGCAGCTGGATTTGCTTGCCAGTTTAGTGCTCTGGCATACAGAGTCTCAATGTTTAAGAGAATGTGGATGGAAAGCCCAAATCTGCAGAGACCTAATCTCTCATCAGCAGAAAGAATCAAAAGGCTAGACTAACCTGAGGTGCATATTGTGTGGACAGAGGAGAACTGGTCCAGAGTTCACTTCAGTGATGAGAGCAATTTTAATTTATTTGGGTCTGATAGGAAACATTATGTTTGCTGTCAAACTGGGGAAAGACTTAACACCACGTGTCTAAAGAAGTCAGTGAAAGGTGGAGAAGGAAGTGTCATGGTTTGGGAGATGTTTCCTGCAGCAGGAGTTGAGCCTCTTATACAGATACATGGCAGAGTGAATGCAAATGTTTATCAGAACCTCCTTCAGCAACATGCAGTTCCTTTCCTGCGTTCATCGCCCAATCAGCCAGCAATCCATTGAAATAATAAAATGGCCAGCCCAGAGTCCTAATCTAACCCAGATTGAAAATGTCTGTAAAATCCTAGATGATAAATTTATGGCTAAGAAACCCACTACAGTCACTGAACTGTGGAAGAAGAGTGGATCAAGATCACACCAGCACTGTGTGAGAAACTAGTGATGACCTGCAGATGTGCTAAAGTCATTCAAAGCAAGGACCTCTACACTTCTCTCTAATTTTTGACTGCTGTAACCTTCAGAAATTTTTGTTCGCTGTTTTGAATTAAACTTTATATTAAAATTAAAAAATTAAACTATTTTTGATCACTGTGTTTTCCAAAAGATAAAGGGTTTTGTTGAAATGTTTTGCTCCCCGTGACCCAGTTTCTCCCTCTTGTTAATTGTGCTAATTTGATCCTTAGTCCCCTCGATTCCTGTGTTTATAAGACCCAGTCCGATCAGTTTGGTTTTGTCGGGTCAGGTTAGTCTAGCCTTTTGATTCTTTCTGCTGATGAAAGGTTCGGTCACTGCAGATTTGGGCTTTCCATCCAAATTCTCTTAAACATTGAGACTCTGTATGCCAGAGCACTGAACTGGCAAGCAATTCCAGCTGCAGTGCTGAACTAATTTCCCATTGAGAGTCTCTGCATTATCCTCTCTTCTCGTGCATTTGTCTTACTTGGACAACCAGCCTTTTTGGGGGACTTGAATGAGTTAGTCACATTGTAAAGATGCTATATTTGAGAAATCACAGATTTGAAATTTGATCTTGCAATGGCTGCTATTGGCATTCATTTGTACAACATGCTGTCAGAGGGTTTCAGTTCAGTTTAGAACGGCTTACCATCTTGCTAAGTCAGTGAAAACTGGAAAGTTGGTTTGTCAGATAATTAAGGAAATTAGCACCATGTGCAAAATTAACACCAATAACTGGAAGGTATCTGAAAGTGTACTCTTTTTAACTCCAGAAATATGGCGGCTTAAAAAAACTGCCCTTTTACTCCTAACTCAATAGGATAAGCCAGTGGACCTCGAAATTTAGAAATGTATCATGCTAATGTTAAAAAAATCATTCCTTTTCTCTTATTAAAAGATAGAATCAGATCCATGTCTAAAGATGAACATTTAAATTGAACAACCATTGTTGGAGTCTAATTACCCTTCATAATCAAAATGAAAGCACGTTGAAGCTTTACGGAGAGTAATGATTCTTTTGCTAGTAATTCTGCAAAAGAGCTAAAACAAGCCCAGAATAATTTCCACGGGACAATGGGAGAGGATTTTCGGGTACCAGGAGGCTTCTGTGTAATTTTTGCATCACAGAGCTGCTGAGGGCGAACAAAACTGAAGCACTTTCATGTGTAATGAATACAAAAAGAGAGGAGATGAAAGCCAAGATCTTTTATCTTTGGTGATATCAAGGTATAAAAGCGAAGTCTGGGACCTGGCCGACCCATCCCGCTTTTCACAGAGGTTTCTCAATTCCACTTTCACATTTTAAGAATAGGGAACTGAGCTGAACGGAGAGTTCAAGATCAGACAGCTGTTTCACTGGCTTTGAAGAACCAGTGGATGTTTACATATTTATTAATCTTACGGATCGTTTTATCTCCTTCCCTCCATCCTCTCAGACATTAGCTGTCTGCTATAGAAAGGCACACATTTAATGAAATCCATCATTCAACTTTTTACTCAATTCGCCTTACTCATCTTTAAAAGTTTTTTTGTTTCCTTTCATGTATGATTGGTATATTTTTTGGTCAGGCAGAGTACCAGCATAAGACATGCAAACTATTAAGCTACATTTATAAATTCAAAGCTTAAAATTGGTTTTATTACAGACATATGATTTTGAAATAAATAAGAATAATTTCCTGGAACAGATAATCATGTTTGGCTGGACTGATGCTTCCAGGAAAGCCTCCGTAATCTGGCTGATTTTTCAACCGGTTAATGCCTCACAAAGTTTGGAGTTTCAGAGGGAGTACGGCTGCTGAATGCGGCATATGTACTTATTGATATATCTATGTCTGAGAACAATCAAAAGATGAACAATGAACAGGAACATTACATGAGCTACAAGAACTTAAAAAAAAAGTTGTACATGAATGAGAACAAGAAAGTACATTAGAAAGCGAAACAAACAAAAAACATCTAGTAACACTAACAATAGGCATAGGAATTTTCCTTCAAATAAGCACCTAAATCTACTGGTAATTTCTCTTAAATTTTCACTGTATTTTCTTAAAGCAAACCTTTTAATCTTGTAAACTTTTGATTTTGTACAGTATTGATGTTACCATTTAGTATGCTTTGCACAGAATACTTTATAAAATCATCAAGAGTGTTCATCATATGCACTATTCAAAGCTTTGAGATCAGTTTTTTTTTCAGTTTGTTTTTTTAAAGAAATTTTATTCAGCAAGGGCGCATCAAATTCATCAAAATTGATTACACAAAAATATTTTTTTTACCTTATATTAATCAAAGAATCATAAAAAAGGATCCGTTTTCACAAAAATATAGAGCTGCACAACATTTATAATTGAAAAAGAGAGAGAATGATGAAGGATTGTGTGATACTGACATCACAGGAATAAATTACATTTTTAAATAAATTAAAATAGAAAACGGTTCTTGATATTTCACAATATTACTGTTTTTACTGCATTTTTGATCAAACAAATACAGCCTTAGGGATTATAAGAGACATGCTGACCTGTGAAATACAATTGAAGATTTAAAATGATAGTTATGTAGTAAATTTAAGAGGCATTAAAACTGAATATTTCCCTTACTTACTTTTTACCCCTTATAGTACTTATAGCTGTAAACTCCTCAAAATAGTGCTAAAGTACAGTAGTGTAGTGCTATTAAAACAGCATCTTCTTTACTCCCAACAAAAAAAAAAGACCTTCTGCAAAATTCAAACTAAAGTTATGCCATGATTTCAATAAATGTTCAACCGTTTTTGAGTGTGATGTGAAAGATTAATGACACTGCTGTTAATGCTATCTGCATTGATAAAAGCGAATCTGAAGATCCTTCAAAGACAGAAACGGATGAGGCTGAGAGGTTGTGAATAAAAAAAGTCAGTCATTTATTATTAAAGAGCCGTTCTGCGGTGGCACAGAACCTCATAAAAAGCCAGTAAGTGTGATCCAAAAATACATCTTCACAAATCATCTATCTTTCGCATCAAAATTTCATGGGCGAATTCTGCAATTCTATACATATAATAACTCTTTGCGTTTTCTCATTGTTATTCAGCAGCTCTTGCCTCAAGCATTTGACATTTATTACTGTGAGATGGAGGGAAGGGGTGAGATGGAGGGAAGGGGTGAAGGCCCTGTGGATGACAGAGAACAGATGGTTTAGCACACAGGAGTCTCTTGAGGACACTAGCGCTTAATGACAGATGTACAACCAGACAGTCAATGTAAATCTCAGAGAGAAGAAAGCCATGCTTTCTGCCTCTTGCTGCATATACAATATAAGAGATTTATATGCAGGGGGTGAGTTCTGAAAAGTGTGGGGACACATTATAAAACTTATGAGCCGGCTCATGAATATTAATAAGATGATGTAAAGCATGCACAGCCGTTTTAACTGATTTGCTGACAAGCATACACAGTAGATGCTGGCATTGCAGCCAAGCAAAACAAAGTTAAATTAAACAAAAATAAAATGATTATTGTGAAAAAATGTGGGAATGAAAAATCTGGGTGGGTGTATAGCAGTATCTTGATAATGTGGCCGGACAGCTGCTGCAACAATCGGTTTGCATAACCAAAGAATTTCTGCACAAACTGTCAGAAACAATCTCAGGGAAGCTCATCTGCATGCTCGTCGTACTCATCGGGGTCTCGCCGAATGCTCACATTCGATGGCGTCTGGCACTTTGGTGAGGTGTTCTCTTCACGGATGAATCCAGGTTTTCACTGTACAGGGCAGACGGCATGTACAGGTGTTATTTTTTTTGGGGGCGTCGTGTGGATGAGCGGTTGGCTGATGTCAACGTTGTGGATCGAGTGGCCCATGGTGGCGGTGGGGTAATGGTATGGGCTGGCATATGTTATGGACAATGAACACAGGTGCATTTTACCGTGACGAGATCCTGAGGCCCATTGTTGTGCCATTCATCCACGATAAATGTGCACAGTTGCAGGAATATGTACACAATTCCTGGAAGCTGAACACATCACAGTTCGCCTACTCACCCATTGAGTATTTTTGGGATGCTCTGGATCGGCGTATACAAGAGCGTTTTCCAGTTCCTGCCAATATCCAGCAAATTCGCACAGCCATTGAAGAGGAGTGGAACAACATTCCACAGTCCACAATCAACAACCTGATCAACTCTAAGCGAAGGAGATGTGTTGCACTGCGTGAATCAAATGGTGGTCACACCAGATACTGACTGTTTTAGGACCCCCAATACAGTAAAACTGCACATTTTAGAGTGCACACCTGTGCAATAATCATGCTGTCTAGACGCATTTGAATGCCACTTGAGGGGGGGGATTATACGGCAAACGGAGAATGCTCATAAACACAGATTAGACAGATTTGTGAACAATATTTGATAGAAATAGGCCTTTTGTGTACATAGAGAAAGTTTTAGATCTTTGAGTTCAGCTCATTAAAAATTTGGGCAAAAACAAAAGTGTTGCGTTTAATTTTGTTCAGTGTATATATATATTTTTTTTTTCAGCAATTGTGTATGACTGTAGTCCATTCTTGTTTGCATAATTTTCAAATTCCATATTTATTATATGGATGATTATATAGATTCTTTTTTGTATATATGTATATTAATTATTATATGTGAATTATTGTTTTTACTGTAAAAACATTCAGAGCTGATTAAGCACAGAGCATGAATGCTTTTTTAAGACTTTTATATATCACATTTCTGCAGTAACAATAACACTGTCCAGCTGTCATAATTAAACCAGAAACAGTTGATTTGTCATCTGTCATCATTTGCTGTTTTCTATTTTTGTTTTAAAAACATTTCAGTGTTGAAGTGTTTTAACTGAATAGTTTCTGTGCAGTTAATTGGGTGACACACATGAAACTAATACTGGAGCTTTGTTGAGGATACAGAGATGGAATAAAAATCTGAAGTGTCCTTCATTTCAGTACAACAAATGATTTAATCCATTTTCTTTTCTGTCTGGAAGCCTAACAATGACAACAGAGCAGCTTTTGGTGTGAATGTGGATTAATGTCCACGCTAAATAAATCTTCAGAGCTTAATGACATAGTTATGCAGATTGTGTAGTGCTGAGACAGTCTGTAAGAGTGTTAAGTGGAATAATCCCGCCATGTGGCAGCCTCAGAGGACGTTGAGCTCTAGCCACTGCCTGTGTGAGGATTTTGGGCTAAATGATCACATACATCACATACAAAGACAATCCAGAAGTTATGACTACTTAAATTTCAGTGTGCTTCTCACACCAGCTATGTCTGGCTGACAGAAATCAGATGAAACACTTTTATGATGGTTTTGTAGTTGTTTTTGCTCATTTTTGGAGATTGACAGCCATTGATCTCCATCCACTCGTTATGGGTTAACCAACATAGAAACCAAAGATCAGGTTCTTATAACACTTGTGCGTTGCGTCCAATGATGCCGCGTTTTCCAGTTTGGGTGAATATCCCTAAGGCGGGTCGCCAAAACCGCTGACACTCTGTTAACCACCACTACCTCCCATAATAACAAACATACTTTCAAATTCAGCTAAAATATCAAAATTCTCAATTGGCAATTGCACGACCCCCCGACCCCGGCACGTTGTCACATCACATGTCTCAATTCTTCTCCTCTCTAACTATCTCCTTATCTGTGGAGATAAGGCCTGACCCTACGGTTAGATTCCACTAACTGGTTGAAACTCATAGGATTGAATGTGGTCAGTCAACTGTCCATGACCTAGTGTGGGGCGCTGGCTACCTGAGTTACTTCATACAGCAAATTTTCCGTACGGCCACGCCCTTTTCTATGGACTCATCCGCAGCCACTACTCTCGAGGAAGCACCTTAATATGCTAAAACCACACTTTAATCTAAGCAAGGTTGTAGAGAGACAAGTTGCGTGATAGATGTGTTTCGACACATGTGAGTCTGCCCTTCAACCCAACCCAAGTAACTGGGTTGTAATCAAGAAGAGAAGTAGAGGCAAAAATCAATACCAGCTATCCATTCAATGTACTTCCGGTTAAGAAGCCAAAGATATGGAGGGCACTCCAACAGTATCTTATAACCAGTTGGGTTTAAATTTAGAATTTTACAATGTATAATTTAGTGTCTCCCCATAGGCACGCTCAACAAGCGACAAATGCAACGTAGATAAGTGGCTTTATGCAGAATATAAAAATAATGTAAATTAATTAATCATCCAAGTCGGGACAAAAAAATTGACAAGGCACAGCTTGACAGATTTTTAAAATAGTGTTAAAAACATAAACACTAATGTGGTTGTTCTAACTGCAGTACATGTAGAGAATTTATTTATTCAATAGATTATTGTTTTCTATATCAATAGATACACACATCCAATATCACCTTATGTAAACAAAAGCTTTTATTTTTGGATGCGATTATCATGATTAATCGTTTGACAGCACGACTATATATAAGCAACTTCGACTTTTCATCTATAATATATATATTATATAATATATATAAGTTATTTCTATGTTATAAACTACATAGACATAATTACTTTTTCTTCTTCTTTTTTAATGAAAGGTCATTTTGGACCCTTTATAAACTACTTCCATTTCCTCACAGTCTTTTTTGTGTAACCACACAAAGTAGTGTTGTTGTTGAGCACTGACAATACTCTCCAAATTACTTTTTTATTTTGCTGTAACTAAGGAAACATTTAGTATAATGATTGTCATTATGCCAAACTCTTCAGTTACTAAACTTAAACCCTTCATTTCATGGTTAATACAATGGCATCCAAAAAGTAATAACATTTCTGATGGTTCAGTACATCTCTAATGAAACACGAAGAGACACAGGCTTGATTCACTGTGCACTGATTCTTGTTGTCTGCATTACATACCTGATGCTTTAAGTCACTTCTTTGAAACAAACTTCTGCGATGCATTACAGTACCATCTTGTTTGCATTAAATTACTGATCTAAAAACCTGATTTCAACTTAATATTGCACATCAAAAAGGATTTAAGGAAATTAAAACCAGGTCATTTTCAGGACCCATCTGTCAGTCTGGTCACTGGTAAAGAGTTCAGAATAGGAAAGCAATCGTTTCGAGAATAATTTCCCTTCTGGTGTCACATCACACCAAAGCGGTTGTATTTAAACTGCTTTTAGAAAGACCTTTTGGACATTTCCCAAGGTATGTTCATTGTCAGAGAATAACTGACCCATCTCTGACTCATCTAGTTCTCATTAATACATAATTCCAGACCTGGAAAACCCAGACATATGGAGAACTGGGGTATTGTATGTGGCAGGACAGGCACTCGTCTTGTTTTAGTAAATGCTCCTCATGGATCAGCATTGACCCTCTGCTTTGGTCACAGATGTTCTTTTTCTGTGATTCTTGTGGACTGAGAGCCCTGGAGACTTATACAATCACAGCACTATTTTAATCTGCTGCTTAGGATGCTCAAAAAAAGCTGGCTCCTCTTCTCCAGTCTTTATGAAAAGAGAAGAAACAGCAATTATTGTTGTTCTCTTCCAAGATAAAAAATTAAATGAATTATCTTCAATGGTTTTTCAAACAAAACTCCATTCTATCAAGCTGTTTTAAGTCTCCAAAAAACTGCTTGAAGTCCTGCTTGAGGGTTAACATCACGTCCAGCTGCTCCTCTGAATGAATTATTTTCAATGTCAGAGAAGAAAAAAGTCAGAAGTGTTATATTGTAAGCAGACAAAGAAGCTTATTAGAACCTTGTATTTACATTAGGACATTTTCCTGGTGACATAATTTACTCCAGAGTGATCTTGGTATATGTAAGTAGGCTTTGTATGTTTGAAATGGACAATATCAACATATTGACGGCATGTAAAACATATTTAATGTGGTCACATTTACTATGGCTCTGTGAAATTTTGGGTGAAAAATCTAGTAATTTTTATATGAATATGCACAATTGGGAATTTCATGTTTGGGTGAAAAAGTTCCCCATGCAGATTTAGCTCATTTTCAAGTAGGTCACACAAATTTGTCACACTGACCAACAGAAACGTCGTCGAGGTTACTTATGTAAACATGGTTCCCCGAAGGGAACGAGACGCTACGTCGAACGCTTTGGGAACGAGAATACCCACTGCGCCATACGAGCAAGTCGCTGTCTGGTGTGTATCTGGCGAGCACATCAAGACAAGATGACTTGGGACCCCTGGGGTAGATGTCAGGTCCAAACTGTAGAAACAAATTAATGTGTGCGGAGAGGACAAGCCTGCCGCAGCACAAACATCCTGAAGGGCCACGCCCACTGACAAGGCCTTGGAAGCCGCCATACCCCTGGTCGAGCGACGGGCCTTGAGACAGGAACCAAGGTTTATTCCACATGTCTAAGGCACGTAAGCAACGCTGCGTGACCTTGATCATGCAAAATGGGTTGAACCTTGATCGAAAGCCCCTTGGTCCTGAGCCACCACTGCAAATGTCTCATGTACAGCAGGCCAAAATGTATCACGTTGGACGCAGCTGCCATCAGACCAAACAGTCTTTGAAACTGTCTGACAGTCAGTGACTGGCCTTCTCTCACTCCTCTCACGGCTGTGAGAATCGCTTCGATACGAGCAGGCGACAGCTCTGCCTGCATCGTTGTCGAATCCCACACCACGCCCAGGTAAGTGGTTCTCTGTATCCCCAGGTCTCTCATATGGGCAAGGACGACATCTCGATGCCGAGTCGCCATCTGCTCTGACTGAGCTAAAATCAACAAATCGTTGATATAGTTTAGTATGCGGATGCCCTGGAGTCACAGCGGAGCCAGAGCAGCATCCACACATTTCGTGAAAGTGCGGGTTGAGAGTGACAGGCCGAAGGGAAGAAATCAATATTGGTATGCTTCTCCCCCGAAAGCAAACCTCAGGAACTCCCAGTGTTGAGGGAGGATGGAAACATGGAAATAAGTGTCCTTGAGATCTATCGTGACAAACCAGTCCTCGGACTTGATTTGAGACACAATCTGTTTGATCGTAAGCATCTTGAACCGAAATCGTTTGATAGTTCAGTAGACGCAGATCTATGATCGGACGCAACCCCCATCCTTCTTCGGAACGATGAAGTAACAGCTGTAGAACCCTGATTCTCTGAGAGAGAGAGAGAGACAAACGTTATATGCTCCCTTCCTCAAAAGGTTTCTACTCTTGTTCCAATACCAGAGCTGATCGGGGCCCATTAATTAGGAATAACACCGTTGAAGCGAGGTGGACAGCAACTAATTTAATTCTGTAAAACTTCTCTACAGTCTCGGACCATTGGAGAATTCTGGCAGAGTTTTCATCGCGTTGCAAGACACATACTACTAAGGGAACCAGTCTCTCGAGACTGGCGTCTGGTGTTACTAGAAGAGCCACTTCGGTACCCTGAAGCAGTTGACCGGCAGGGAAAAAACGATCTATGCTCTATAGCGCCCTCATCTGAGGGGGCGAGCTCTCCCGTGCCGTAACGTTGCCGGGCGGCAGCTAGGAATTTCGCTCGTCGGAGCTCACTGGGCCCTGAAGCACCGAGGGTGGCAGGGGCATCAATAAGCCTCCGTGAGGGCACTGAAGAGGATTGGGCACCGTGTGACATTTTGACAATTAAGAAATTCAGCGCTCCTCAAATGCTTCGTTTCACGAGTAGTGCTTTTTAAGTCGGGAATGTGAAAACAACTGGACACTCACGTTATACAAAGATTTATTGGATTTTTTTAATTAGAGCTTCCGACTTGAGTTCATGTGCATTTCTCAGGGGGAAATTATTTTTCACGGTGGCGTGGCCAGTGATGAGTTTCTTACGTCCGTTTTCGGAGAATCAGAGGACAAATATTCAATCGACTCGCTCAGGAATGCACGCGAAAGACGGCAACCGAAATCTGCGTTCTGATTCTGGTTCTAGTACAGACGCGGTACTAAGAGCTGACCGGTTGCCATATGGTAACGGGTTTCGGGGTAACCAATCTAGCGCTATACAATTCACGGTCACACTTCTTTTTTTTTTAAGGTCCAATTCTCAGTATTAACAAACCATTAACTACAACTTTTGCTTCAAACTCCTTATTTGCTGCTTATTAGGTAGTTAAATTTAGGTATTGGGATTAGGGATATAGAATATAGTCATGCAGAATATGTGCTTTATAAGTATTAAAGGCAAATATTGTTTTAGTAAAAATACCAAAAACCACTAAAACAGTGTTAATATATTTGCTGACTTGTGTACTAATTATCCAAAATGTTTCGAAGACTGTTTTAAATACAGAGAAATAAGCATTTTACTAGTGCAACATGGACCGTGTCATAGTGTCCTGTGCGCCTGTCGCTTTTGGTTTGTAGAAAACATGGAAACACCAAAGACGCTTTAATATGTTGTGCGTTTTATTAGACCGGTGACGACCGCACAGAGTAACATAATAACAGAACTTTCAAATTTATCTAGTATGATAAAACAACGCTGCTTTTTTTCCCACATACGCACAACTGGAAGGAGAGGAAGCGGTCGACTGTGGCATAATAAAAGCTACGGCTGTATTGTTTTTTTTTTTTTTTTTTGAGCCGTGTGTCACGCTCGTTCAGTGGCCTCGTTTCCCTGTTTCACTCTACTACGTTAACAAATCATTAGCTCATCCATGAACATGATTTCTGCCCGAGTCCCGTCGGATTGCATCAGCTGTGGGGATGAAGACGACAACTCCCATGATACCACACTCAGTCACGGCGTCATCAAACTACGCCTTTGTCTCTGTTTATTTTGAATATGCGCCCTCTAGCGGCGAAAATTACATATCGTGCCTTTAATAAACAGCCAATATGTTAATAAAATATTGTTAAGAGTTAAGAGTGCAACTAGTTAATAGGGAGAATTGGTCCCTATACTAAAGTGTTGCCCTATTGACAACAGATAGTGGGACTTTTTTGCTAGTGTAATTGACAATATTTTGCTAATGTGAATTTTAATTAGCTAAAATGAGTTTTTAGATACATACAAAATTTAAAAATCTAATTTTATAAAAAAATTGGAACAAATACTTTCTGGAACCTTTCAGAGGACACCACTGCAGGCTAAATACTAAGTGGGATGTTCATTTATCAATAAATTATGGAGAAAAATTGTCAGAAAAATACATTTTTAATAAATGGCTTCCAGATGGGACTTGTCTATTATGGCAGACCAATATGTAAAAAAGTGCATTATCAATAACAGCATCAATTTTCCTAGTAAAATTTATAAATAGTGAGAAATAACTGAGCTGTCACACATGATAACAAATATCACATAAAACAGATGCAATATGAGGTACAATCATTTCATTTAGAGGTTTAGGAGACTTTCTAACATTGTATATGATTTTGGCTTTATTTCGATTCGATTAGCAAAATTCTGCGAAACCCAAAAGAAGATATTTTTTTAAGTTAATAAAATCAACCAATATTCATTCCATGAATTCAACATTCTGTTGTATTTATGATAAATGAAATCAATAATGTAATCATACCATCACAATGGTTACACTTTATTTTGATTGTCCACTTTAGACATTCTACTAACTTTAACTTTACACCGACATGTCAACTAACTAGATTAGTAGACTTTTAGGTTAGGTTTAGGGTTATGTCAGGCAGGGTTAGTAGAATAAGTTGACATGTACTTGCAAAGTTACCTTATAGTCGTGAATTATAGTGAATGTCTTTTGTTGGACTATTAATATAGAAATATCAAGCAGACAGTCTACTAATACTCTAATGATTAGTTGACATGTAATTGCAAAGTTACTTATAGATATTAGAACGTCTCTGGGACTACCAAAATAAAGTTTTATCTAACACATTCCTCATTTATAGTTTCATTCTGCTCTGTTGTTTTAAAATATTTTTCTCGATACGTTTTTTTTTTGTCTGCAAAAATATATAAACATTTGTTAATCTCTATAGCTGTTCATAAAGTATTTGTTTTAGATGCATAAATACACTGATATCTAATGTTTCAGTCTCTATGCAGACACAAAAAAATATATGAATGCAAGAACTACACTATTCGTATGAATATATATAACACACAATTATAATACAATATAAGTGTTAGAAAACACTCTCTGTCTTAAGAGAATGTTCCAGATATGCCTCACCCCTCCTTTTTTTCTCCCTCTCTCTCACTCTTCTATATACAACGCATTCTCTCTGAATCCCCCCTTCTGTATCCATCTCTCTCTCTTGATATTATGTTTTAAATATCTCTTACTCATATGCGAGGTATGCATGCTTAAATGTATACATTAGCTTCTCTTGGTTCAAATGTCCCAAATAAGGACATGATAGCTAGGAATGAGGTTCGTGATGAAACTCTGAAGACAGTTCAGCATTCTTCGCAAAAGTCTATTCCTAATATGTCCATGTTTTTCTGTACATGTGGCCATTTTATATAAACACATGTTCTTGGCCAAAGATCCTATGTGTATGTTATTCATATCCTCATTGGTTAAGAGGGTGAAACTCCCCTCGACATATGCCTATATAATATCTGTATTTCTATGAATAAATTGAAGTATTGAGGATACATTTGACTGTGTGTTTTCTTACTTCCCGGCCATCTATCTACACTTTAAGTAACTGAGAATTCTTCAAGGTGGCAAAGAGAATTTACAGAGGGACCAAATTGTTATTCTTTATTAACAAATGAGGGCTCGTCCTTCCGGGAATTTCTCAAAAAGACAGGTAAGAACTTTTATCTGTCTGTAAGAGAAATTGAATGTATTCTCGTTTGCAATTTGATTGTGTCATATTTGGCATCAATCTGTTTTCCTCACATTTTATATGTGGGATGAAGAGTGAGAAACTTTCCGTTTAACCTATCTATTTAAGAAATAGAGTAGTGGTGAAAGATTATAATTGCTCACTCTTGCCGTGAAGGGTTCTCGGTCCCTTAAGTGATTTCATGAATAATACAGAATTGAAAGCTTTCTTTTGGCCAAAAATATCAAAAAGTTAATATAAGACCGCGGTCTCAATTTTGTGTTTTGTTTGGCCATTCTATAAATTGTGAAAAGTGCACTAAAATTGACGAGACATCTTTGATCTCCGATGGGGCAGACGATCTCGAAACCTATTCTTGGCGAGTTGCCAAGGGATTGGATGTACAGGAATAACAAAGGTTTTAATACTGAACCGTATTTGAGTAATTTGGCTGGTTGGCCAGAAGGCAAAGTACAATTAGATCCGATTCCTCGTGATGGCTCGTTCAAAGATAAAAATATGAAGGCAGCCAAATTGATGGTACAGGACGGCTGAGGAGATCCGTCTTGGGACGATGAGTATATGAAACAGTCATATACTGTGTGGAAAAAAAAATTAAACCTTATTGGGATAAAGGGCCAGATCAGGTTAAAACGACTGATAAAAAATATTTTTTTCTAATGTCCCATGTTGACTCTCCCAGCTCGGCTCCGCCTCGGTATGATACTGTTGGAAAGCCTGAACAAGAAAAATTAACCCCTAATCGTCTGTACCCGTCACTACCTATTGCGACTGATTTATACCCATTTGTGCAGATTCCAGACGGGTTTAAAATAACCCCGCTGGCAATGTCTGATGCTGTCGCGATTGCTAAAGATTTACCAGATCCTTTACGGTGTCCGCATCAATACGTGTCTGTATTGAAGCGTTTAACTGCGTACAGTCAATTGACTGGGCGTGATTATCGCTTCATTTTGACTAAAACACTGCCGCCAGAAATTACAGAGGAAGAATTGATTGCAGAGATTGATGTTTTGAGTCCTAAACGGGATGCGCCGCCATCTCGCCACGGTGCTTTATCAAAAAGTGATAAACCATTAGATCTGTCACAACCAAAATCTTTCCGAACGTTGCAAATAGTTGATTCGGAGGACGATGAAGATGATGCGTGGATTTGGGCTGATGTGGAAAAGCTAAAAGAATTTTTCAGACAATTGACTGCTTTTCTGGTGAAATTGTCTTCGGCCAAGCAAGATTTGTCGCATGCTGCAAACACGAAACAGAAAGCGTGCGAAAAATCCTGTTGCATTTTTCAATCGATTTAAGCATGCTTGGACTGAAGAATCTGCCATTCCATTAGATCAACATTCTCCTTTGTTTGTCAATACGTTTTTGAATAACATGCAAACAGAAATCGCACAATTGGTTTGTTTGACAACTTCGAATATAACAGATATTTCTGTTGACGCTTTGTCTCGGAGACTGCGTGAGCTTTCCCCCGCGGGGGCTTTTGAAGCCTCCCGATGGAAACCTACAGCAATGATGCTGCTTAATACTGTTGTCAAAACACGTCCAAATCAGGCAACAGGGTCGAAAGTCTGTTATTATTGTGGCATTGCGGGACACTTCGCTAACGCTTGTAGGAAAAAGCAATGGGATAAAAAGCAGAAAAGAGGTGGGTCTGCTGGCTTCAGGCCACAGACTAATGCTTTGCCACAAAGGCAACAAACAGAAAGACCGAATTACCCCACAAAGTGGACTCCCCATTAGGGATGCCCACAGAGTTCAGAGCCCTTTCTTTATAAAGATTCCATGATTTCTGTTACATACCCAAATAAATCGTCTGTCTTACCTTTTCTTAAATTGAAAATTGACAGTAAACCGTATGTTTTCCTTTTGGACACTGGTGCCTCACGGTCATCTTTGTCTGGTAAAGTATACGAGGGCTCTATTACAGGGAAAACTATTAACTCTGTGGGAATTTCCGGTGTCCCTGTATGTTGTGAAATGACACCAACTTTATCTGTAACTTCTAAAGACAATCCTTCTTTGCACGCATTTGCGATAATACCTGATGCTCCATTTTGCCTTTTAGGTAGAGATTTGCTGCATAAATTGGGTGCTCATATTACATTTCAGAATAATTCTCTGCAACTCATGTTTCCTTCTGTCTATTCTCTGACTGTTGAGACAGGAAATGCGACCACTGAGGCTGAGGCTGCAACTGCAGCCTTACAGGAAAAAGGGGATGTCAACCCTCGCTTATGGGCGGAGCATAAGGATGATGCGGGACTCATAGATGTCCGCCCTTATGCGGCTACTCTGACCAGACACACACCAGTTTATTGTAAACAATACCCTCTCTCCAAAGAAAAAATCGATGGGATTCGGCCTATTATAGAAAATTTGCTGGCACAAGGCATTCTGATCAAGACTCACTCACCCTACAATACACCGATCAATCCAATAAGAAAAGCGAATGGTTCCTGGCGATTGACACAGGATCTTAGAAAGATTAATGACATAATTAAACCATTGGCTCCTATTGTACCTGATGTGCACACAACACTGAATTCTATTCCTAGTTCACATGCCTATTTCACAGTTATTGATCTATGCTCTGCATTCTTTTCCATTCCTGTAGATCCTGTCTCGCAGCCGCTGTTCGCCTTCACCTTTGACCATGCTCAACTTAGCTGGTCTAGACTTCCTCAGGGCCTGAGAGATTCGCCGGCTGTGTTCGCCGCCGTAGTGCACGCAACATTAGCGGATGCTCAACTCCCTCCTGATACCTGTCTGCTACAATACGCGGACAACATCCTTGTTACTGGTGCCTCTGCGGACCAGTGTGCTGCTGCCTCCAGCATCGTCTGCAACATCCTGGCGGAAGCTGGGTTCAAGGCATCAAGAGAAAAGCTTCAGTGGGTTCAGAGGAGGATGGATTACCTCGGACATGAATTGTCGCAATATACAATAAAACTGTCTGCTGATCGTATCAAAGCCATTGCTACGTACAAACGGCCCTCCACGAAGAAGCTAATGCAAAGCTTCCTGGGCTTGGTGAACTATTGCAGAGCGTGGGTGCCGAACTGTTCCATGTATGACAAAATCTTGAGAGCAGCCACCGTGCAGGACTCTGATGACATTGCATGGACAGCAGAAATGGAACACGCATTCAGACATTTGAAAGCATCCTTGACAAGGCCACCTGCCCTTGGCCTACCGACATATACAACTGACTTTCATTTGTACGTGCACGAAGGTGGGGGAACAGCCGCCGCAATCCTGGCCCAGGAGCACGGGGGCATTTATCGCCCAGTAGCGTATTTGTCTAAAACCTTAGACTCGGTGGCTAGAGGGCTTCCAGCCTGTCTGCGCGCAGTGGCTGCAGCGGCGATCATGGTGCAGGATGCAGAACGTATAGTGTTGTCACATCCACTCATAGTGCACACTTCTCATCAGGTAGGAGCTATTATGCACAACATTTCTACGCAGCATATGACTGCTCAACGACATTCTGGCTATGAAGCAATATTATTAGCTACTGCTAATTTAACATTGAAACCAACTTCCGTAGTTCATGGCCCAACCTTATGTTTGCATAAGTTGTTATTGCAGGGTGAATATGAGGACAGCGATCCTGACTGCCTAGCCAGGATTCATACTTCGACGGCTTGCAGGCCAGATGTGTCCGCATCTGTCCTGGAGGAGGGGAAACATTGGTATGTAGATGGATCATGCTATAAACCAAATGATAATGAATACTGGTGTGGGTATTCGATTGTTGAATTACCTGACTGTGTCATAGAGGCCTATTCTCTGCCATATAAATCAGCACAAGTGGCAGAATTAATTGCGTTAACAAGAGCTTGTCAATTGGCAAAAGATCAGTGTATCAATATATACACCGATTCAAAATATGCACATGGAATTGTACATGATTTTGCCAAACTGTGGGAAGAAAGGGATTTTAAGACTTCAGAAGGAAACCCCATATCCCACCACAGTGTTGTGGCTGAACTGATTCATGCAGCACAGTTACCGTCAAAATTGGCTGTGATAAAAGTAACTGGGCATGCATCAGGAGAGTCAGAAGAGGCAAGGGGAAATAGACTTGCAGATGAAGTAGCTAAATGGGCAGCTAGAGATGTCCTATCAAGTCCACATGTTGACAAAGCAGGCACAGAGGTGCCCATGATGTCCTTTGTGTTGACTAATGATTTGGATATTAAACTATTACAGGCAAACCCCACTCAAAGTGATCTAAACCACTGGGCAGCGAATGAGGCAAAACCGGATCAAGCAGGTATTTTGAGAGATAAGCAGGGCAGGATTGCTCTGCCAGCCTCTATCATTGTTATGCTATGCAAACACTATCATGGTGTCTCACATGTGTCAAAAGAGAAAGTGATTCAAAATTTGAATCAATCGTATTGTATAGCAAATGTAAGAAAAAATACTTTGTTGTTATTAGATGCTTGTTTGATCTGTGCTAAGACCAATCGACATAAAGCTAGTAAACATGATTCACACCCGGAACTGCCATTTCAGCATTTACAAAAAGACTTTACACACATGCCTCCTTGTGTAAATCACAAATATTTGCTTGTGATAGAGGACCGTTTCTCCAAATGGCCTGAGGCCTTCCCGTGTGGAAGAGAAAATGCACAGACTGTAGTGAAGGTACTTGCTAAGGAGATTATACCTCGTTTTGGTATACCAACGGTTATAGAAAGCGATAATGGTACACCGTTTACCTCCAAGGTTACCCAGTTGCTAGCTAAAGAGCTAGATATTAACTGGCATCTGAACATACCCTATCATCCCCAGTCGTGTTCGGTAGCGGAACGTTTGAATCAAACGATAAAAGATCGAATTACGAAAGCATGCATGGAGACAGGCCGAAATTGGGTCGACGTACTACCTGCAGTATTGGCAGAAATAAGAATGTCCCCCTCATCGACAACAAAGATGTCTCCATTTGAAATACTAACGGGCAGACCGTTCCCCACCCCGTGGGTTAAGGGTCATGCTGGTAATCTCTCCACAGGTGACACGGAGATGATCATCGCGGATTACGTGGATTCCCTGGTCAAAACTTTAAATAGCATAAATGGTGATGTTTCTCTCTCTCTCCCTCTCCCTGCAGAGAAGCCGACTCATTCTTTTGCTCCAGGCCAACAGGTGTTGATAAAGTGCCTGAAACCTCCAAAGCTCGGAGAGCCAAAATATCTTGGACCTGCGACTGTCATCGCTGTGACGCGGACAGGGGTGCTGACTGATTTCCAGCCACAGTGGATCCATGCAAGCAGGCTAAAGGCGGCTCCGGAGACAGGAGGGGATCTGTGATCGTATCTGGAGCTGGATCGAGTTCGAGGAGCTGAGAGAGGAGTCGAGGTACGGAAGGGGCGGAAGGAGAAGCAAGAGTTTACAATCATCATTCCTGATAGTTGTGTGGCCATGGGTATGAGACAAATGATATACCTGGTCATTCTGATAAGTTTGTTTACTTGTACTCACACTTTTATAAGTACAGGTAATGAAACGTGGCTTGGGCATGATGATACACCCCATGCCTATGCCACGAATATGTGGTGGAGATTTGCTAACTATACGGCAAAGGCCGAAGGGAAAAAGGGGTCTTGCTATGTCTGTACAAAAATGCCCCACAGTGCGGTCGGTCCTCAGGTAATTATTAAAGCCCCACCACCGCAAGATTGGAAATGCATTTCTTTTATTAGTGTTGCATTAAGACTTCTGGACAATGGAGGTGCAGACCAAATGGTACAATATGGGTTATACCCCAAGTGTTTGTAAGAGTGACAATCGTGAGTTCAATCCCTGACTCATTATTTTGTGTAGAAAGAATTGAAGGAGAACAGAAGTTGGGTGAAATTCCATTGAGCAAGTGTGATCGAGTTTATCAATATTGCCAGATGAAAAGTATTACATGCTGTCATTATTGTCTTTTGAATGCAGGAGAAGTTAAAATAGAGGAATGTGCTAACAGGGATCCACTTCCCATAACGACCGTGGTTGTTTATGGGTGGAGTAATGAAACTATAAGAGAAAAATTTGATTTCTTCTGTTCTTATGGAGGAGATCCAAGATGCCGGAGGTATGTTTTTTTTTTTCCCCCCCAAATAGAAGGGGAACCAGAGCTTTAAGAGACTGGTTCTGGCTCTGTGGACATTCAGTGTATACTTCTCTCCCAGTGGACTGGAGTGGGAGATGTGCTATAGTAAGTTTAGAAGAACATTCTATGGTTGTTCGACTTCATCATCAAGAGAATAAGGTGAACCAAAGAAAGAAGCGTTCTCTTGCTGATCGAAATAAAGTTCTTACGGTATCAAGAGACAATCCAGTACCATGGGAACATCGATTATGGACTGGTACTGAAAAGTTTTTTGAATCTATTTTCCCACAGGTTGGTGTGGCCCATCTTCAAATTGAAACAGAATTTATTCGTTATGAGCTACTTCTATTTATGAATACTACGCGAAAATACCTTAGAAGCTGTAAAGGAAGAGCTCAGAGGTTTGCGACTGACTGCTCTACAAAATAGATTGGTTTAAGACCAACTGACAGCCTCGAAGGGTGGAGTGTGCGTTATCGTGGGCACTGCATGTTGTACTTATATTCCAGATAATGATGCTGATGGTCATTTGATAGATGAAGGATTAATGAATATGACTAGAATTGCACAAGAGATACAAGCAAGAGATGCAAGAAACAATTCAAATTATGTGTTTGGTTGGCTCCCAGGGTGGCAGAAAATGCTAGTGAATGCGTTAATCCCTATTGGAGTGATTTTATTAATCCTTTCATTCATTGTATGTTGTATTATTCCGTTTATTAGACTTTTGATTGATCGTGCCATGAATACTCTTGTTGCTACTCAATATGCTTTTATGAGTAGACCTGTTAGAGGACACATGGGTTGAAATGTATCAAAGAATGATTATATTCCATATTCTTATCTATGTATGAGAATGATAAATTTAGGATTAGGGAACTCTGCAGCGAGTGTTTATGTATTCATTGTTTATTTTAAACAAAAGCAGGCAACTGTTAGAAAACACTCTGTCTTGTTAAGAGAATGTTCCAGATATGCCTCACCCCTCCTTTTTTCTCCCTCTCTCTCACTCTTCTATATACAACGCATTCTCTCTGAATCCCCCCTTCTGTATCCATCTCTCTCTCTTGATATTATGTTTTAAATATGTCTTACTTATATGCAAAAGTATGCATGCTTAAATGTATACATTAGCTTCTCTTGGTTCAAATGTCCCAAATAAGGACATGATAGCTAGGAATGAGGTTCGTGATGAAACTCTGAAGACAGTTCAGCATTCTTCGCAAAAGTCTATTCCTAATATGTCCATGTTTTTCTGTACATGTGGCCATTTTATATAAACACATGTTCTTGGCCAAAGATCATGTATGTCATCTATATCCTCATTGGTTAAGAGGGTGAAACTCCCCTCGACATATGCCTATATAATATCTGTATTTCTATGAATAAATTGAAGTATTGAGGATACATTTGACTGTGTGTTTTCTTACTTCCCGGCCGTCTATCTACACTTTAAGTAACTGAGAATTCTTCAAGGTGGCAAAGAGAATTTACAGAGGGACCAAATTGTTATTCTTTATTAACAATAAGTAACACAAGTACCCCTTTAATTCTGACAGGGTTGATTCATTAAACCTCTTTCCTTAAGTGAAAAAAACCTAAACATTTATTTTACTAGTCTCTTTATCACGGTCATAAAGTCATTCAGAACTGCTTGGCAGAGGCATTATAAAAAGGAGGCATTATGTTATTATGATTACGACCATTAAACCTGAAGAGCTAAAAATTACTATCATGAAAGAAGACATTCCTATGCTACCAGCACTACAATGTAAGGACAAATCACCTCTGAAGTTCTCAGTGATACAAGTTAGAGTGCCTTGAAAGCCAATGTTAACTTTTGATGAGACAAAACTTTGTCCACATGCAGACTGTGGATTGATTCTGAAAGAAGTTTGTTTTTATACTGTCTGCCCTTTTGTTTCAGTTGATGTAGTCTAAAATGGCACATCTGTTTTAAAAGGGCTGAAAGGGCATTTTTCTTATGAATATTTAAGAGTTGATTTGCATAAGCTCCAGAATATGCCAAGACATGCCCAGGACTAAAAATGTTGTGATTAAATATAATGTATAAATCAGATGATTTATTGTGCTTTTTTTATTTTATCTGATTGGTTAGACAACAAACGGCCTACAAATCAAATAATGAGACATTTTTCCCCATTGCTCACTCTTGCTAAGTTTAAATGGATGGTTTATGCATATGTAACATTCAAAACAAACATCAGAGCAAATGTATTCTCCAGTGTCGCAGTACAATAAAATAGACAATCATAATCCTTCAGAAGTAAAGGGGGTGTATCCGACTGATTCTTCAAGATTAGCTGTTGCTGAGATGGTCTGCTCAGCTCATTATTTTAATATATAACTGATGTATATTTTTGGTCCACCAAAGAGTGTCCTGTGCACACTTTGTATATTTGTCTTTACAACCACAAATTACCATCCCGTAACATTTTATGATCCAATAAATATGGGTTATTTGGAGATGAAAGACGCAGTCTTCCATAAAACAGCTTTACTTTAAGGATGTGCAGATGTTGTTGAAACCTCTAATAAAATCAGCTCTGGACACACTGAACACTCTCCACCTGCTCGTGATTAAGAGAGACTTTGGAGGGCACCATCTGCTCTCTGGCTCTTTCTGACCAGAGCGAGAAGGAAGGGAACGGAAGGATAACAACTGGAGAAGACCTCGAGGGAGCTGTGAAATCCAGTAAGTCTAGTCTCTCTCCCCGTCACTTTAGGGCATTTACACATCCCTGCGCTACCTTGAATCCTTGTCAAGCAGAATATATTGTCAAGCTAGTATTGAGTTTTTGAGCGAAACTGCAGGTTAATGCACTTCTGACTGACATCTGGAACTTGAGTCTGCGGTATCATCTCATCAGTCTGACTCAAAGAAAAAGTGGAACTATTGAGCTGCTTTACATGTCTTGGTGTCCCTCAAAACGTTCCTTCTGATAAGGAATAATAAGATAGCAACATGGTAACAGTGTTTTTTTAGTTTTTTTTTATAAAGATGGCACAATATAAGACAAGGATTGAATGAAAACTAAGAGCTAAATCAAGAGCACACTAGTGTGTATATATATATATATTGGCAGAACATACAGCTAATTTTTTGAATGGCTGTCAAGAAAGATGGTAATGCAAGGTCACGTGTGGAAGACACTTCTATGTGCACAGTTTGCATGCAATAGCCTACACAGCAGCAATAGTCTAGTAAAGGTGCATTCACACCATATTGTAATTACCGTTAATATGAGATATCAACTTGTAAAAAGCATTCACGTCCTCGTAGAACTCGTAATTACAACTTGTGAACTGGGAGCTTTCTGAGAGCTACGACTTATACTACCTGACCACCTCAGGTCCATTAGGTGCTATGCTTAAGCATTGATAGTGCGATAGTTCCAGGTCCGAGTCCAAGGGTGTAAACAGCTCCAAGTAGAATGTCACATCGAAATCACAGTAATCAATATGTAAAATATGTCAAAAATAATGCAATTTCACAGGTCAGATATCTGACTTCAAGTGGCGTTATAGACATTATTTACAAGTAGGAGGTGGGAAAAATCTGAATTTCGAGTCATCTGGAATGCAGCATAACATGGTAGTAGTTGTTCCAAACAAAGCCTCTGTTCTGTGTTGTACCACCTTTCTTCTGTGATAAATGTTGCTGACAAGAATGTTAATGTGTTTTCTGTTCGTATAATGTAGTTTTACACCTTAACATGTTTAACAGTAGCCAGCATAACAAACAACAAACAAACAAGAAAGGTTCGTTCCTAAAAGGACTATAATGACATTTCCGTACAAGGATTTTATAAATTCTGCCATAACATTATATTTCATAAGACAGTTAACTGATTGGATGGCTGAAGGAACATTAGAAGCAATTAGAGAAAAAAAATTATATGCAAAGGATTCTTTTACCAGAGAAAATAAAGGTGGTTTTAAATACTTTCTTCTTTCTTATCTCAGTTTAACATGCAAGGACAAATATTGTAAGTAAGCCTCTGGTAGGTGGCTGTGCTGCTGTCAAAACATTGATCTGTTTCTTTGAGCATCCCAATGCAGCAACTGTGGCCAGTGTTATTTTAGTATTATTTATATAACATTATAGTATTTATTCATATTTTAAATTAGACTGGACATAGTAAATGATTCACTTGAGACAGGCTTTTTTCCTAATGCTTTTAAAAGTGTTGTTGTGAAACCGCTTCTAAAGAAAAGAAACTTGGACTGATCTCTCCTTAATAACTATAGGCCAATTTTGAATATTGCATTTTTAAGTAAGATCTTAGAAAAAGTTGTATTGCAACAGCTTAATCAATTTTTGGATGAAAATAGTATTCGGGAGAAATATCAGTCAGGTTTCAGACAAGGTCATAATACTGAAAGAGCATATTAAAGGTAGTAAATGATCTGAAATTAAATTCAGACAAAGGTAATGCATCCGTTTTAATCCTCTTAGATCTAAGTGCAGCATTTGACATGGTTGATCATTGTATTCTGATAAACAGATTGGAAAAATGTATAGGTCTCTCTGGTAATGTTTTAAATTGGTTCAAAACGTATATATTACAGAAAGGAACTTTTTTGTGAATATAGGTGATTGTACATCAAAGAACAATGACATATTATATGGTGTTCCACAAGGATCAATCCTTGGCCCAGTTTTATTTTCATTATATTGTATATGCTTCCTTTAGGCAGCATAATTCAGAAATTCGACATGAAGTACCATTTTTATGCTGATGATATACAGTTATATATTTTGGTTGAGCCCAGAGACACTGTTGTAATAGAGAGGTTGTCGAACTGTCTTTCTAGCATTGTAAAATGGATAAATGCTAATTTTATAAAACTGAATGAAGATAAAACTGACCATGCATTTATCTTCTCTCGACTTGATTGCAGTAGTGCAATGTATAAAGGATTCTATAGTTAGTTACAATTGATGCAAAATGCAGCAGCCAGAGTATTAATGAATTTATAGAAGCAAGAACATATTACACTGGTTTCAATCAAATTACATTGGTTCATCAAAGGTTTGATTTTAAGATTGTTTTATTAGTCTATAAAACATTGCATAATCTGGCACCATCTTACATTTCTGACTGTTTGTCTAAATATATTCCTAACAGAATGTTACGATCCTCTATAGCACTGGTCTTTTGGCACAATACACAGTAATACTGTTAAACACAGCCTTATTTTCTTTTCTTATTTTCTCATTTTGTGCTTTGATTATTTTATTTTGATATTGTATTTTTAATATTTGTTTTTTGCTTGTGAAGCACTTTGAGTTGCATTTTAGTATGGAAACCGTGCTATCTAATTAAATCAGGCTGTTATTTAGCTTTTATTTGTTATATTGTCAGTTTGTTAATTTTAGTACTCTTTTACAAAAAATGTTTTTTTTATTTTTGTTAGTTGCCAATGTAACATTATATTTAGAAGAACATATATTTGTAAAAAATCAAATAAAATTTCATATAGTTTATATTAACCCAATAATTTGAGTAAAAAGAATAGTGTTAGTTACAACACTTCAATAATTTGGCTCTTTTCGTCAAACAATCTAATAAGATAATATTTATTTAAAAAATGTAAAAAAATAAAATAAAATTTAAAAAAAACAGACAGGGGAAGTGTTCAGGGTCACCTGTTTGAAGTCTTTATTTTTGCAGTTCTGTTTCACAAAGAAATCACGCATGCTTTCAAAGAAAATGTCACATCTTTAATGACTGCACTACAAGTCAATGATTTGATTTATGAAGAAATCAGTATCTCATTCATTGATTATGTGAAGGCTGCTAAAGAATAACTGATTTTCTGTTTAACAACCTTCACTTGATAAAAGGGTTTTGCTGTGGTCTGAGGTGAATGAGCGAAGAATAGAGGCTATAAACTGCAGCAGTAATGTAATAACAATAATAACCACAATAATAATGTGATTTTCAAACGACAAAGATGATCTAGAGTTAGCATGAATGAAAGAGAACAGATAAGTATACAAATAATTTTTAGGGTTGCCTATCTGATGGTATTTTGAAAGCTTTTAACACCTTAAAATATTTTCAATATGAATACATTTTTCTACTTTCTGACTGTGAGTAACATCTGCCTCTGAAAAAAAAATGATTTTTCTTGTTGGGTGAAGGGCTTTCTAAAAAGTTAATCGATCCATCACAGAAATGTTTTGTACAGCCTCTACACTTATAGGCTACATTTAGAGAAAATAGTGATTTTTAAATGGCTCACCGGCTGGCATTTCTTAAAAAGAATGACATCCCTGAATGTTAGTGCAGGACTGTTTTGGCTCTTCAGCTGTGCTCCTCAGGTAACTAATCATTTTTTAGATATTTGTGAGGGAGTGAAGACTGACAGTGGGGGTTTGTGCTGACAGGTTTTGGAGAGGCTTTAAAAAATGCAAATAGACACATACAAATAAAAGTGCCCATGAGTAGAACGAAAAAGGGGCGTACTATGCTTGTCAGCTGGGAGACGTGAAGGTCAGGTTGACTGCTGTGACCGCACCTGAACCTCCACAAAGTGTCAATGGAGAGAAAAGATACTGTATTTATGGCAGCAGTGACAAGACTATATCAAGACTATAATAAGCATTGTGTCTGCCTCGTCATGCACTACCAGCAGGACTCTTCTTGTCCACATGCACGTCATTCACCTTGACAATGATGTTTTGGGCAAAGACATCGGTTTAAGGAAATCTCCCTTGAAAGTCTATTCTGTAACCCAGCTGATAGGGAACGTTCTCAAAACGTTCACTAATGTTTTAAAAAGTAATAAATGTTAGGACAAAATGTTCTAAAGTAATGTTTGTGGAACGTTCTTATAACCTTGTTAATTGATATATGTTGTCATAAGAGAAAATGTTCTGAGATCAACTTTTTCGGAACCTCCTTATGATATTTTTTTTTTTACTTGATGAATGTTCTCATAACGTTGAGAGAAAACGTTCTTAGAACAACATTCTAATAACGTCCTTATGTAATTATGTAATTAAGAAATGTTTTTGTAACCTTTAAATAACATTCTAATCATGACAAGAAAATGGACATTTTAGCATTATTAGAATATTAAAGGGATAGTTCACCCAAAAATGTTGAGCACAAAATATATTTTAAAGAACGTTGGTAACCAAACAGTTGATGGTCAGGAAGGTTACTTTGGAAAATGCAACTCCGGTTACAGGTTTACAGTGACCCTATTTAGAAAAATGTTAATAACACATACTATTTCAATTACTTTATTAAAGGGGTCATATGATGCTGCTAATAAATAACATTATTTTGTGTATTTGGTAATGAAATGTGTTTATGCGGTTAAGGTTCAAAAAACACCTTATTTTCCACATACCTGTCGATTTATTGTTTTTCTCTCCCATCTAGCCTGCCTTTCTGAACGAAAACCACTCGTTTTGTTATATTACAAAGCCCGTCTGAAAAGCGAGGTGTGCTGATTGTCCCGCTATCCATGGTGTTTTTGATTGGCCCCATTCCTCACGCGTGTGACTGTAATTTACGTCCCTTAACCATAATTGTGACGAGACACCCCCGTGCTGACTCCGCGTCCACATCCACGGTGAATCCGATCCGGCGATTGATCAGCGCGAAGTTGATATTTCCTCTCATCGACCAGAGCCGGATCAGCTCCAGGCATGACGAAGGCGATATCGTCCTCTTTTGGAATGCCAAACAAAGCAGTTTCACTTTCACAACAAAACACACAGCGCCTTCACGACATGGTGGCGGCGGCAACAATACTACAACCAGAATAAAAGTTACGCCTTCTTTATTTGCGTGAACATTTGGGCGGCGTTGTGCAAATCATCCCACATCGTGTGACCGTAAAATGGTTTGGGCGTGTCCATGTTAAACGGCCGTTTTAATAGTTGTGGGCTGACTCTTAAAAGCTTTTACTAAAGAATTCTCTTGATTTTGAGACTTTAGTCTATTTGTGCAACTTTTACAGATCTTTCTTTAAAATGTCACTCAGACTTGTCACACCCAAAGAGAAAGGAAAATCATCTTACCCCATGTCCCTGAGTACATTTGATTACTTTTCTAAATTTCTAATGAAGGTTTTCACCTGCTAATAATTTTCAAACATTTAAATCAGACTGTCGATTAAGATTATAAAAAATTTATTTTAAAAGCACAGAAAATCAGACTTTAATACCTCTTTTTATTTTGAGATCGCTCTGAGGTTAAATACAGATTTAAAACAATAACAAGATTATAGTTCAATACTATGGTACTGTTTTTTGAATCACAAATCTTTGGCATAGCCAGCCGGCACACCGCATCTAACACTGGCTAGAGAAAAAACAGTTAATCTTTAAAAAACATTACAGCAGAGTACAACAAACCAAAACAGGAAAAAATAAACATATATTTAAATACACCTGTGTCCTATTCTGTGTCCTAAACTACATTGGTGTCTAATATTTTAAAGCAGTCAATGCAATTTGGGAAAGAAATCAATCAAATCTGTATGTGTGTGAAAATATTGAGATGTAACCCCCTTTGTAATCATTAACATTTTCATAAGTAACTGTAATTTATTTACACATTTGTTTCTCAGTATCTATAAACAGATTACATACATTTATTTTTGTAATGAAATTATGTAACTCTGTTACATATAACTAGTTACTCCCCAACACTGTTGACGGTAGCCATTGACTTCTATAGTATGGGGAAAAAATAACTGCATCAATGGGTACCGTCACTTCCCTTCAACTAGATTCGTTGTGTTGCACGGAGGAAAGAAATTAATACAGGTTTGGAATGGCATGAGGTTTAGTAAATGATGACAGAATTTTCATTTTTGGGTGAACCTTTAAAAATAAACTTTCAAATAACATTACACTTTGTGTAAAAATAAAGTTAGTAGAACGTTTTTGTAACTTTTAAATAATGTTCTAATCATGACAAAAAAACTGGACATTTCCAGTAGCATTTATCCCACAATGTTTTTATAACCTAAATCTGTTACCTTAGAACATAAATTTGACCCCAAATTGTGGATAAGTGATGCGTGGCTAGTATCAAATCAAAATGTGATTGTTATCATTTGGCATTTACACATCCAAAGCTGAGCGGTGATCTAAAAACCTTTATTTGATGCCCTTTGAAGCCCCCGCTGAGAGAATCGAAATGAAACGTTCGTAAACTCACATGTCTGAGAGTTTGATGGGGTAAAATAAGGAAAGGGGATTTTAAAAGAACCCCACAGTGCAGAAAAAGGCATTTCCTAACAATTTCGGTACCGCTGAGGACTGAGAGTTGAAACGAGAGTGTAAACCAGCTAGAAAATCAGGTCATGAGAGAGTGTAATGATCAGAACAGCGCAGGTATGGCTGAGCGCAGTCAGACTTTTAAATAGTCATCAGTATGCCACGCTTGTTCTTTAGACGTTTTGGAACTTCTTTTTTATTCTTCGGGAACAGAATAAAACAGCGGGAGGTCTTTTGCAATCTCACCTTAATAGGCCCTCTGGCTCTAATTTTACTCTCAGAGGAGGAATAAAAGCATTTTACATCTGTACTTCATTCTTATTTTTGGCAGCCGAAGGGCAAGGAAGACAGCAGCCCGTGGATCAATGCTGAGATCACAGTCTACATGAATATCTTTTTATGATTTTACCCAAAATTCTTCTAATCTCATATCATCCTTTCCACTGATGCTGAACCAGCATTTGTGAGTCACTCCATTTATTTTGGCTGGAACGTTTCTAGCATTTAATTTTAGGCCTGTGTGGTACTGACTCAAGATTGATAGGCTACATTAAGTCTATCAGCATAAAGACAGAGGAGCTTCTAGCAGTGATGCTCTTTATTTAGTTCACTTGAATGTCTTTAATCGCTCTAAAGAAAAGGCGGGTTATGTTTTTCCAACCCAATGTTTCCATTTCCAAGAACGCTCCAGTCCCCACAGGCCTTTACTTGCATGAATATTCATGAGCTTACGGCATTCATACTGATGTTGCTTGTTTTGTGCAAATGTTAAAGCAAACTGGTTCCATCTAGAACCAGTTTGTGTCATTAAATCAGGTATAAAATGATCGTGCAGTTAATGATCATGAGGTAGTTTTTCCACAGCTGAACTAATGTACATTTTGTAACTGAGTAGTTTCCATGTTGTCAGTGTAAAACTCTGTCATGCGGGGACTGTTTATGGTTTTGCAGTGACATCTTGTGGTGGAAATCATGAATGATTGTGGATAAACCTGAGTTTGTGCAATCCAGCTGCTGTGGATGAAATTGTTTAAAGCTTATGCAACTCCATAATGGTTCAAATACTAATAATTATCTTGTATATTATAGTTAGTTTTGTTCGTTGTTCGCAAAAACAGATTGAAAGGAGGGAAGACTGGAGACAATTGTAACATTTTCCTTGATAACATCTTTTGGGATAAGAAATGGATGCATGTATGTGCCAATAGCAATAGTACCTAAAATACTGAAATATTTACAATGAATAAGACCTGATAATATTATAATAATATTGGATTTAACAAAACAAGTCAGAATGTTACATTTGCCCCATTTTGCCCCAAAGGTTGTTATAAAGTAAAAAATAAAAATTATATGGATATTGTCCCACAAATAAAAGAACGCATCAAAGCAATACAATCTCTTAAATAATTATTACACTGTATGGTTTTCATCCTTAATTTTGTAACTGTAGAGAATTTTGGGGGCTTGTAAGAATTGCTATAACTGTACTATTTAGAGTAAAGCAGATAAAAATAAAAACAGTAATATGGTGAAATGATTATGCAATTTAAAATAAATGTTTTCTATTTTAATATATTTTAAAATGTAAGTTCTGTGGGAACTGCGATAAATGTTTTCAGGATTCTTTGAAAGTTCAAAAGAACAGTAATTAAAACAACTATACAGCAATGTAAAATTATCTACTGTCACTCTTGATCAATTCAATGCATCGTTGGTGAATAAAAGTATAAAGTAAAGAAAACTTTACATCTGTGATATACTGTAAAAGTTCAAAGTTCAAGCACAAACATAAATGCTGTACAAAATTTACTAACATGATCTGGTTGAATTCATCTTCAGGTATTTTAATCATGTTCATGACATATTTTAAAGTAGTTGCCTGAATGAAATCTAATTTAATCAAAACATTTTTTTTTTATTCAATATTCATTTTGCAAGTGTTTTTGATATGTCAACCTCACTGGTGTAAACTGGGAATTTTAGATGAGATTTGAGGCTAGCTAAGCAAGGCTTTTGAAACCATTAAACCAATTTTCTTGTCATCTGAATTAATGGGACCGGAGCAGCAATAGACTCCATCTATAAATGTACATAATTATTTCAGATGTGTCAAAACAACTTATAGCACATAGGCAGAGGCGGGCGCTAGGGTGGGGCTTGACGGGGCTATAGCCCCATCAGAAACTTGCTTAGCCCCGGCACAGGCCCCCCAAGGATTTCCTAATGATGTTCCATTATTTTTGTTTTGGTGTCACTTTTATAAACATTTAAAAATAAACATTAAAAACCTTTAAAAAAAAAAAAGGTCTAATATGTGGACTCATAACAAACAATTGGTTTATGGGTAGGGTCAAGCAACACAACGCGCAAACTGTGCGCAAGAGTTATGCCGGTGAACGTCAGTAAATTCACCATAGAGAAAGTGAAAGTAAAAAGACTGACGGAGCTTTCTACCGCTGCATTAACGGCGCATCATTCCTCTGAAGACCAACGAGAGACGCACTACTCACATTTGCTAAACGTAGTGATAACTTTTGCTTAAATCATTCCCTTCGTATTTCTCTTGTGGCCCGTCATGTGGCCGAAATAAAGCTGCTCTTAATTGTCATTGCTGACTGCAGTGTTACTAATTTTAATTATAGGACAGGACGATATTTCATCATATAAATTAATAGACCTGTTTTTATAATAAATATAATTAATAGGCCCTGCGTGCCCGTCCGATACGCCACTGTGTGGAAATAGTTGTATGAATTGTCGGCACTTTATCTATTGTAAAAAAAAATGGTTAGAATTTACCATGTTTTCCTGCCAGTTGACATTGAGAGTGACAATTGATGGTCAGAAAAAATGACTAAATAGATATGTTAAAAAAAAAAAAATTAAATAAAACAATAAAAAAAGAAAAATAAATTCCCACTTTCTCTCTTTTCTATGTGCGTTCATAAATTATATTAATTTGTAAGTGTCATATTTGGCAATTGGCATTATAAGTTATATTACTAATAACAGTGGCATCTGAGAAGTTTAAAACAACAGAAAAAAATTTAAAATTTGCCTTTTTCGAAGTTGCTGTAGGCTATATAAAAAACACAAGGTGGCTGAATTTGCATGCAATTTAGATAGCTGAAGTTTATAGACGTTCATTACTTTCACTCAATTTAATTAATATTTAGTTTTTTTTTTCGCCAACCCCTCTGAAAAACTGTAAGAGCCCCTTACACCCCTCACAAAAAAATCCTGGGCCCCGGGCCACTGCACATATGCCAGAAATCCTTTCACGCAGCACTTCTTAAAAAAAATACCATGTGGAGAATGTAATAAATGATAATTATTTTCCTTACACTCACCTGATTATTCATGGATCAGAATCCTTGAATATATCTTTTATCTCTTTTATAGACCCTTTATATAAAAAACACATTAACCCACAGTGACCTTATTTTCCCCTGAGTTCCAGTGAGGTTCCTCTGTGACCAGACTTGCCATTCTTAATGTTGATTGCATTACTGTCCATTTAAAAAGGTGTCATATGATGCTATTTCAATTTTTCATTTCTCTTTGGAGTTTTGCAAGCTCTTGGTGCATAAAGAAGGTCGGTAAAGTTGCAAAGACTAAAGTCTCAAATCCAAAGATATATTCTTTATAAAAGTTAAGAGTCAACCACACCCTCCTAAAATGGCTCATTCGAACACGCCCCCACATATCTACACCACTATGTGGGAAGATTTGCATAACAACGCCAAAATGTTCACGCAAAGAAAGAAGATGTAACTTTATTATTTCTCGCTGGAAGTATTGGTTGTTTGCCGCCGCCGGCCATGTCTGAAGGGTTGGTTAGTGAAGACGCTGTGTTCATTGTGAAAGCGAAACTACTTTGTTGGGCCTTCCAAAAAGAGGATGATACCGCTCGTCATACTCACTTTGGGCTGTGGATCGCTGGATCGGCTTTCACCGTGGATGAAGCTGAGTCCAGTCTGGGGTCGTCACATGTGGTTGCCGCCAGCCGCGCCGCCGCGCCATTCTCAGGTTCTCAGCCCTCGCGCCGTTCCTCACTCTAGGCCGATGTCCTCCGCTCACTCAAGGGCCGCCGTGTGTGCTCGTGTTTCGTTGTAAATCGGGGAAACTTTACTTTCCCTACTTTGTTTGGTCTTCCAACAGAGGACACGACTAGAAATCAGTGGTTAAGGTTTATTTACATCACTGTTCCAGAACAGTTTAACCCAATATTCAGATGTGTCCAGCGCATTTAATGGAGGACTGTTTCCTGATCCTGGAGAGTAGACTACAATTCCGGCTGTTCTGACTCACAGACTGTAATTAACGTTTTTTTCATGTAAGGATTTGCCACTGATGATTCAAACGCGAGTTTGAGCAGTGTAAAGTAGCGCTTGTTGTTTGTCATTTCTCTTATCACAAATGCAGACATGGTTTTATGTTTACGCAGCGCGATGCAACGCGTGAAAAGACAGTATAAGTCATTATAATCCGTAATTATGTCCCCACTGGATGCAACAAATGCCTTGTTTATAATGGGTTTTAATGTTTTTGTATCGTCGCTCTGGCTGGGAGACGGCATCACAGTATGGTGAGGGGCGTAACATTTCCGTCACACGCTTGAGGTATTCGGCCAATCACAACACACTGGATAGCTGGCCAATCACAGCACACCTTTGCTTTTTCAGACCGATGAGCTTTGTAAAAATCGATGTGTTTCAGAAAGGTGGGGCATAGAGGAGAAACAATAATGTACAGTATGTGGAAAATAATGTGTTTTTTTAACCTTAAACATTTCATTACACCAAATACACAAAATAATGTTCTTTTTAGCAGCATCATATGACCCCTTTAAGTACAATAGATAAGAGTCAGTATCATGATTAGAAACGGACATAAAATTGCTCATTAAAACAGAAAAGTGCTTGGGTGATGGTGCATTATTTACTTTTTCTGGATTAGTGTGGACAGTCAAAATCCATAAAAATAGGGCATAATGTACAGTAGAAATATGAAGGAATTTTCAAATTGTTTTACCTGTGTTTTATTTTGCACTGCATTAAGTTTAAGGGTTAACAGATATGTCTATAAAATTAATGGATAATATCCTGGCAGAAAATGACCAGTACATTTTCCTTTTTTTTAACAGGTGCAGGTTTTGGCTGGACGGGGGAAAAAAACAACACTATGCAAACAAAAACTTAATTAAATTACTTTGGCATACCACCAAATTAGGTTAATATTATTAATAATATTGTGTGGATTCATTAAATTATTCATTGAATTGCAGGTATGAATAAAAGACAGATGTCGAAGATGAATTAGGACTAACTATGTGTTTCTGCCACAACAGTTACAGAAAAATGCAGGCAAGGCACTGATTTACTCAATACAAAATAGTGCAGTAAGAAATGTCTTTACATTGTCCGCAGAGGGATGCTCCAGTACATGTCATTAATTTATTTATTTCATATTTTATAGTAGGGTAAGATGACTGTTTTTTTTTTCAGCCTTGGTTCACACTGTTCTGGTCTGTTACCAGCTGTGGCCTAAGGGCTACAACATCAGTTCATGAGTTTTTGGAGCTCATGGCATCACTGTTTCCTCACCTCAGGCCCAAACTGTGTTTGATGAGTCAGTGTTTTGAGGCCGAGAATGAAATAATTTTTTTAGTTCTTAAGTGAATTAGGACTAAACTTGGCAAGCAATAGAGGCAATTAT
Organism: Sinocyclocheilus anophthalmus; assembly: GCA_018155175.1. Taxonomy (NCBI): domain Eukaryota; kingdom Metazoa; phylum Chordata; class Actinopteri; order Cypriniformes; family Cyprinidae; genus Sinocyclocheilus; species Sinocyclocheilus anophthalmus. Next base: position 233,311 of record JADLZN010010218.1, on the reverse strand, counting down.
ACCATAAGAGGATCAATAAGCGGATCAGAGACTTGCTTCTTTTGAGTTCCTTTGCTTATGTTTGGACTGAGTTTTTAGGAAGTCAAATTTTCTTTAGTTCTGTCAGGACCACTATCGTCAAAATGATAGATACTTAGCATAAAGTTTAGTTTGGCGGTATGGTTCTGTTCTGGGCAAAAAACCTCCCTGCCCATCCATGCAGCCTGTCATGAATGAGCAGGGAGAGCAGCAATAATAACCCCCCCCCCCCCCCAGGGTTAACAGAACAGAACAAGGCAGATATCATTAATGTACTCAATGATATTTAAGTGTAACACTTTTATTCCAGAGAAGTAGTCTGATTATTCAAGGCGTAATACAGAAAGCTAAGTCCTGACTGTGGCGAAAGGAGGAGTTGGGGATGGAGGGGGGTAATTTGCTCCGGAGCAGGCTGAAAAGCTGCAGAATAATACTGAATATAGCTTATTTAGGAATGCCGCGATAGGTGTCGTATTCCTATAGGTAGATGTGATCAGCTGAGAATCAGCTGATGCAAGCTTGACTCACGTGACCTGCCAGAACTAACGCTAAAGCTTAATTTTTTGTGAATAACTCTATTGGCATTGAGCGGTAGCAGGTTGAAGGTGGAGTAGTTCTGTTGAGACATTTTAGTATATCAGTACCCCTACCACAATAATCTTTGAAGTTTGTATTTTGTTGCTATTATTCAAAACAGTTTTCTATTTTAATATATATTAAATTGTAATTTATTACTGTGATGCAAAGCGAAATTTTCAGCATCATTACTCCCAGGCTTCAGTGGCCACATGAATCCTTCGAAATTATTTATTAGATATAGAAATAAATGATGCCATATTAATATAAATATTAATTAATTTCTGTGTTAACAAATGACAGTTTGTGAGCAACAGGATTTTGGTTGGTTTCAGTTATAACAAACCTCTGTCTGGTCCACCAGTCTTTTCACTTCAGGCTGTTTGGGATGTCATATAAACCTAAAATATAACATGTTAAGAAAGTCATCTTAAAGTCAGAATTTCACTGCCCTGATCCCCCACTGTCTACATCCCACCTTTTCTTACCTTGTGCTATTCCAGAGCAGCATGAAGCACAGGTACAGATCCTTCAGCCCAAGAATCAATCGCACAGGGCTGGGGCTCTTGATCCTCTTGCCAAAAGAGTTCATGTTCTGAATCATCCCCTTCATCTCTCCTCAGGAGAAGACATTCTAGCGTCTCCACCAGGTTATTTTGTGCCCACCACACAGAGAAGGGTATCAACTGGTTGGAAGATAGAAAGTTTGTGTATGAGCTAAATTAATGCCTCAGAACTTTTCCATTTTAAGTAAGCTATTCATATTCAGACCTTAATCTGGTTAGACGCCATATTGAATTTTACATGGATGAAAATGAGGCTGTGAGGGATAGGCTTACAGTCTTTACAATGGCCTGTGCTGTAAAAAAAAGTCCTAGATCATGTAATTGTCAAAGCTCACAACTTTCAATGATGTTTTATGGAGTTTTTGTGTAGTTAAAGTCTTTTGGAAAGATGTTTCGTCAGCTGAAATATTGGTATGTTGTTAAACAACAATGCAATCCATTGTACTTCAATCCATCACAGCTAACTAAACTAAAACTATAACTGAAATAAAAATTATAAATATGCAGTCATATTTATTAAAAAATAAATAAATAAAAAAACTCAACAAAATTACTAAAACTTTAAAAAAGAAAATAGAAACAAAATATATTTTAAAATATTAATAAAAACTAATAATAATATCACAATGATACTAAAATAGCACTGGTGTATTGTCTAGATGATTACATTCTGTAACCTGTTTAACCATAACATGGTATAACCCATCCTATGAATAAATAAAACAGCCAAAACTAGCATACAAGCATATGGAATTTAACTTTTACAAATCAAGTTCTATATAAATAGACATATGATCAAAAATGATGTGAATTGTCTTCTCACCTGTCTTTGCAGATACACCTGATAGCATCTGTCCATCACTTCTTCCATCAGTTCTGCTATGATATCCACCACCACCTCCTCACCCTCCTCCTGGGAGAGCATGCTGGTCCAGGTGGACTCTGTAAGGCGGCCTGGGACAATGTCCACTGTCTCAACAGGCTGGACCGAAGCAGCATTACCTGGGACAGAATCAGGGCGGCTTTTATCGCCCCGTGATTTGGCAGCTGAGCGACGCATGGTCTTCACCTCCCGGGGGGAAAAATACAAATTTATTAAAATAACCATGGGACCGGAGGCAAAGCAACAGGACACCAAAAAATGCAGTCTTAGCTGACTTTTGGAACAAGCACCATGTAACTGCACATGCTAGAATCCTAATGTAGTACAACGTAGAATAAACAAAATGATAAATTCAGGATATTTTAGTTATTAGTTGTCACACATGGGGAATTGTCAAAATATGTTTTTCTCAGTAACTACTGTCTTTTGAGTCCAAATACAAATTCAAATGTTTGTTTTCTCTGGTTGTGAGGCTGGAGTGTCCGAATTCGGAATAGCATACTAACGTTAGTATATTACTCTAACTATTTGCGCCATATAAAATAATATAGGCAAGTATGTTAGTAGGCTTCTTTTTTTTAACCAACTGCTAGTATGCTGGCAAAGATAAGAATCATTTCATGTGCTGTTCAAAAATAGTCATATAATTCATAAAATAGTAGGGTAAGATGACAACTCATACTAAAGTGCAAACAAAAAGCAGTATTTTCCAACACTCCATTGTATGTTATTCGCAATTAACGTTAGGAGTAGCCTACACTTCTATTTCAAAAGCGCCGCTTCTGAAGTTATACAACTAATGACGGAGTCTGCAAAAACTTTTCAAACATTTTCACCATTAAACGCATTAAAGCAGAAGAGAAGACATATGTCAGTAACATTAAACACTCACCCGTATTTGATATGTTCTACTTGTGTTGTTGGCTTCGGATCTGGTTGCCAAGCAGCCAGACGCCTCTGACGTAAGGGTTCTGCGGGGGGCTGAGCATGAAGACACCGGAAACCAGTTCAATCTGAAATTACATATTTAGGCATTGTGATAGCTAAAGATCAAGATAAAAGATGTACCTTGAATTTTGACCCGATTCAATGCATGGTTGCAGAGAGACTTGACCTTGAGAGGCAGAGTACTGCTTGCTAAGGCGGAGGGCATCTCCAGGCTTACATACTCTCCACTCTCTCGATATGTGGACAACTAAAATTGTAAATCAGTTGATAAAATCCTGTTTAATTTTGTTTGGAAAAACAAAATACATTATGTTAAGAAGTCTGTATTAATGAACACATATGAGTATGGTGGGTTGAATTTCCTTGATTTCTCTTCTTTGAACAACACTTTCAAAATGAATTGGATTAGACCGTTTTTATGTAATCCAAACTCAATCTGGAATTTTATCCCGAATTACTTCTTTTCCAAATTAGGTGGTCTCCCTTTCCTTTTGATCTGTAATTATAGTATTGCTAGAATCCCTTACAATTTATCTCAATTTCATAAACAGGCATTACTTGCATGGTCATTAATCTTTAAGCACAACTTCTCCCCTCACCGTTACTTCATTTGGAACAATCAAGGCATTGTATATAAGAGAACATCTTTATTTTTTAGCAGTTGGTTTGAGAAAAACATTCTGATTGTTTCCCAGTTATTTAACTGAGAAGGTCTTATTTTAAGTTACGAAGAACTCTTATGTAAATGTAATTTTCCAGTAACTCCCAAAGAATTCTCCATTGTCATGGGACGCTATTCCTAAAGGAGCTGTTCTGCTTTTAAGGGACTCTGTTAGATCATCCAGCACTTTATCTATTTCTTTAGACCCATTTGAAATCCCAGAAGGAAAACTGTGCTTTTTGTCACATCCTTCATCACGTAACTATAAGATTAGATCGCTTTTTCAAAAGGAGCTTGTAACTACTCCATATGTGATGTCTTATTGGAAGAATGGGGTTGATTATATTGATTGGAAAAAAGTATGGACTCTGTCTTCGAAATACATAATAACTAACGAGGTTAAGAAATCTCATTCCCGATTGTTTACACAGATTTTACCCATCTTAAAGTTTTTGAAAGTTTTACCCTAATGAAACTGATTGCATATTGTCACGAATCCGGTCCACGAACTTTCCTATTCATTGACTCTCGCACTACACCCTGTTGCACCTCACCCCGGACTACATTTCCCATCATGCATTACTGATTGCACTCAGCACTAATTGCACACACCTGTTTACACTGATTGCCCCCAGCTGTTTCATATCACTCCCTCACTATATAACACTCACTCTTATCCCTTCCCGCTGCCGAGTATTGTTCCGCATTTATCACTCCCCTAGCGATAGCGATTCTACAGAGCCCTCGTTTGTTGCCTTAGCCCTTGTCATTTTCCTTAGCCCTTGTCATTTTCCTTAGCCTTAGCCCTAGTCATTTGCCTTACCCCTAGTCATTTGCCTTAGCCTTAGCCATTAGCCATTAGCCATTAGCCATAGCCTTAGCCCTAGTCATTAGCCTTACCCTTAGCCCTAGCCTTAGCCTTAGCCCTAGTCATTAGCCTTAGCCTTAGCCTTAGCCTTAGCCTTCTCGGTTTCTGATCTTTGCCTGTTTTCCTGGATTTTCCCCTGTTGTCTCGCCCCTGTGATTCTGTCTGCCCATCGGTGACCTTCGCTATCCCTGTGACTGTTCTTGTGTTTTGCCCACCATATGCCTGTCTGCCTCTATCTGACCCATGCCTGTTTTGACCACATCTCTGTCTTCTCCACAAATAAAGCTTGAACATGGATCCGCAAGTCTCACGTCTCGACAGCCCCGTAACAGAATACTCGGCCAAACAAGGATCCAGCAGCTCTTCTGAGGAACATTGGCCAGGTATGGACAATTCACCTATCTACTACACTCTTCGACAGGGAGGTCCGTTCAAATTGAGAATATGTTCCCGGTTCGTGAAACTATCTACCAGTACCCCTATATGATAAATTTTATTAAAGACTTGTTCCCTTGTGGACTTGACTGAACCCACAAATCTTTTGATCCAACAAAGTAATCATTAACTGTAGCTTAGAGGACTTTAATAATAGACTGTGCCTTGTTGACTGTTGGTTCATCGTTCACGGTGGGTGTCGCAGAGGAAGGAAGCGACACCATGTCTGTGACTGAAGTGATGGCTGTATCAAAGCATGCTCACAAGATGGCGGCGACAGAGGAGCCTGATCACAAAATGGCGGACACAACAGCGCTCCGTCAAGTCACAGCTGATCTTCACGAGTCAGGTCAAGTTACAGTTCATTTTCATGAGTCTAGTCAAGTCACAGCTGATCGTCATCTATCAAGTCCCAGATTATCATCATGCCGGGCAGACTCAAGTCCAGTTTCGATCCTGTGTCTATCCAACGGTCACGCTGTCGTATGATTCTAGTCAAGTCACAGCCTGATAGTTATGATTCGTAGTCAAATCAGCAGTTTGATTTCGTCATGGGGCATGCTCAATTTCACAGTCTTTAATGAATCATGGTCATTCAGGTCACATTGATATTATGATTCTAGTCAAGTCACAGTTGATCGTCATGAGTCAAGTCAAGTTACAATTCGTTATCATGAGCCAGGTCTAGTCACAGCCTGTTTCTCCTAGCTTCAGCGCCTCACCACTGATATTCCGATCTAGTGAAGTCCACGTTGATCCGTCTTGAGTCGATTTCCCCAAGTTACACGTCATCACGCTTGTATCAAATCTAGTCATCACCGCTGACCTGTCCTGTGTTCACGTCAGTGCACAGCTGATCGTCATGAGTCCAGTAACGTTTCAGCTGTTCGTCCAGAGCCTCGTCACGTCTCAGCTGTTCGTCCAGAGCCACGTCACGTCACAGCTGACCTTCTAGAGTCCAGTCACGTCTCAGCTGTTCATCCAGAACCTCGTCACGTCTCAGCTGTTCATCCAGAGCCTCGTCACGTCTCAGCTATTCATCCAGATTCACGTCGCATCACAGCTGATCATCCAGAGTCATGTTACTTCCTGTCGGTTGCTCCGATTGTCGGGGTCGTTCTCCCTGTTATCCCAGTCTGTGTGGTTCCAGTGTTGGTTGATGCACCGCTGTGTCGCCGCACGACATCAGGCTGGTATCCCAAACCCACTCAACTTTACCCCTTTCCCTGTTCCTGAACTCATTCTCCCTGTATGCAGCACTTCCCCTCTATATTCCCCGAGAGGTAGCGGTGTCAACTGTCCGTATCACCCAAGGCCACGGTGTCCCACGTCAAAGTCCTCTTTAGAGGTGGCGGCTTACGCTACAGGACCTCCCGAGATGGCGACACTTGTCTCAGTTCCTTGCGTGGTGGTGGCGCCCAGCAACAAACTTCCTGCCTGTTCTGTTCCGGCCAAGGATGCCGCCTATGAACTCTCTGCCTTTTCTGTTCCGGCCAAGGAGGCCGTCTATGAACGTCCTGCCTGTCCTGTTTTCCGGCCAAGGAGGCCGTCTATGAAATCTCTGCCTGTCCTGTTCCGGCCAAGGTGGCCGTCTACGAACTCTCTGCCTGTTCTGTTCCGGCCAAGGCGCGGGCCAGTCCTATGACTTCCTGCCTGTCCTGTTCCGGTCAAGGAGGCCGTCTCTGAACTTCCTGTCTGTCCCGTTCCGGCCAAGGAGGCCGCCTATGAATTCTCTGTCTGTTCTGTTCCGGCCAAGAAGGCCGTCTATGAATTCTCTGTCTGTTCTGTTCCGGCCAAGAAGGCCGTCTATGAATTCTCTGTCTGTTCTGTTCCGGCCAAGGCGGCCGTCTATGAACTCTCTGTCTGTCCTATTCCGGCCAAGGAGGCCGCCTATGAAATCTCTGTCTGTCTTGTTCCGGCCAAGAAGGCCGTCAATGAACTCTCTGCCTGTCCTGTTCCGGCCAAAGAGGCCGTTTGCGAACTCCCGGCTCGATCCTGTCACAGCTATGGAGGCCGTTTGTGAACTCTCTGCTCGTCCTGTCACAGCTAAGGAGACTGTTTGCGAGCTTCCTGCTCGTCCTGTCACAGCTATAGATGCCGTTTGCGAGCTCCCTGCTCGTCCCGTCCTGTCACACTAAGGATACTGTTTGCTGCTCCTCCCTTGCTCTCGTCCTGCTCGTCCTGTCACAGCTTTAGAGGCCGTTTGCGAGCTCCCTGCTCTTCCTGTCACAGCTATAGAGGCCGTTTTGCGAGCTCCCTGCTCGTCCTGTCAAAGCTATAGAGGCCGTTTGCGAGCTCCCTGCTCGTCCTGTCACAGCTATAGAGGCCGTTTGCGAGCTCCCTGCTCGTCCTATCCTGGCTATGGAGGCCGTTTGTGAATTCTTTGTGTGCTTTGTGTCTGCCAAGGAGGCTGCCTCCGAACACCCAGCCTTATCTGTCAACCCCATTGTTCTGTCTGTGTTGTCTGTCTCTGTTTTCTCGTTGTTACAGTCTCCGCTATGGTCTCCTGATCGGTGTGGTTCACCGGGGGGGTTTCCTGTTCTTTCTGCTCCGCCGTGGTGGTCCTCTGCTCCGCCTTGGTGGTCTACTGTCTGGTTCTGTTGGTTCTCTGCTCCGCCGTGGTGGTCTCCTGTCTGGCTCTGGTGGTCCTCTGCCCCGCCGTGGTGGTCTACTGTCTGGTTCTGGTGGTTTTCTGCTCCGCCGTGGTGGTCTATTGTCTGGCTTTGGTGGTCCTCTGCTCCGCCGTGGTGGTCTGCTGTCTGGCTCTGGTGGTCCTCTGCTCCGCAGTGGTGGTCCTCTGCCCCGCCGTGGTGGTCCTCTGCCCCGCCATCTTTAAGTAGAAGGTCCAGCTAGACTACTAGCACGATGGTGGTCTACTGTCTGGTTCGTTGGTCCTCTGCTCCGCCGGGTGGTTTCCTCTCGCTGCCCCGCCGAGGTGGTCTATTGTCTGGCTCCGGTGGTCTTCTGCTCCACCGTGGGGATCTTCGGTCCCGTCTGCTCTGCGGTGGTGGTCCTCAGCTCCGCCGGCTCAGCCTCAGTCCCTGGTCTCTCCTATCCATTTGACCTGGCCTGCCGTCCCTCCCCCTGTTTCCCTCCACTCCACCGCTCTGCGTATTCGTAAAGGGTTTTGGCGTCTTGGAAGAGCCGCTCCTTTGGGGGGGTCTCTCGCATCCTAATCCTGTCCATCCGAACATTTCCTATTTCATTGACTCCGCACTAACACTGTTTTCCACCTCACCCCTGGGTAAAAGAAAAACCCCGTGGACCCCCTCCCCCTTAATATACATTTCCCCTCATGCATTACTGATTGCACTCAGCACTAATTGCACACACGGACAACCACCACCCCCTTTTTGGGTTTTGTTTACACTGATGCAACCCAGCTGTTTCGATCACTCCCTCACTATATAACATCACCTTCCCTTCCCTCTGCCGAGTATTGTTTCAGCGTTTATCACTCCCCTAGAGATAGCTACTTTCCTTAGCCCTTGTCATTTCCTTAGCCCTTGTCATTTCCTTAGCCTTAGCCCTAGTCATTTGCCTTATCCCTAGTCATTTGCCTTAGCCTTAGCCCTAGTAATTTGCCTTAGCCCTAGTCATTAGCCATTTGCCTTAGCCCTAGTCACTAGTCTTAGCCTTCTCGGTTTCTGATCTTCACCTTGTTCCCTGGATTCACCCCTTTTGTCTTACCCCTTTTGATTCTGTCTGCCGATCGTCGACCTGCTCTAGCCCGAGACTATTCTTGTTGTTTTGCCCACCCTATAGCCTGTCTGCCTCTCATCTGACCATGCCTGTTTTGACCACGCTCTGTCTTCTCCACATAAAGTGTGCACATGGTCCGCACGTCCACGTCTCGTCAGCCCCGTAACACATATCTTTTGGGATTGTCCTCACACACAGCTATTTTGGATTGAATTCTCTAATGTTATCAATCGCAGTGTACTCCAGGGTTTCTCTCTGCTTTTTAAGGATGAGCTCGTTTGGCTTCTTTAATATACAAAAAGATCAAATTAATGAATATTTTATTATTAACCTATTATTACTTCTTGCAAAATGTCATATTCACCGCAGTAAATTCACTCATCAAAATCCTTTATATATTGTTTATAAAAAAAAGAGGTGCAACAGTATATCCAAACTATTTCATCTTCCAAAAATCTCAAGGCTTTTAAAACGGTTAATTTATTTAATCTGTTTAATTTATTTTGTTAAATCTTTCGTTTTGTATCATTTATTTATTGTTACATACATCTATTAATGGCGCTTTGCATGTAATGTCACCTCTTTGTATGTAATGTTGATATTCTCTGTATTTTTATATCTGGTACCTTGGCATTAAAATTTTTTGAAGACACCGGAAACGACGAAATATTGCAGCCTGATCCAAGCTACCTGATGATGGCAGTAATGCACTGTTAAGTGCGGGTGCCAATAAAAGAAAAAAGAGGAAGAAGAAGAAGAAACATTGCAGCCATTTTGCAGTAAGTTCAGGACAGCAGGACTAGGCCAGCGGTCTCCGGACAGAGTATCTAAATAGCACAGAATTATGGCGAGGACGACGGTAAGTTGATGCCTTTGTGATGTTTTATTCGTTTTAACATTATCGGTGAACACCAGCACTTTTGGTGCGCAACCGGGTTTGCTGGAAAAGGTGGCCTGGAGAGTGCGGTGGTGTGTTGATTTGTAGCCTACGCGACCAGTGCGGAATCACGGAAATTAATCCGTCTTGATTATATTAAACTGGTTTCGTTGCAGGTCCTGTTGTAAATGTGTGTTTTTTTTCAAAGCTTCTTAACACCTCCTGCATATCTTGCAATGCATACGCATGCGTCTCTCTCTCTCCGTCTGTGTGTGTGTGTGTGTGTGTGTGTGTGTGTGTGTGGGAGTGTGTGTGTGTGTGTGTGTGGCTGTGTGTGTGTGTGGGGGGTAAATGTTAGTGTGTGTGTGTGTTTGTGTGTGGTGTGTGTGTGTGTCATGTTTATGTGGTTTAGGAGGACACAAATTTGTATAATAACATGGGTATGACATAGGTATTACAACAAGTAGGTGCTTTATGAGGACATTTTCAGTGTCCCCGTAATTCAAAAGGCTTATAAATAATTCAGAATGAAGTTTTTTGAAAATCTAAAACAGCAGAATGTTTTGTGTGAGGGGTAAGTTTAGGTGTAGGGTTGGTGTAGGGCAATAGAAAATACGGTTTGTACAGTATAAAAACCATTACGCCTATGGAGAGTCCCCATAAACCATAAAAACAAACCTGTGTGTGTGTGTGTGTGGCTGCAAAGTTTTGCAAGTTAACAAAGTAATGAAATTACTCAACTAAGTCTTTAACTTAGTCGTTACATGGTTACGGGGTAATAAACTATCGCTAGTTAATGACGGTTAATGACAAATGTAACGGTTAAATGCTTTAGATTTTATCACTATTAATAGCTATAAAATTAATTGGATTTCTCGGTGAGAATAATTCTGCGTGGTTCTTAATCCTCAATTTAATTTTCAGTAAATGTTGCCGTCTCAATTTTTACTGTGATTTTAAATGCACCAAACCGCCCATTAAGTTGACCAATTTTTAACAAGCTTTAGATGTGTGGATTGCAAATGAGATAAGACTAGCCTTTTCATCAAGAAAGATGAAAAGATGTATAAACCAATGTCTAACCAATCCCAATCTCACTATCGGTGGCCTTTCCATCAAGGATAAAAAACTATTTCTTTTATATTAGAAAGATTTTAACCACAGAAAAAAAAAAATTCCTAATGCTGTCATAAAGTGGAAATATGATTATTCCCTTTTTGTTCATAAACTGTCAGATATAAATAAATATGCAATTCCTAATAAACTGTGTTTTTGTATGCACCTGCCTAGGGAAATTGTAAATTACTGTAAATGTGAATATGTAAATAAAATGAATATCATATACCTGTCACGAATCCGGTCCATGAACTCCATCTGCTAGCCATCAGATGCTAGCCATCTGCTAGCCCTTTCCGTTTTCATTGACTCTCGCACTACACACATATCCCATCATTCATTGCACTGATTGCACACAGCTGTTTACACTGATTGCACCCAGCTGTTTCATATCACTCCCTCACTATTTAACACTCACTCTGTTTCCTTCCCTCTGCCGAGTATTGTCTAGCGATTATCACTCTCCTAGCGATAGCTACTCTACAGAGGCCTAAGTCGTTTCTTAGCCTAGTTTTGCCTTGTCTGTTTCCTTCGGTTTTGATCTTAGCCTTAGCCTTAGCCTAGTTTTGCCTTGCCTTGTCTGTTTCCTTCGGTTTCGACCTTAGCCTTAGCCTAGTTTTGCCTTGCCTTGTCTGTTTCCTTCGGTTTCGACCTTAGCCTTAGCCTTAGCTTAGTTTTGCCTTGCCTTGTCTGTCTCCTTCGGTTTTGATCTTCGCCTGTTTTCCTGAACTTCTCCCTTTAGTCTCGCCCTTTTTTGATTCTGTTCGCCGTTCGTTGACCTTTGTTAGCCCTAGGATTATTCTTGTGTCTTGCCCGCCATATTCCTGGTTGCCACTGTTTACCCTGCCTGTCTTATGACCATGTCCCTGTCTTCTCCAAATAAAGCTTTGCATATGGATCCGCACGTCTCACGTCTCGTCAGCCCCGTTACAATACCCTACACAAAGCAAAATACATGTCAACTGTACCAAATTTTTGACTGTTTTTCTCTGATTTAAAGATCTTTTATGATTATTTGATCTCAATACAGAACAATCTTAAAGCTATTAAGGCGTCTTTGCTGCTGAAAAAGATAAATAGATCATGTATGAGATGTTAGCTCAATCTAAAAAAAGAAAGAAAGAAAACCACGGTCTGGTGTGACAGACCTTTTAAAGAAATAGTTCATCCAAAAATAAAACTTCTGTCACCATTTACTCACCCTTATGTCGTTCCAAACCAAAAAGAAAAGAAAAAAACTGTCATTTATGTTTAAAACACAGATGAAGATTTTTCATGAAACTTGAATGATTTCTGTCATTCCATTTAAAGTCCATTCGTTCACATATAAATATTGATCAGTGCGTATACATTCTCACATGTGACAGGAACATGTTTGAGCTTCTTACATATTCTGTGCTCTTTCTCTATGTATGTGCATTGATTAATGTTTAAATGTAAATAAAAGCCTAAATGAAATCTGTTCATCAAAGCATTTGTGTCTCTTCAGAAAACTATGATTAAAATGCTTGATTCAATCTCTTTATGAACTTTTGAAGCATCAAAGTTTTGGTTACCTTCATTACCTACATTAATAATATATTCATTTGTGTTAACCATGCAAGAGAAATACAAATATTATGGTTTATGGGAAACACATGAGGCTGAGTGATGACAGAATTTTCATTTTTGAGTGAACTATCTATTTAATGGGTGCTCTATTCAGTGCCTGATTAGAAAACCAAGCTATGTAGTCTTAACTCTGTTTTTCTTTCCTTTGCAGAGACATATTACTATTCAGAAAGATCAAAAATGTCCTCCGTTGGAGAGATGCACAAAATGCTGCAACAATTTTCATTGTCCCTTTTGTATGACCAGTATATTTAAGCCCAGCAGACCAGACAAAGTCAAATTACACTTGAAAAGCCACTGTAACAAAGCAGTTGTCAATGGAGGTATAAACATTTTCTTTACACATGCATTTTTATTATGTGTAGCATAAATATATTTTACTAATATGCAGGTTTTTTTGTTTTTTAAGATTTCATTATTCACAGATGTGGACTGGGCTGTAGAGCATCACTCCATTACCACTGCATGTACTGTCCAACAACAATTCTTAGAAGAGGTGATTTTAAAAACCATTTAGAAGTCTGTAAACATAATCCAAATTCCGAATCCACCACAAAAACGCTGTCAAGCACCAGTACGCCAGTGACCTCTCCGACAGTTATAAACACACCATCAGTCATCGATACAGCAGAGTCTGTTCCTTCAATCCCATACACATCGCCAAACACCAATACAGATATGACCGCTCTGACGATCACAGACACACCATCAACCACCACAGCAGCAGGAAAGTATCGCGTGCGGCCTGTTATTAAAAAAAGATGCCCATCGTGCAATATACTCATCAATAAAAACAACCTACCAAAACATATGGAGCGCAAACACACAGATCAGTCGATATTGGACATCGGTGAGACGTTTCAGCTTACAAGCCAATGTATAGATGAGACAAATGGGATATTTGCAGTTCTCAAAGTCGTAAAAGGCCACGGCATCCCGCTTCACGTTCAATACCAGACATTGGGAGAAAACAACAGAATCCTCTGCGAATCGAATGAGTGCCATATTAACATAGATGTTGCGCAGAGGAGCGGCGTCACATCGTACCAGTGCATGCATATCAGTGCAGCGAGCTTTTGCAAGTCTTTGGTTGAACAAGTCTCGCTGGAGGAAGACATTTTAACCGAGATGGTGAGAGGAAAATGGTTCAGCGAGAAAAAGAAAAAAGAATGCCTCGCTCTGCAGCAGCTTGCTAATAGTAGCTGCGTACCGCTTTCTGTTCACACCTCGATTGGGATCTCGTCAGCAAAAAAGTTCATTTCAGTTTTTGAACCCAATGTATCGTCTTATAGTCGTTTAGGTCGTGTCATGGTTGTATATAACACAAATTTAGACTCTTGGCACTGTCCTTGTACCAAACTGCGACGTTCATGTCTGCACAAATATGTAGCCAAATGGCATCTGTTTCAAACGCAGCGAGAGCTTTTCAGAACTGAGGGATCGCCAGATAAGCCACATTCAGAAGAAGAGGACATTACAGACAACCATCATGTTTATCCACCGAAAGGTCTGGGATTGAAGTATATGGTGAATTACATTCTTCAGAACAAGAAGATACCTGCCATTCTTCCTGAAGATATGTGGGTGCCATCGCCATGCAAAGATTACCCACAAAACCTTTGTGCAAATGAAACCGTGTGTCAGGAATGTCCAGGGGATGTGCTCCTCAGCGATCCTATGCTAATTACACAGAATGCCAAAATCCTGACCAATTGGTGCATTATTAAAGGTAGATTATATTGTCCGTATGCTTTTGTGCTATTCAGCTACAATGTTTTGTGATGTATACTTGTTTTAATTGATAGATGTCGCCACCTACTGTAAGCAGTGCCCGCAGTGTCGGATGTTTTATCGTTATCAAGAGTGGAAAGATGGCCTCCATAACTTCAATGATCACATCATCCTTGACATCCCCTTATGTTTAACATTGAGAAACCTTCTGCAGGTAATCTTCAGCTTGATTATATGAGGGTCAGTGGCATGAAACTATTTTTTCATCTTGTATATAAATTTATTCTAAATATATATATATATATATATATGTGTTAAAGATAACAAGGTGGAGCAACTGTCATTATAACGAAAGCCTCATTAAGAGATTCCTGAAAATAAAACCTTAAAGGGGTCATCAGATGCCCATTTTATACAAGTTTATATGATTCTTTAGGGTCTTAATGAAAAGTCTATAGCATACTTTGGTTACAATTTCTCAATGGTAGTGTAAAACAACACCCTTTTACCCTGTCAAAAACAGCGACACGTTTTGGTGCATTTCTCTTTAAGTAATGAGCCTGCTCACCCCGCCCCTCTCTTCTGTGTGGTGACGAGCCATTCTCATGATACTGTTTACTTTAGCCACGGAACTTGCTAACTAGCACATTATTAGGAAAAGCGATTTGCAAAGATTCATTACAAAACATACTCACTTCTTCTGTAGGTGAAGCTGGATCGTGAATGATTCGCGCGAATATAAACGCATTTAGGCAGATCGGGGGTGCATCCCCTTCAAAAACAAATGTAATTTCCTGCGGCTTAGATGTCAGGAGTAAATCTGGACTTTTTTTACATCCAACAACAAAACACCTCAGTCGCTTAGGAGACAATCTTGTCTACACCTGCTCCGTCGTCGAAACAATGGCGGATTGTTTCCAACTCACTCAGGGCAGGTCTGTGCTAAAATGGCAGTGTCAATCAACAATTGTGGGAGGGGCCTGTGCAGAACTACATCACTTTGCCAAGAATCTGTGAACGGCTTGATCTGAGAAAGAGCTTATTATTTATGGGGATTTTTTAAAAAAAGCACTGGGTGGATTTTTTTATCATTATAGGGTGGATGTGTACACACTGCCAAGACACATTTCAGTTCAAACAACATGCAAAGGTGATTTTGCATCCGATGACCCCTTTAAGTAGTTTGACATAAATATTTTGAAAGAAATAATAATAAATGGTTAAGCGAAACTGGTTTATATTTTAACCTTTTTTTGGCCAATTCAAAGTTGTATGGTCCAACTGACAACAAGCAGAACAAAATTCTATAATAATTCAATATCTATTATAATCAATAATTCTATTATAATATAGTTTTTTTTACTTGGAACATCATATTAACTTTTGATCATTAAATTTAAACTCTGTGGAAAATTATGTAAAAACTTCTCAAAATAATATGAACACAACATGATAAAACCCTTGTAAAAAAAATTAATGAAAAAAGAACACTTAATTCAAAAAAAATTTGCAATCTTAGTATTCTTCAGATTATTAAAAAAAACTAATAGCCAATAAATTAATATGAAGTAAAAGGCCTTTAAGGTGTACTCTAAGAGAGTTCACTTTCATCACTTTCCTAACACAATTAGGTACAGTAATAATATCAAATTAAGAGTTTTACTTGAAAGTACATTTTAAATCATTGTTTTAGTCATCTTTTCTCATGCATGAAAATTTGTTTTAATGTGTTGACTAACATACCGAAGCACAAGTTATTTGATAATGCATTTAAAGTTTATGTATTTTAAATGTACTAAATTGTAATTATCATTAAAAATGTATAATTAGAAAATATATTTAGATACATGACATTTTAGTTTACCATTTGGGACTACACTTTAAACCCTATTACAAAGACAACAGAAAGAGTTTTAAAATTACATATAAAGATGGACTTTAGTGGGTCAAAAGAGCACTTTTAACTTTAACTAACTAGCATTTAATATAAAATGTAACTAATACATTTTTATTTAATTGTAAATACCATGCAATCAATTGTCTGAAAATATTACAATCACTTCACACTTCAGTATATACTTTTTTCAAAAGTATGTTAAAGTGTACTTCTTTTCCACAAGGTATACAAAGAGTAAATTTCTAAGAACATTAAGTTTAAAAAAAAAAGAGATTATTCCTTATCATTAAAGGGGTCGTATGATGCGATTTCAATTTTTCCTTTCTCTTTGGAGTGTTACAAGCTCTTGGTGCATAAAGATCTGTAAAGTTGCAAAGACTAAAGTCTCAAATCCAAAGAGATATTCTTTATAAAAGTTCAGAGTCAGCCACACCTACCTAAAACGGCTCGTTCTAACATGCCCCCACATATCTACGTCACTATGTGAGAAGATTTGAATAACGCCGCCCAAATGTTCACGCAAAGAAAGAAGGCGTAACTTTTAGTCTCACTGTAGGTTTGTTGACGCTGCAGCCATGTCGTAAAGAACGACGCCGTGGTGTTTCGTTTGAAAGCGAAACTACTTTGTTTGGTCCTCCAAAAGAGAACATCTCCTCTATCGTCATGCCAGACTATCCTGTGCTGGCGCTGAGGGAATCCATCACTTTTACCATGGACGAAGCGAATCCCTATCCGGGGTCATCCCATGTGGTTTGCCGCTCATTGTGCGGATCCGCCGGCATAAGCCCGTTCTCGACCTCGCCGCCTCAGCTCACTCTAGCACACGGCCTCAGCTGCTCACGCCTAAGCCGTGCTTCCCTTACGCTAGCCCGGCCTCAGCCACTCTATTCGGGCCTAGCACACGCTAAGCCGGGCTTCCCCTAAGTTGGATTTACAACACTGTTCCAAAACAGTTTAACCCAAATGTCCAGATGTAGTCCAGATGTAACCGAGTTTTTTGGGCAGTGTAGAGTAGCACTTGTGTTTGTCATTTCTCTGATCACAAATGCAGACATGGTTTTATGTTTATGCGGTGCGATGTAACGCCACGCGTAAAAAGACAGTATAATTCATTATAATCAGTAATAACGTCTCCACTGGATGCAACAAATGCCTCGTTTGTAATGGGTTTTAATGTTTTTGTCTCGTCGCGCCGGCCGGGACACGGCATCAACAGTATGTGAGGGGCGTTACATTTCCATCTCATGCTTGAGGTATTCGACAAATCACAACGCATTGGATAGCTGGCCAATCACAGCACACCTCGCTTTTCATACCATGAGCTTTGCAAAAATCAACCGGCTTTCAAAAAAAGGCCGTGGCCAGTGAGGCTAACCATTAATTACAGTTATGTGGAAATAATGTGTTTTTTTACTTTAATTAACTCGCATAACCCAAGTCATTCAAAACAAATACACAAAATAATGTTCTTTTTAGCAGCATCATATGAACCCTTTAATACTTTTGTCACTGATCCGTGAATGTGTTGAGTTGTCAAATGCTATTTTGAAATGTTGAAACTTTGTGTAACACTACAGTGTTAATTTCGTTGACGAATAATTTTCGTCAGCGACATTTTTTTCACCGACGATAACGAGATGATAACGAACTAAACTATTTTTGAATGACAAAAACTATGATGAAAATGTATTGATATTTTCGTCAACTAATAAATACGAGACGAAAATGTTAGGGAGGGACACTTTGGGAAGAGATTGATTCATTCAGAAGGAATCTGCTGCATAGTTCAGAGGTTAGATGCGTACACATGAACCGGCGGGACATAAGCTAACATAGGCCTGGGCGATAAAACGGTATCGATATATATCGATGGTACATCTTCTTCGATATCGATAGAAAAAATATTCGATATAGTGCAGGATATAGGCACGTACTATGAGTGATGCCGACAGCACACACAAACACGAACACATTCTGAAATGAGTGCTGTGCCTGCCTGTGATAAAGATTGTGAATAAAATAATTAATATTAGTCGAATTTAAAATTGACAGGCATTTGAATGTTAGGTTGCATCAGGGAGGCGTGCCATCAGTGGAGAGGTCGTGATGAGTTAGTGACTTGTTTGCATTTTAATGTTTTTGTGTAGTCTGCCCACGAGAAGCGCCACTGCTGCGGCTGCTGCGTTTTCATTCAATATTAGCGATATTGAAAGCTCAATGCGAGAATATATTGCATGGGTTTAAAACCGAAACCAAGCCATTTCACACAGAACGCATCTTCAGCGCTTTTTTAGAAGGACAAACACTGCTGCACGATCACGCCTCACATACAAGAGTATAGAAAGCCATGCAAAGTTAAAAGTTTAAACTTTTAGAAAACACGTCACGAATTTGTGGAGGTTTATTCATTTTCACTGCGTCTCATATGTTTTTAAATGCAATCTGTGTGAATGGCGCTTCAGCTCTTTGCATTAAGCAATGCATAAATACATGATGCTGTTTTGTTCATAATTGTTTATGCAATTTAAAAATTATATTTGATTTTTATGAGTTAGTTTAGACGTAATGCATGTTTTTATAGAGTTACTTGCTAAATGTGCTGCATTTTTTTGCTCATTGCGCCCTCCTGTGGCCTCGTGTGACAGTTAGACCTATACAATAAAGACCTATTTAATCTGCATATAACACATTAGAAATTAGATATTTGTTTAATTTTTATTGTTTGATTGTTTAAAAAAAATTGTTGTTTGTCTTAAATTGTTAATTATAACTACAGTGGATAAATAAATAAAAAAATTCTATTGCTTTTTGTTTTAAAAAAGGTTATAAAAAGTTTCAATAATTATCGATACCGAACTATATGAAACATATATCGTTGATATATGTTTTAGCTATATCGCCCAGCCCTAAGCTAACATACACTTGCTGCACGTCGCATAAAACGTTCAAAAATGTCAATATGTGGGAGTAAGAGAAGAGCAGACATATAGATAAATCTGACGACGCAAGAGAAAACTCGATTCGGTCTGGTTTTCTGAGCACAGACACAAGCATACATACACAGAAAGCGCGTCTCACAATTACACACAAAATGATGTTGAATTGTCCGTTTTGACGAGTATTCACGTAAACACAGTTGACTACATCTTAAGTGAACGTAAACAGTAGGGAGAACGTGTATCAGTACATTGCATCCATTGCAGCTGTGCATTCGGTTTTAAAGGGACAGCAGCCTAATTTAGTTGCTATTGTCCGAGTCATTGATGTTAATCAAGCAACAAAAGAAAGAAAGAAAATCACGCACTGCTCTTGACTGAAAAACTTTAGTAGCCCTAAAGATTAATCTAAATTTATTTATGGAAATAAATATGTCTGCTTGAAAGAATGAAGAATATGGTTAACCAGTTGCTATAAAGAATGCATAATTAGCCTATATAAACATTGGTATTTAATTAAAAAGAAGACCATGTTCTTGTTCTTTATGAGAAGTTTTATTTATTTGGTTTTATTTAATTTTAACAAAGTTATGTTGTGTGTCACCACAGTTAAATTGGTGTCTATCATGATAAAACCTTAATATCAAACCTATATAATGAGTTTGGTAATTTTAGAGAAATGCTTACTAAATGCACTGTAACTAAACCCATTAGATTTTAGCCGACTACATTTACTGTAGATTTAGTCGACTAAAATCTTATAATATTAGACTAAAACTAAAAACAATTCAGGTGACTAAAATATGACTAAAACTAAATGGCATTTTAGTCAAAAGACTGACTAAAACTAAATCAAAATTTGCTGTCAATATTAACACTGTATCACTATCAACCAATATTTTCGCTAGGTCCATGCTTCAGTGAGCAGAGCAGTTGAGTTTTTACAACTTACGACAGGAGTGGAGTTTCCACCTCCAGACACAATGCTGGATGCTCATTTGCAGTTTGAAGCCCTCACAGATCATGAATACAAGTATTCATGCCCCACCTGTGGCGATCATCCTCCGGTGGTACTCATGGGTCTACACAAACAGACTGCTTCTCCATTATCAGGTATAAAAATTATAATGCTGTGGTTCATTTGCCAGTTTAATCCTTTAATACTTTTTTGACATGTTGTTCTTGTCATAGTAAAATACTCATGTTATGTTTTCAGAAAAGGACATTGAAAAGCCTCCAGAGAATTTTAAAGGGGAGGTCAGTCTGGAAGAGTTCTGGGAGTCACTGTCCAAAGAGATGACCTGTCGAGGATTTGTTGCGAGTACATGCATATAGTGCATATTACACTATATAGTAAACTTTTGGAAAGAATGCATCTTCTGATTTTTTTTTTTTTTTCTTCTGCTGTTTTAGATGGCGAACACAATCCATTTGCAGTACCGCCAAGTTATCACTTCTGGGCTCCTTGGATTGGCAAAAACACACGTCACTCAGACACTGTGCTAAACACGGAGTTTGAGAAAGTCCACACTTCATCAGAGATTTTAAAAATGACAGTTACAGAGGAAAGACTCGGAGAAGAACTTTTCAAACAGAAGGTTCGCTTTATTAGTAGAACAACACTTTCAATGGCTTTGAATAAATTAATTGCATTCAAATGAACATTTGTGAAATAATACTGGTTTTGATAGGATGACGTGATTCGAACTTTATGCATTGAATGTGATGTGGACTCCACTGGATCTCGCAGCGATCTCCTTCTTAGATTGTACAATGAATTGAAATCCAAGCAAGCGTATGACAAAATCTATTCAAAAATCTGGAGTGCCTCTGGTGAGTTTAATTTTTACTCTATTGTTTTAATTTCTGTAAATGTGTGGTATTGTGGAATTAATTAGTGCTTCTAACGTTTAAACTTCTTAACGAGTTTTTCAGAGATGTTGACCTTGTAATGACAAGGCAAACATAGTTAAAAAATATTATTTCCCCATAAAATATTTATGAATTAGTAATTCATAGCTTTTGTAAAAGCACTTTTTTACCTTCTAAAGAATGCATGTCCAAAAGTTTGGGTCAGAAAGCTTTTTTTGTTTTGTTTTTGATTTTGAAAGTCTCTTTTCTCACTCTCACAGACTGCATTAATTTTATTATAAATTCAATAAAACACTAATGTGAAATATTACAATAAAAAAACTCTTTTCTGTTTGAATACGTTTTCAAATGTAATTTATTCCTGTGACGGCAAAGCTGAATTGGTTCTCAAGAAACATTTCTTCTTATTAATGTTAAAAACAGTTGTCGCTTAATATTTTTTTGAAAACCGTAATTTTTATTTCTTTTCAGGATTCTTTTATTAATAGTACAAAATAGAAATCTATTGTAGCCTTATACAATGTTTTATCACTTTTGATCAATTTAATGCATATTAAGAATAAAATATTTTAAAGAAAAATCATACTCCAAGCTTAAGTGTATTTTAAAATATTTCAAAAGTATTTTAATACAAGATTTAGATTTAAATATTAGAAGAAATTTCCATTTCCTCTTTCAGTTTGTCATTAACCTATTTGTTTGTTTTTTCTTCTCTCTTTTGTGTTGTTCTGTCTTTTATTAGGAGGCTGGGGAGTCATTATGTGCCCCTGTGGAATTGTTTACAGCCTAAAATGTAATCTTCGAGCTGACGGCCCTCAAGATTTTGCAGATTTGCTATTATCATGGCATCATATGCCTAATGTCATAATTTATGACTTTGCACAGGCTCTTGCAAAACACACCAATCTAAGGGCACCAGAAAAGTTACCCATCTCTCCATTTGAAGGCTGCCTGGTGGAACCCACTCAAGCTAACAAAGAACTGGCCAGATGTGGACAACTGAAAGTGTCTCTGCCCTGGCTGGATGAAAAAACCAGAGGGACAGATCCTCACGGACACCCAGTGACGGGTTCAGCTGACCATTACATACTTTGTGACCATTCTCATGAAGGCAGCACAGATGGAGATGTTCTGAGGAAGCTCACCCTCGTGCCTCAGCTGGCTGACGGAGTCAGTAGTCAGATTTCAGAGCAACTGTTTGCTCAAATGAAGAAGAACGACTACTTTTTGAACATGTCTTTGCCGTCAACGCATCTGTTTCAAATGAGGAACATCATTCACCACTATAATGAAAACAAGGCCAACAAACTGAGCACCAGATCAACCAAGAGTCTTGGATCCAACTTGCTGACTGAAGCGTTGTTGGGTAAATTTTAGATTTATGTAATATTAAGCAACATCTGAAATGTAGTGGAAAGGCATTTGCAAAAATACATTAAAATAAAATTGGGCTTGTAACTGCAGATTTGTTTGTTGTAATAGAATCCTAAACCAGAAGCATAGATGATGTGATGGAGGACACAATCCTGACATCTTTGATGGTCCTGAGCAGTAGTGGTAAGTGTTTTTATTTTTAAGTGGAATCACAAAGGCCTTTATTTATCCTGAGACTGGTTATAAGGGATATTTCAATTATTATCCTAATGTTGTGTTCAAACACCTTCTAATAGAGAGCCAAGTCATGGACAATCAGCAGTGGTACATAGACTATAGCTTTTTTTGTTGTTGTTGTTTTTAATGTCGTAATAGTGCATATGTTCCATATGAATCTAACAAAAAATATGAATGTTTCTCTCTCTCTCTCTCTTTAAGCTTGACTGGGCCTTCGGCACCAACAACCTATTGGAGTTGGAAACTATTCTGAAATCATTATTCTTGACCTTTTTTTTTTATTAATTCAGTTTTTGGTCACTTTCTGCCAGAGTGTTAATATAGTTTAAATAAGTTGTTTGAGTACTTTAGTTGTGATGCTTAAAATTTTTAGTTTTATTTAAAGTAGTACTGAAATGTATATATTTATTAGAATTTTTTTATGGAATGCTTTATTTTGTATTGTATATAATTAACACACATGACTACAAATACTTAGCTGAAACTAATGTTGCAACATATGAAAAGAAGAGAATTATATTATATTATTGTATTATGTTACACATCTAATTTGACCTTTTGGTTTTTAAAAAGTTAAATTTGTTAGTATATCTGTGTTATGTACACAAACCTAGAGTTGGTTTATGTATAGTGTCCTGAACCTTAACTTACAATTCAACTTAGAACTTTATATTGCAATAATTTTTGCGTTTTATTACATTCTTTTTAAAATATATATTTTAGATTTTTTTGCCCGTTTTTTTAAGTAAAGTTCAATTTCTTTGTAAATTATGAAACTTTGTAAAAAATAAAAATGTCCCACATTTTCATGTCACAATGGAAAAAGTGTACGTTTTAGCCCATTGGCTGAGACTGGTTTTAACTACATAGGTCTCATCATTTTGAGATAAATGTGTTCAAAAGTCTGTAACTTTAAGGAATGTCACTTCCAAACACCTTTTTTCTGCAATTAAGCACACTTTTTTGGGGTGTTATTCGATAACATTTAGTTTTAATGTGTACCACCGTTCAGAACTGGGCTAGCTAACCATGTGCTGATTAGCATCTTTGAGCTAGGTTCAAAAGTATCTAAAATTGTCACTACTGAAACAGTCCCGACCGAAACATTTGGTGGCGTTTCGGTAGTGACATCTTTGTTTTTTTTAGGGGGGTGTTATTCCATAAAATTGAGTTTTTATGTGCATACAACTGTGCCAAAAAGCATCTAAAATTGTCACTACCGTAACAGTCACGACCGAAACATGCCATCATTGTTTCGGTAGTGACAAAAGGGAACACATAATCCTTTATTTGGGGGAAATAAACGAAATTTTACTACGTTTCAGTTAGTATGCGAGTTAAAATTCTGTAATGAGATGTGGTTGCTACCAAAACATTACTGTCACAACTGAAAATGTGCAGTCACAACCAAAACATGGTATGTTTTGTCTAAAATCAAGAATACTGAATTATCAACTAAGATGTTATGATCGTGTTTGGTTCAGTTTGTTATTCAAACGAATGAATTCTTAATCCGTATGATCAACTTTTTGCCTTTTACAAAGAAAAACTGGGTTCAAAATGCAACAAATCTCATAAATTACACTTTAAATATTGTTAAAATTGTAATTGTATTGATGTACCTCTGAAAACTTAATAAAATACAACAAAAAAAAAAAAATATATATAGATATATATATATATATTAGATATATACTGTCATTAGATAGATATATTTACAATGTAGAGTAAGCAAATCTTAATAGGTCAATGTCACCCTTCTTATTAAATGATATACGGTATTACTGTGTTTTGATAGTGACAAATTTGGGGAGAGGACAGATATTCCAAAACTTTCTGAAAATTCAGTATGAGAATTAACTGCACAATTAGAAATGTGTACCTTGGATATTACACAGTTTGCATACATAGGAAATTTATGGAAAAATAAAAATTTTTCAAGATTTTTTCCAACTCCGACTTTGCACTAATTTTGTAGACTGGCCCAAACACACGGTAGAAATAAATAAGGCAAATTGATGTAAGCAAAAATTATTTACACCCCAGATTGTTAGGTGGCGCAAATATAGTAATTTCCCGTTGGCTCTGCCTGGAGGCTGCTGCTGCTGTCAGTGTTGCCAACTTAGCAATTTTGCTGCTAAATTTAGCAACTTTTCAGACTACCCTAGCAACTTTTTTTTCCAAAAGCACCTAGCAACAAATTTAGCAATTTTAAAAATGGATTTGGCAACCTTTAGCAACTTTTGATAAGTGACTCGAACAATAAAAAGGCACACATTTTCCATCCAAATTACATAAAAAGAGGAAACCAAAGACGCCTAGCAGTACACACATCACGAGAATTGAGTTAGCTGCTATTTGCAATTGTTCAATTTAATAATAATTTGATAATTGAATAATTGTCAATTTATGATACACTTTGTTAGTAGCTTGTACCTGCGATTGTTGATCAGTTAGTACACTGTAAGAAAAATTTAAAATCTTTCAGGACATTATCCATCATCCTTTGTAACCCGAACACACTATGTGTAATTTAAAATGCAGGTAAAAAAACCATTACAGAAAATTCTTTCATATTAGCACAGTACATTGGCCCTTATTTTTTACAGATTTTTCTTAGAGTGTAGCATACTAACTTACTACTAATACACTGCTTAAAGCATATTATTTGAGAATGTGTAGAATTACTAGTTTAGTAGCTACTAAAAAAACTTAAATTGTAATCGTTTAAAAATGTGTAAGTTTTCAATAATTTAATGTATTTAAAAATACAGTTATTTAGATTTTAATATTATATCATGCATATTATTTTACAAACAAATCTAAATTAACATATATAAAGTATTTTTGCTGAGATTTGATGCAGTGACAATTTTGCATCATAATTGTCTTTTAGCAACTTTTAGCAAAACCAAATCGACCATCCTTTAGCAAATTTCATCTGAAACTGAGAGAGAAAGTGAGGCGGGTGAATGGACCGCGGAGGTTTGTACACAAATAGCGAGGGCAGAAATACCCTTTATCTATCCAGCCGTCAGTTTAAAACTGTCACACATGATATGGACTCTGACAAGGTAAATTATATTATATATATATATTGTTTTGTTTTTTTTTGTTTAATTAATTAAATCTATGTAACATTACACGTATGAATAACTCGGTCTAGTTTACATTTATTTGAAAACCCAATAAAATTTATTAATGAAAGTTGCACAGTTGTATTGTGCTGTCCATTTTGGATTTAATTTAAGCATTCACGTTGTGCCAGGAATTAAACAATGGTCATCTCTAACATATTAATGCTATACTAAACGTCTTGGTTTTTAATATATGAATTGTTTGTTACATATTTACAACCTCAGATTATAGCTACAGGTCTGTTCCACCAAAAGTTACTATATTACAGTTTTTTTTAAATTGTTTTGACGTAATTTTCACAAGCAGTTGGTAAATTTTCAAAACTCTTAGTACTAATATCACAACAGATCATCAAAAGTGCACTTTTTTCAAACATTTAAGCATATTTTCAGTTGTGTTAGTACAATACACACAATCACAAAATATAATTTTCACTAAACAAAATAAGTGTTTCATCTATATAAATGTTTCATTCACAGCAACTGCCTTTAATAAAACTTATCAAACTTTTCATTTGCATGACTTCTATTATTGATCTAACTCATCTTAATGGTTAATCGGTGAATCATTTGGTGCTATATATATAGATTCAATAGATATATAGTTTATATAGAACGTGATTGCATTTTCGGAATAACCTTTGCAATGAATTATTTTTACACTAAAAGTGATTTATCTAAGATGATAACCACTATTTTGTAAGTGTGTTTGTGTGTGTGTGTGGTTCAGGTAAACCCTATTGTATGGGGACAAAATTTCCCCACAAAGATGGCAGTATCTGAAATCATTGTCCTTTTTTGGGTCCAATGAGAAAAAATTTAATTTTTACGTAAGGGTTAGTGTAAGAGTAGGGTTTGTGTAGGGGGAGACAGTATAAAACCCATTACTATATGGAATGTCACCATAATGTAGGAAAACCTGTGTGTGTGTGTGTGTGTGTGGGTGTGTGTGTGTGTACTGTTAACAATAGTTTGGGGACAAATTGGTTCCCAGAAGTAAGCAAAACTTGACAAAATCACCTAAAATCTTCCTTTGAGGACATCCTCATTTGTAAAACCGTGTGTTTTGCTATTTGTGAACATACAGCAGGACACAAGGGAGAGGAACTGATCAGAGATTGATAAGAAATGTATCAGAAGAAGGGGAGAACAGATGCAGGGCTCGCAAAATTTCTAAATCCCTGGTAGCCCTTTGGGTAGGTACTCTTCAGATTTTGGTAGCCCGAAAATTCATTTAACTAGCCCAAATAAAAAAAGACCTTTTTTTAAATATAGAAAAATCAATAGGAGTTTAAAGTCAATCAAAAATATTTTTCAATACACAAATATCAACAAATATGAAGGAAGGAATTTTTTTTCACCATTTACAGGGTATCTGCAGAATTTTTAAAAATAATGTAAGGCAATTATGACCAGTTTAAGAGCTTGCAACGAAAATGAACACAGTCTGCGTGGGGGTGGACCAGTGTTCCTATGGTAACATACCGTATTGAGCCATAAAATTACATGATTTACACCTACAGATACGTTTTCACAAAAACACCAGCATTTCAGCTTTAGACCAATTTTTATGAAAAGGGAATACAATGAAAGATATATATTTGTCAATTGAAATCGTATTAATATTATTTAAAGAATTAAACATCTTTCTCATTTACAACTATATGTGTTGGCTGCTAACACCTGAGTTGATATTTGCATTGATCGGAATAAACGGCCAAGAAGGCGGAGATGGAAATGAAATTTTAGAAGCCCCTGGTAATGGCTGTACACAAAGCAGCTCCGTGCTCATAAAGGCTGCTTTATCAGGAATTATAGATCAAATGAAATTAAAATGCCAACGACACGTTTCTGAGGACAGTCTCTTGCCTTCAGATACATTCAAATAAAAGCCACGTTTTGACTTGACAAGTGCAGCGCTCATATTTATTCAATGACACCATTACCTTTTGAAGTTTAATCCAGCCGTATAATCTTGTCTTTCCGTCCCCAACTGTAAAAACTCTTGAAATTATAATTAAGACATTTCTAATACCATTTAACATATTTAAAACTTTTTATGACCGGGAGATGGCATCAAATACCAGCATGTTACATTACATTAGGCATGTGATAATTCTCTGGAACGCATTACAGGCACTTTATAACATCACCTTCTCTGAAAAATTCAGCTATAGATTCAGATATGGCACAGTGAGGACATTTAGGGGAGCGCGGGGCACAAAGTAACGCGGGGTAGTGGGATACCACACATGGTTGGAAATATTCCACAACATGCTAGCATAAACAAAAATGGACAGATTAGTTACCACATCAACCTTCTATAGAAAAACAAAAGGTGCCAAAATTCAAACAATCTTTGAAGATACCAAATGACATTATTTTACCATAGTAAAATTAAAATCTGGCTTAAAGTGATTGTTCACCCAAAAATGAAAATTCTTGTCATCATTTACTCACCCTCATGTAGTTCCAAACCTGTATGACTTTATTTCTTCTGTGGAACAAAAGAGGATATTTTGAAGAATGTTTGTAACCAGGCTGTTTTGGGGCACCATAGACTTCCATAGCAGGAGAAAAAAATACTATGGAAGTCAATAAAGACCAGAAACTGTTCGGTTACCCACATTCTTCAAAACATCATCTTTCGTGTTCAGCAAACTAAATACATTCATACAGGTTGAAACTACTTGAGGTGAGAATGATGGACAGAATTTCCTTTTTGGGGGAACTATCCCTTCTTTAAGTACTTTTTATCTCTGTTTTTATACCATTTAAAATGAGACAAATATGTATATTTTAATCTCAAATCTGTTATTAGCAGTTTAGTAGTTTGATAACATTTTAAGCTGTCATATGCTAATGTTACAACATGCCCCTCAGATGTTATAATGTACCCCACCTATGGGGCATGTTGTCACATTTCACTTCTATTTTTTGAGGGTAAATAAAGAAAAATTTATACATTGTAATTATGAAACAAAGCTACATATTTGTACTAGACAAGTGTAAAGTTACTGTGGATAAAAAAATTCTATTCTGAACCCCATGTGGATTTACACAAACTGAGAAAGTCAAAAAGTGTTACTTTGTGCCCAGCTCTTTCCATACACATTGAAAGTTAAACTCTGTTCTAGCACAAACCCTTGTGATCATGTTATACATCCATGACACCTTTTGATAACACACTGGATAAATACTTTTACAAACATTATTGATTTTATGTGAGATATGCATGTTAGGTAATGTAAGTGTATTTTCTAACATGACCGTTATTGCCTGTATTACTGTAATTATTTCAGCAACAAAGGGGATTTGAAAAATGAATCTTGCATTGTTTGCTCTTGAATGAACTGATTGTTAAAAGTACTGAATTGAAAGATCATACTGTTGTGTTTTGGTGATTAATTCAAATGTTCTCAATGCATATCACTATGATCTTGTTTTGAAACAATGATTATGTGGAATGAAAATATGCGCAACTACAATGAAATCATGAGATCAGGTTTTGAAAGAATGACTAGTCGTGTTAAAAGTGTGATCAGCTTAAAGTTTTGTACTAAGAGTTTTGAAAATGTACACCTTACTTGTGAAAATAGTACGAAACCAATTTTAAAAAAACTGCACTACAGGGGAAAGATAGCGTGGTAATAGACATTAAATAAAGAATTGAAAATGGCAATACTGATTTTTTAAAGCAGACCCATATACATTTATTTTGATTTTAGACATAATACTTACTGTGGTATTGTGGAAAACAACTATTGTTCATTTGTTTTAGTTTTTTTAAGGGCACTAGGCACAGTTTTCTTCCCTCATTCCAGTTTAAAAGCCAATCATATTGTGCATAACCAACTTATTTGTAATATATCTGCTGTGTGCCTGTGGACAGAGCTCTGGAAGAGAGAAGGAATATGAGTGTGTGGAGCTTGGTGATCTGGACAGAAAAGAGAAGACCCCACGCCGCATTACTCATTTCTCCAGTGGGGAGACCATGGAAGAATACAGCACAGACGAGGAGGAGGAAGACAAAACACAGAACGCAAAGAAAGACCTTCTGTCCTCCATAGACACAGTATGTGTGTTTGAACAAATGCCCTGAAGGATCCTTCAGTTCACCCATTCTGACATCATTTACTCACCATCATGTCATTCCAAACCTGTAGTGT
Source organism: Sinocyclocheilus anophthalmus (assembly GCA_018155175.1). Taxonomy (NCBI): domain Eukaryota; kingdom Metazoa; phylum Chordata; class Actinopteri; order Cypriniformes; family Cyprinidae; genus Sinocyclocheilus; species Sinocyclocheilus anophthalmus. The sequence goes on along the minus strand of JADLZN010010218.1, from coordinate 203,697 downwards.
GGAAAAAAATCAGAATAAGAGTTGAATATGACTTTTATTTTTTTCTCTTTTTTAAAAAAGTCCAAGCTGGCTTGGGGCCCATATGTCTGGTTTCAGATGTGGAGAGCAGCTACATCCACTATATCTGGTAAGTCTGATTCAAAACCGAAAACTGGATCTTTAAACTGATATGACAAACTGAACTATGGCATTTGAGTCATTTTGTAAAGTGTTCCAGATTAAAAAGGTATATGCTGAAGTATTTTGTTTGCACGTTAAAGCCAATATCTATCATGTTTGCCTTCTTTGCTGATATATTTTGTTACAGATTTGTTGCACAAAAAGTTAAATTAAACAAATACATGTACATAACTACAATATGTTACAAATCCTTATTTCTGACCAAGCATATTGTATTAAAAAAGTGCATAACCAACCATATCAGGGTTAAAAAAAAATTAAAAAAAAAACTTTTAGATTTTGTTTCCAAATACATTTGAGTGTCAGTTTTAAATTGTGCAAACATTTGCATTTTTTTCAAACCTTCCACACTGACTGAATCAAATCTTTTCTTTTTGAACCCTGCCTTATACACAGAGGCATTGTCATGTTAGAATAGAAAAGGGTCCCGTCCAAACTGTTGCCATAGAGTTAGAAGCACACAATTCCATAGAATATCATTATATGATTAAACATTAAGATTTGTAGTCATGGAAATGACTAAAGTAGTCAAATCTGTTCATTAGAAGGGGGTGTTCCAATACTTTGGCCAATATAGTTTGTGTGTGTGTGTGTGTGTGTGTGTGTGTGTGTGTACCAACTTAACCATATTTTGGGGACAAATTTGTACCCAAAAGTGAGCTAAACCTGACAAAATATCCAAAAACCTCCCTTTGGGTACATCCTCATTTGTAAAACTGGCATAAAAATAAAGTAAACAAAGTTTTTTTTAATTGTAAAAATGCAGAAAGTTTCCTGTAAGGGGGAGTAGGGTTAGGTGTAGGGTTTGTGTAGGGCGATAGAAAATACAGTTTATACAGTATAAAAACCATTACACCTATGGAAGGTACACATTAGATAGCTAAGTAAAACGTGTGTGTGGTGTCCGGTGTACGTGGTTTGGTGGGTGGTGTGTGTGTGTATTATTTCTTTTTTAAGTTAGTACATTTAGAGCACTATACAAATACAGTTAAAGAACAAAAATAATTGTATCCAAAGATTTTATCCCACCTTAACATCACTCCAGTCATCGTAGCTTTCTTTTGGAGGAAACGATAAAAATCATATTCTGTGCACAGGCCATGTGACGATGTGCTAATCATCTTGGGATATATAGATATATAGATATATATTTTTTTTTTTTTTTTTCATTTATTATGTTGTGTCTGTGCAATTAGCAGTAAAATCCTCCCCAGGCCATTGTGGATGATGTTAAACGATTATGACATGTTGGTTTTGATGTTTTATTCAAATATGCAAAACAGCATTTTCATTTTAAATATATGATTATTTTTCTGATTCACTAAGCACCTTAAAAGCCAGAATTAAATATATATATATATACTGTATGGATAATACATACACAAACAGCCATCAAAGAATTAAAGCAAAAATGTATAAGTGCTTATTATGCAACATATAAATATTCACATTCAAAATCTCATAACTAAGTCAAATTATGCCTGTCCCATCTTTCAGCTTGTGACTACCTCGGTGAGCGAATGGCATCGCTTCTTGGCATCACCTCAGCTAAATACCAGTATGCCATAGATGAATACAGCTGGTCAAAGAGGGAGGTATGGCAGTCCTTTATATCAGTATAATCAGAATATCTAAGAATCAGAATTGTCATATTATAATGTTTTTGTTGTTTGTTTTTTCACAGAAGGAAGAGAGAGGTGAAGATACACGGCTCACTGAAGAGGCAGAGCACCTGTTTGAAGAGCAGCAAAATGATGAAGACGAGGATCCAAAGACCAACCAGCCCGACACTAACAGTACTCAAGTACAGGTGACCACTGAGCTGGAACTTCACCCTTCTTTTGCACCCAACACTGTTCACATCCCTGCTCTTGTTACTAGCACTTAATTACAAGTATAGTTTGTCATATAATTGTGGTTTAAACATTAGCCTCTATTCTTTAAAGCACTTATTACCACAGAGACATAATCAGGCTCTGATTTTGTATATTAACTTGTGTCTTTGACTGCCTTAATACACTGATCCTGGGCCAGTAAAACTATATACAGGTGCATATCAATAAATTAGAATGTCGTGGAAAAGTTCATTTATTTCGGTAATTCAACTCAAATTGTGAAACTCGTGTATTAAATAAATTCAGTGCATACAGACTGAAGTAGTTTAAGTCTTTGGTTCTTTTAATTGTGATGATTTTGGCTCACATTTAACAGAAACCCACCAATTCACTATCTCAACAAATTAGAATATGGTGACATGCCAATCAGCTAATCAGCTCAAAACACCTGCAAAGCTTTCCTGAGCCTTCAAAATGGTCTCTCAGTTTGGTTCACTAGGCTACACAATCATGGGGAAGACTGCTGATCTGACAGTTGTCCAGAAGACAATCATTGACACCCTTCACAAGGAGGGTAACCCACAAACATTCATTGCCAAAGAAGCTGGTTGTTCAGAGTGCTGTATCCAAGCATGTTAACAGAAAGTTGAGTGGAAGGAAAAAGTGTGGAAGAAAAAGTTGCTGAGAGAACCGCAGCCTTATGAGGATTGTCAAGCAAAATCAATTCAAGAATTTGAGTGAACTTCACAAGGAATGGACAGAGGCTGGGGTCAAGGCATCAAGAGCGTGTGTAGTATTCCTCTTGTTAAGCCACTCCTGAACTACAGACAACGTCAGAGGCATCTTACCGGGGCTAAGGAGAAGAAGAACTGGACTTGCCCAGTGGTCCAAAGTCCTCTTTTTCAGATGAGAGAAAGTTTTGTATTTAATTTGGAAACCAAGGTCCTAGAGTCTGGAGGAAGGGTGGAGAAGCTCATAGCACAAGTTGCTTGAAGTTCAGTGTTAAGTTTCCACAGTCTGTGATGATTTGGGGTGCAATGTCATCTGCTGGTGTTGGTCCATTGTGTTTTTTGAAAAACAACGTCACTGCACCCATTTACCAAGAAATTTTGGAGCACTTCATGCTTCCTTCTGCTGACCAGCTTTTTGAAGATGCTGATTTATTTTTCCAGCAGGATTTGGCACCTGCCACACTGCCAAAAGCACCAAAAGCTAGTTCAATGACCATGGTTTTACTGTGCTTGATTGGCCAGCAAACACGCCTGACCTAAACCCCATAGAGAATCTATGAGGTATTGTAAAGAGGAAAATGAGAAACAAGAGAACAAAAAATGCAGATGAGCTGAAGGCCACTGTCAAAGAAACCTGGGCTTCCATACCACCTCAGCAGTGCCACAAACTGATCACCTCCATGCCACGCTGAATTGAGGCAGTAATTAAAGCAAAAGGAGCCCCTACCAAGTATTGAGTACATGAACATACTTTCCAGAAGGCCAACAATTCACTAAAAATGTTTTTTTTATTGGTCTTATGAAGTATTCTAATTTGTTGAGATAGTGAATTGGTGGGGTTTTGTTAAATGTGAGCCAAAATCATCACAATTAAAAGAACCAAAGACTTAAACTACTTCAGTCTGTGGACTGAATTTATTTAATACACGAGTTTCACAATTTGAGTTGAATTGCTGAAATAAATGAACTTTTCCACAACATTCTAATTTATTGAGATGCACCTGTACACTGATCAATGGTGCTAATGAGGAGATGAGGCAATTCTTTAGCCTCGGACCAAAAATGAATTCTTCTAGAAATGGAACTACACTAACATGATTACACTGAACACTTCTGCGTTTTTAATTGACTCATACAGTATGTAATGTATGAATTATTATTAGGGTTATGAAGCATTTGATGGACTTGCATCAATACAGAGACACATACCTCACACTGAATTTTCAGTTTTTATTTAACATACTGGTAATGCTTGATATTAGTCTTGTCATTGTTTGTACTGAATCATTAAATATTTTTTTTACCATTTTGTCTTTAACATTAATAAAATACTACAGTATTATATCTTATGTGACTTCAAAGTGTTAGTGTTTAGTAGTCTTATTTTAGTATTACTGAAATACTATGGGCCCAATTTACAAAACAGGGTAAATTAGTGGGAGAACCAATCATAAAAAATGAAAGTGGAAAGTTCTGCAGGTGATCGACTGATGAGTTTTTAATATTATATTCTATTTCAGTTTATATTTATTTCAAGTAACAAAAATGTTGGTTTAGTTAACTATAAGCATATTTTAAGTACATTTAAATCACTATACTTTTGTGTTATACTACACTGGAATTACATTACAGAAAACTAGTTAAGCTGCTGAGAGAGTGACTTTGACATCTTTTTCTTGATTTTTTCCTTTTTTGGGCTGTCATGGAAATGCAATTGTGGGTTATTTATTTATTTATTTATTTTTTGCTACTGAAGCAGTGGGAACATTACAAAACATTATTTGCAATGGTCTCCCTTTCATACAGTAGTTTCCCTTACTAGTTTCCTTTTGAGCTGTTTTTTTGAGCTGACTTTTTATAAGTTTATAAATATTATATTTTATTATAACAGCTTCCCCAACCTTGAAAATCATTAAGCACTTGAAATTGCTGGGAAAGTGCTTGAATTTCACTCTTTAAGCTCTCTGAAGCCTGCCGGTTGGATGGGTTTGTATGTGTTATGTGGGCGGAGCTGTGCTCTCTCACTAATACATACGGTTTTGTCTTAGGCAACAAAGGTCTCAATGTCTGTGTGGTACTGAAAGCCAGTTGAGCATGTCCTCAGCGTAACCCTGCTCATCTGAGAACGTCTGCTTCAATCAGGACAGGGACATTCTTTATGACATGATCCAAATTAGCAGAACTTTATCAGGTTCATTTACAGTATATTGAGGCACATGAGGCATGTAATTTAGCAATAAAAAGGCTAATAATGAAGGGACAATTTTTAATACATTTTTCTATTTTTAGTTGGTCCCACAACCTTTATTTATGAAATCTACATCTCTTGTTGTCTCATGCTATATTACCACAAAATCTTGGATTCAGTCTTTTTTTTTATAACAAATTTATAAAGAGCTGAATCCAATATTTGGTAATAATATGGCATAACAATAAATATATAAGTATATATCTATTTAGTTTTTGGAGGCCAGTCATTTTTCTTTTGAATTCTGAATTTGGGTTACCAGACTTGGCCTTCATGTCACTTAACTTCATTACATCCTGTGAAGTCTAAAATGTATGCTGTTATTTTATGACTCTTTTATGATTTTAATTGATAATCATCCCGTTCAAGCCTCTTTCAACGTTACAGCTCCCACCAAATGTTGCAATTTGTTGTTGAAATGTATCAATTGCAAAAGGAAAATAGTGTTAATTATGAGTTCTGTTAACAACCCAAAATTGGTACTTCCTCCTACCTGAAACTGAAAATCATCCTAAAAAAAACAATTCAAGCCGGTTTCCTCCAATGGTGCAGTTTGTTGTTTCAATACAAATAAAATGAACAACTGTGTTAATTATGAGTTCCGTTAACAACCTAAAAATAGGTTGTTTTTCTTACCTGAAATGGAAAATCATCCCATGAAAGATTCAGAACAGTTTCCTCCAATGGTGCAGTTTTTACAAATAAAAAGAACAACTGTGTTAATTATGAGTTCTACTAACAATCAAAAAATAGGTAGTTTTTCTTACCTGGAATTGAAAATCATCCCATGAAAGATTCAGGCCGATTTCCAGCCTCCACATTCACGCAAAGGTCACGTTTTTTTTTAAAACACACACAAAAAAATAGTTAATTTTGAATCATATTACAGTGTACAGCCTACAAACATTTCAAAATCATCATTGCTGGTTTTATTAAGTCTACAACATACAACATACAACATACAAGTGCATTTTCACAATATCTCACCTTGTTGGCACAAAATTTCATATCTCATATGTAAGATGTGGATTTTCCTCATGATGTTTCTGTGGCTACAACACATATTGAGTGGGCAAAAAAACAGATTTCTTTTTGTGCTAACGATACCAGATACGACAGTAGACACTGAGGATATTTAATGGGGCAAATATATATTTCTGTTTAAATGTGTTCCTCAAAAGAGCCAGCAGATGGCAATGTTAACCGTGTGGTGTCAGAAAGAGCAGAGTATAATAAATCTTGCATCACTTAGTACACCCAGATAGCACTGTCCCAGATGTACACATGCTTTTTTTTTTACAAATGTCCACTGAACATCTTAGCAAAACATTCAACTTTTAATGTAACGTGATCATTTTAAATCATTTTATTTAAATGATTATATAATTTAGCAATTCAAATGTCATTCTTTCTCATACAAACCTATCATGCCTTTAAAAGAATAGAAATATAGCACACAAGTTTTAAGAAATACCTTAATGATGACCTTTATGGTCATTTTGGAGGTCAGCGGAGCTACATATCCTTTCACTTTAATTTAACGAGAAAGCATAACCAGTACAAAAAAGCAATAGGTTTTGGAATGACATGATGCATAATAAATGATAACTATTTTTATTTTGGGGTAAAATATTCCTTTCTTTCTTTCTTTTAAGATATGATAATTGAGACGAGAGCGATGGAGAAGAAATGTGATTGAGACACATGCACCTGACAAAAAAAATTAGATAGTAAGACTATAGCTTAAAACACACAAATTAAGAACAATATTAATTGTGTTTAACATTCTTTTTTTAAAGGCAATCCATAACTTCAAACATTCATTCACAGAAAGCTATGCATTTTGCAGGTTTACTTTAATATTAAAGGGGGGGGGGGGGTATTCACCCAGGCCATCCTAAGAAACTTGTAAGAAACAAATCAATCAATAAGGTCTTTTAACTTTTGTAAACCATTACTTTTCCCTGTCCAAAATAACAGTCCATAATCCAAAATAACGCTGTCCTAACGTTGAAAAAGTCAATTTCCCCATTATCTTTTAACAATTAAAAATTCACTACCATTGTTGTTTTTACACTGTTTTTGGACCGTTTCACTTTTAAACACTGTGGTATATTTGTTCATATTTCTCTCCTGATTCAGACCAGCTGACTTTTTCCACTGGAGAAAGCAATATTATGTATAGATTATTTAGCTGGAAGCCAATGGTTTAAATTTGAAAACATCTTAGTGATGAATTTGTCTTTTCTAAACATGCAGCTTTTCTCTAGATTTAACTGTTTGGACTGAACTGGAGTGGTGTGATTATCCATAATATTTTTATCAGCTTTTTGAGCTCTCATTCTGATGGCTCCCATTCACTGCAGAGGATCCATCTGTGATTGAATACGTATGTCCACATGTATTTATTAAACAACTGAGGTAGAACATGTAAAAGTATCTATTCAACATGGGTGCAAAGACGTGTGTGTAATTATGGTCTCAATAATACAAGAGTTTATTTTTCAAACCTGCTGTTAAGATCATATTCCTGCTTCTGCCGCAGATCTGATTAGTGACTGTTTTGTGTCGACCTCTAGTTAGTTACAGACAGTAGCCTATAAGTAGTTTGCACAAATCAGTTTAAATGTGCTCAAGTTCACTGTCATGGTTTATAATCATTGGGAAAACCCCAAATTACGCAAATCTCTTAATGATAGTATTTAGCGACACTTGATGGCGGTGTTTATCTGGGCTAACAGCTATTGTGAAACTGTATTTTGTTACAGTGGGAAAACAATACTTTTATCTACCATGCTCGCCCGTCTCTTTTTGTGCTTCAAATGTTTAAACGTGGCTTGTAGTTTTACTTGTGGTTTACTTCATTATACATACATGTATTCAGTGCCCTGAATGCATCAAACCACAGCTAGTGACTTCCAAAAATAGGTCACACCGCATCCCTCATCCTCTGTGATTGTACCCTTCACAAAGATTTGTTTCTAAACTAGTGGGGGGATTCTGTGTTATTTGTTACATCCGTCTAGACTCTGCACACATCAGAGATTGTTCACCTTTTCCGCCGTGGCTTTGCGTCAGACAGCTGCAGAAAAGTGGGTGAGTCTGGGCTTTTTTTTTTAATGAGGAAAAAATAGACATGAATGTACTCTGCAGAGACTCCCAGGCTGAAAATAGTTCTGCACAGCCATTAGACCTTCTTGCATTATTAGGGACTTGAAGTAACCCCTGAGATTTCAAGTTATTTTTCCAATAGTTAAATGTTACATTCGCATTGTCTGATGCTGCTTAGTGGTCACATAACATGCACGTAAACAGATAAATATAATTTTTTTTTAGTGTTTTATGTTTATTGGGTTCGCTTTTTTAGGGTGAGCATAGGCCCTGTTTTTCCTGTAGTTGACTTTTGGTCAAAATTTTAACCAATAGCATGCAGGCATTGTGCATAATTGACCAATCGTGGCATGTAAGTAAGTAAATAAAGTTTATTTATATCGCACATTTATCTCAGCAAAGCTGACCAAAGTGCTGAACAAAATCAAAGGGTTAAAACATAAAACAAGCAAGACAAACGATAAAACAGTAAAACAATAAAACATAGATAAAATCCAATTAGGATGCTTGGGAGTAAAGATATGTTTTCAACATCGTTTTAAAAGTTGTAATAGAAGGTGCAAGGCGGATGTCCAGTGGCAGTTGATTCCAAAGACGGGGCAGTTGATTCCAAAGACAACTGAAAAAGCCCTATCACCCTTTGTTTTTAAACATGAACGAGGGACAGCTAAGAAAGCTCTGTCAGAAGATCTTAAAGATCTGGAGGATGACAGAGGAGTAAGAAGATCTGTGAGATAAGATGGGGCTTGACCATTAAGAGCTTTAAAAACAAACAACAAAATGAAATGTTATGCCTCCTAATAATATCTCCCAACGGTCGCATATATAAATAAAATAATAAATTGGACCTAAAATGGATCCTTGAGGCACTCCCCAGATAATAGGAGCAACAGATGAAGAAAACTGCCCTAACTCAACAGAAAGAGACTCTAAGATATGAATTGAACCATTGCAAAGCAGTACCCCTGATACAAAACACATGCTTTAACTGCCAAAGAAGAATATTATAATCAACTGTATCAAAGTTATTTACAAAGTTTATTACAAAGTGTAAGGTCGAGAAGCAACTGAACTGTATTTTTACCACCATCAACTGCAAGTAAAATGTCATTGAACACTTTGAGCAAAGCAGACGTAGTACTATGATGGGCAGAGAAACCAGATTGGAGAGGTTCTGTTAACTTAGCTGCATTCAAAAATTAGATCAATTCGGTGTTGCAGTTGAACAGTCCACAAGTCGTCAAATAAAGCGCATGCATCCATAATAAAACGTGCCTCACACGGCTCCGGGGGGTGAATAAAGGCCTCCTGTAGTGAATGCATGTGTTTTTGTAAGAAAAATATCCATATTTCAAACGTAATAAACACTTTTCTACACGTATGACAGATACTGGAAGTGAGACATTTCATTACACCAAATACACAAAATAATGTTATTTTTAGCAACGTCATATAACCCTTTTAAACTGTTGCGGTGGGTTGGTTTTCTCACGTGGGTTAAAGGTTTGAAATATTGTATAAATGACATTTGACTGAAATGCTTGTATTGAAACATTTTGCATTCTACCTATAATAAAACTCTGGTAGATGTTAAGTTTTGTGAAGGACAGCCACTGGTAGGAAGCCTTTTAGCTGGGTGTATGATCAATCTGCATAATGGTGACTGTAAAATAGTATTTTAGGTATGGGAGTGGCATATTTTGAGTTTGATATTTGGGATATGGTCATTGCGTGCTACTAAGGGGGCTAATTTAACCCCCAAACCCAACAATAACCCAGCCATCAAACTTAATGCACATTGCTAAGCTAGATGCTAAACAGTTAACTAACAAGAAATATTTAATTTCATAATCTGTGCTTGCATAATAAACTGACTGTGTGCTGAACACAACATTTTTGATATGACAATCATTTTGGAGTGAGCTATATTTTAAGCCTGCAACAACAAAAATAAGAAGAAGTTGCAGATAATTTTGTATGTATGATTCATTTTATTGCACTTCAGATTAATTTCTGTCCGTAGAGTGACTGAGAATCTTTAAATGTGTAAAAGTGATTTAATGACATCAAGATCATAACATGATTGTTTTACGAGCTGCACATGATCCAAAATGACTATTGAGTTTTTTTTTAATGACCAAAGTTTCACAATACCAAAGTTGCCATCTCCTTTAAAAAAAAAAAAAGCTAGCTTTTAGAATACATTAATTTCTACATATACTAATGCAATATTTACATTTTAAGTACTATAAATTAACATTAGTTAATGTATGATGAACAAGTAAATCAGTAAGTAAAATATTTTGTAATTAAAATGTACCCAGAATAATAAATGCTGTAAATGGTTCAGTGGCTGTTTAAATGCACTTACTCATCAGACTGAATGAATCCAATGTGTTTTCAGATTCTGAAGTTCTGTTCATATAAACGATTATATTATTCCAGGCCTTCACCACCTCTTCAAATCATGCATGTCTTTATGAAGGCCATTATTTCCGATTACTAAAGGATTATTTGGTTACATTTAAATTTATAACTATCATTAGCTCATGTTACGTAATGCATTAAATAATGAATTGAGCTTAATTGTAAAGTGCAATCTGTCATTTTAGCTGTATGGGATTTACTTTGTTGCACATGAGGATATATAATACAGCGTAAGCAAACGATGACAGTTTGTAAGCAACTGAAAATGAATCTGCCAAATTCCAAACAGGAGAAACCACAAAAACTGGTTTTAACAAAAGACAACTTTGCAAGTCCGAAAATGCAGCTGACTTCCAAATACAGCACGACTGGCCTGCACAGATACGCTCTGACGGGGATTTCCACCACCCATCCTCTTTCCTGCTGTTTTGCCCAAAAACCCAGATCTCTTCTTTCAGCACACCAGAGCCACAGACTTTTCCCAGTCATTCGTAACATTACTGCAAATGGCAATACTTCTAAAACCAGATCAGGTCAAATTCTACAATTTCATCATTACTAAACTTTACTGTATTGCCAGACTTTTTAAAATTTCTACATTTACAAACATGCACAGTCATTTCTACACTCATATCTTAGGAAAATGCAGAATCAAGGCATATGAGATACAAGAAACTAGCTTAATATTATTTAATATTACTGAATCAATCTATCTATCTATCTATCGTTGATTGAATCGTCTATCTTATGTTCCCCTGGACCACAAAAACCAGTCTTAAGTCGCTGGGGTATATTTTGTAGCAATAGCCAAAAATATATTGTGTGGGTCAAAATTATTGATTTTTCCAAAAATCTTTAGGATATTAAGTAACGATCATGTTCCATGAGGATATTTTGTAAATTTCTTACTGTAAATATATCAAAACGTAACTTTTGATTAGTAATATGCATTGCTAAGAACTTCATTTGGACAACTTTAGCATTTTTTTATTTTATTTTTTTGTATCTTCAATTCCAGATTTTCAAATAGTTGTATCTCAGCCAAATTGTCCTATCCTAACAATCATACATCAATGCAAAGCTTATTTATTTGATATTATTATAAATCCAAATTGCGCTTATGACTGCTTTGTGGGCCAGGGTCACATATCATCTTTTTTTTGCACGCAAGGGTATTAAAACCACCAAGCTACTTGTATATCATGCTGTGAGAAGAGAGTACTGCAGATAAAAGCTGTTTCTGAGCTCTGGAAAGTCCCCACCAGGCGCTGCCTGCTCTACGAACACAGAGCGAGAACGTCAAAGGCAAGAAGGTCACATATGCCCTCACGGTAAGAGTGTAAACCTCAAAGCTTGAGTGAGTAGGCAAGCCAAAAGAAAAAAAAATGGAATCGGTCCTTCTTTTGATAATGAACACATATTCGGGAGATTTTTGGTATTTTTCAGTTGGACTAACCATGAAATATTTCAGTCCTGTATTTTTGTTTGTGGTTTAGGCATCATGCGCAATCATGTGCATGCCAGAGTACAACAGATATAATTTAAGATATGTGTAGCCCTCATCAAGGCACTTTTGGTTGGATAACGACCTGATTCATTATTTGGAATCACACAGGATTCATATCATTGCATGTGTAAATGGGTCTCCCACCTCACACTTTTAAACTATCTGAAGGAATTTTGAACAACAATAACAGCAAAAAAAACAATTGAGGATATGAGCAGTTTTTATCTTGGGTTCTTCTGTTACATAACTGTTGACTTCATGCATTCATCAAAACCTCTCTATTTACTAAGTTGTGTTTAACAATACAGATTGGTGTGGTCACTCCAGACATAAATGAGCTCATTCATAGAGGGCTGATAGTTGGGGAAATTCAGGGACATTTTGTCCAGCACTAAGCATAGTTCCAGCCCTTCATACCAGCATTTCCTCTTCCTGTCTAACCTTTTGCTTTCAAGAGCCCAGCACAGCATGCAAGCTTTATGAGAACAGGAAGACTTTGTTTTTGCTTTAATGTTTAAACTCAATGTTTAAAGGTGAAGTGTGTAATGTATTTGATGAACAAATTGTTCCTCTTGCCGCACCTTAGTATGCAGAAAAAATAAAAGTCAGTCATTTATGCAGTATAAATACTCTGTCTCTGTCACAGTATTGTGTTTGTTTGAGCAGCCCAGCACTGGTACATTTACTCAACCAATGGCGTGAGTTTGGGATGGGGCTAACTGTTTGTACGGCCAATTACAGACAGGGGGTGTGTTTGAGTGATTATAATTGCAAATCTGTTTGGTTTTGCTAAAGGTGTGGAATTTACATACTTTGCCTTTAGTTGAAGCTAGCTGGATCAAGTCTTCTGTTTGTAGTAAAATTGATCAATGGCTATGTTTACATGTACACCAGTAGTCCGATTAGCCTAATAATTAGAGGAAGGAATTACTGAGACATGAGCAAACTTGCAGTACATGCTACCTATTATTTATATTATTCCCTAAGACATGCGGTTGTTTTACTGCCATTTATACCGCAATATATTTGTTTATACCCCAACCAGACCAAATTCTTAGGTTAGTTAAATCAGCCTGTAATAGACCACAAATACTAAATGTTCTTTACTTCTAGGGTTTTGGCCTTTCTTTCTTTCAAATTAGTCAGCAACACATTTAAAACACCTCAAATCAAATGTATCCAACTAGCAATAAAACCATGTAATGCAAAGCTGTAAATTTCTTGATCTTTGCATAACAGGTGTTCCACTATATGATTAGTTACTCTGAAGCTGCATTTTCTTTATAAGAAGTCATCCATTTTTAATGGAGAGTGGTACTGGATGATTTGAGCTTTGGGTGTGTTGAAATATGTGAAATTTTGCTAGATTATATGCAACCATCTGACTGCATGTTGTGTATTTTAATCAAAACTGTAAGGGTGATGTGAGTTTTTTTTTTTTATTTTTTCTCTAAAATGCTATTTTTTAAACACTATATCTGTGAAATGGCCAGTTATGAATAATTTTGTCTAAAATAATTTTTTACTGTCCCATTGCAAAGTCGCATGTCTTTTTTGATGCGCATTAAGAAATGTATTCAGTAAAAGTGTTTCCATCATAGTTTATGCCCATGTTTTCTTACCGGATAAGAAATTTATCCAACTTAGTTCAGCGCATAAGTTTCTTTAATTCCCATTTTTAGAATTTATGTGCATCTTGGTGTTTCCATTCAGCGTTTTTAACGCGATATCCCAAGATGTGCATAAAAATAGGTACTGTCATGTTGCGTCGCAAAATCATCTCCCCTGGCCTCATGGGATAGTAAAGCGTCCAACAAACAAGGGATAGTTCACCCAAAAATGAAAAATGAATGCACAGTGAAAACTGACATGGAAGAGATTAAATTGTTGAAAAAAGTCATTATTTGTTTATTTTTGAAACACTGAGGTCACTGGACTTAATGGACCTTTTATTGATGTCCTTACTACCTTCTGGGCCTTAAACGTGGTAGTTGCATTGCTGCCTATGCAGGGTCAGAAAACTCTCGGATCTCATCAAAAAAAATCTTAATTTGTGTTCCGAAAATGAACAAAGGTCTTAAATGTTTGGAACTACATGAGGGTGAGTAAATAATGACAGAATTTTAATTTTGGGGTGAACTATACCTTTAAGAATCTTGCTAGAAGTACTAGGTCATCCAGGTATGTTTCGCCTACTGCTACTAGGAAATTCGGACTTCCCTTACGAAATAAGTTTATTCAAGTGTGCTATTATATACTTCTTTTAAACTTAAATAGGAAAGTATACTTTGTCTACTTTTTATGTACTTCTCAGAAATATACTTAAAATGACATTTAAGTATACTTGACTTATACTTAGAAAAAGTCTAAATATATTTGAGCTATACTTGTGTTCCTAGAATCCGTGTTTTCATTGTTATACGGTAGGGGGTGCTAGTACACATCTTCTGTACAGAATTTCTAAAAAGCACAAGTGAAGAAGAAACCGAAACAACAGATGCTTCCACATGTAATCTAACACGATCAGACATAAAACAGCATCAAAACTGTGTAACATTATGGAATAAAATGTCGACCAATGAAGAGGTAATAATGACTGTCAAGCTTTGGGGTGCTGATCGACTCCATCCACGTTTTGATTATCATTCTGAATCCAGTTCATAGTCTTTTTTCAGCTTTTTGTTCAAAATGTTGTTTATTTCTTTATTTTTTATTTATGAAACTTATCCACATTCAAGTGTTTAAAAAAAGAATGCATGAAGCTAGAATCAAATGTTTTTGTTTACAAGCAGATACCCTTTTCTTTTGATGTTTTGTATGTTCAGATATTCATTTAACAAAATATATACAAATTAAAACCTAAATAGGGACATAGTAGTATACTTAAAGTATATGTAAAGTTTCACTTAAAGAAACTTATGAGTATACTTGCAGTATAAAACTCCTCAACTAGTAGTTTACGAAGACTATACTTCAAAGTGTACTAAAATGCTAAAAAAGTATTAATTAGTAAACTATCAGTATACCTATAAGTTCACTTTTAGTATAGTTGCAGTACAAGCTAAAAATTTTGATGTAAACTAGTTGTGTACTCAAAGTTTACTACTGTTATACTTAAAGTATACTTAAAAGTTTAATATCTTAAAATATACTTTTATGTACTAGAAAGTGGGCCAATTTAGTCCCAAGGAGTATTGAAATAGTACACTTACAAGTATACTACTAGTACACTGATATTTGTATACTTACTACGTAAAGTATACTTAAAAATATACTTGAAATTTACTTAAGTATACTTAATAAAATAAATTTTGTTTTTTTGTAAGGGTTACAAGCTACTCTTTTGCTGTACGTTTTCCATATCCTATATAGTATGGAAGTAGGCATATTTGGACGCACCGTCCGTTTACATGCACTACCTTAATTGCAGTACTTCCTTAACTGCATCATAAGGTACATGTAAAAATAGTCAGTTGTTTCATTCAGAGAATTCACCGTTTTTTGTTTGTTTTTTTCAAGGAAACTTTATTGAAAAGAAGTCCGCTACCATTAAAAAAAGGAAAGAAAGGAACTCCCCTTATCTCTAATGTGGTAGTCTACATGTGTGCAACTGCTGATGCCACTGGATCGGTACCCTTAAAAAGAGCCCCTGGAGAGACACGGTTCCTCTTACACATTGTCACACGTAGAACATAAAGAGATGCGAGTTTTGTTTCATGTCTTGGGGGAAAATATGCATATCCACATCAAAGATTTGTGGTAAATGCTTTTGTTACATTGCGCACTGCATCGACCAAAAGCCCCGTTCCCATAACTCAAATACCCATTTTCACACATTTTGCAGAGCGTGCTGTAAGCGTTGGCTTTTTTGCCTTTTGATGTATGTTTTCGAGTCGGCCCTCTACAAAAACCATCAAAATACAGATTTGCCGTCAGTGTGAAGGTGTAACAGAAGAAGCAGATGTTGACACCAGTAGAAAAGCATTTGCCCGCTGAGGTTTGGTTCATGTTATATTATACGCCTTGGTCGTAAAAAGCAAATAGATACATGCACGAGGGAATTCCCCTGAGCCGCTGAACAATTACAGATGTGTAAATCCCCACTCTATGTCCTAGGCCAATCTCTTCTCTTTGACAGGAGCACAATATCTTCGCACCGCTCTGGGAAGCAGTTGGCTACTCATCTGAAAGCAGCTTTGTACTTTCACCAAAGACAGTTAAACAAACTCATGATCAATTCGTAGGTCTGTATCAGCAAGATTATTGTTTTTTGCTGAAGCGCTCAGCGGGCTTGCATGCTTTCTGGGATACGCGTTATCACACACCTGGGCCAGACATGACAGGGAAAGTTCAGGGGATTTTAGAAAAGAGGAACTGTAACTATTTAAGGGAAGCTGGTGAAATATAAGAGAGTGAATGTTATTCAACACTCTATGTGCCCTTCACTACACTTCACAGACTTACTAACTACACCTTGCTGAAATGATTTGGTTACCTCGTTTAACTTTTATAATACATGTTTTGGCAGGATGAGTGGTAGATATTGCAATGTTATATTGAGAAGTGTGAAGTGTTTTTTTTATAAAATAAACTACTAAATTAAATAATTAAACAAATCTTTAAATTAATTTCAAAGCTCAGTTGAGGTTGCTTGCTGTTTTTTTTATGAATAATGATGTACAGTAAATATTATTTGCAATGATTTGTGTCAAAATTGATTATTATATGAAATATTATAACATTTAAAAAGATACTTTTCACATGTTTGGCATTTTTCGTTGTTTATGTTGTGGTAGAATATATTATTAATTATTATAAGCACAGTATGTATGTATGTATTTATGTTATATATATATATCTATATATCTATATATCTATATATATATATATATATATATACCACCACTCTTAAAAATAAAGGTGCTTCAACGATGCCCATAGAAGAACCTTTTTGTCTAAATGGTTCCATAAAGAGCCTTTAACATCAGAAGAAACTTTCTGTTTCACAGAAGGTTGTTTGTGGTGAAAGAAGGTGGTGTATATATATATATATATATTCCCCCCACTAATTCCCTTTTTAAAATTCCCATATAACACAACAAGTGACCACACGTTTTTGGCACAATCCATGTATGGTCAACAAAATTCCAGCAGCATGCGGAGCTTCAATAATGACTTCATGTTGACTGTGTGAGGGGAATTTTGGGACATTCATGATTCACTCGCATTGGCTTTACTAAGCGTTGCCATGTCACATCCATAACATGTCAGGACACATGTCCACTCAGTAATGACTTTCAGTGAAAAGACCATGTTTCGTCATACTTGACTCCACCAAAGCATAACAGCATTTGTCATATTTCATAGCTGCAATCAAGATCATGTAATAGAGCAAAGTCAGTTACAGTGTTTTGCTGGGATGGCAGAAACAAATCCCTTGAAAATCAAAAAGTAGGTTCACTTTTCAAGCCTATATTCAACCAATTTCAAGCTAATGTGAAATCTGTAGACAACTAAATTTGCAGCACCTTAAGCCATAATCTCAATTCTGCAGAGCCCTCGCAAAACATTTGCATTAAAAACAATTAAACATTTGCATTAAAAAAAACTATAAAACTTTGCATGTTAAAAGGAATAGTTCACCCAAAACTGAAAATTTGCTGAAAATGTAATTCACTCAAGAGTTTCAAGAGTTTTTTTTTTTTTCATCTGAATGGATTTGTTTCTTACAAACATGCAGCTTTTCTCTTCTCAAGATGACAATTGATAGACAGGAGTCATGTGGATTACTTGTGGATTATTGTGATGTTTTTATCAGCTGTTTGGACTCTCATTCTGACGTCACCCATTCACTGCAGGATCCATTGGTGAACAAGTGATGTAATGCGAAATTTCTCCAAATCTGTTTGATGAAGAAACAATCTACTAATCTACATCTTGTATGAGTACATTTGAAGCAAATATTCCTTTTTTGGGTGAACTACTCTTTTAACACCAATTATAAATCTTAGTTTGTAGTCAATAGTATGTGTACAAATCTCTTGCTGTAACAGAAGTGACTTCATTCACTCTTTTCATTACAGATTAATGAAATGGGAAGTGGTGTCAGGGACTTTTCTTTTGGTGATTTAAGGTTGATTGTTAAAAAATGTCATTGATCTTTGATTTATCTATTTTCGCACACACTCTAATTTATAGTCATTATTTTCCATTTATAGTGACTTTATTTTGGACATGACCATTATAAGTGTTCTGGTATTTACACGCTTCCAGATTCACACCATCGCAAAACTCGATCTGCGCTGGTACCTGTGGAAAGGCTGTGAGAGAGCAGGAAACATGACATACTCCCACAGTTTAACTCTCCGAAGCTGAATTGGGTCACAAGGGGATTTCAGTGTGGTAGCTGTTTTAGAAATGGCCCTGTTTCTCGCCAGTTTAAGCACTTCAAATACTTTTGGTACATTTCTTTTCTGCGTTTGTCTATGAGAAAAACACCACTCTATTTCTGGGCTGAAGTAAATAAAAATACACATCGAATGCTTCTTTTTTGCCCTAAAGCATTTCATTTCTCTGCATGAGCTATTCTTCTAAGAATCAAATACCAAAACCTAAAGGAAGTGAGTTGAGATAAGTTTGAACCATTTTCTCCGAAACAGAACATTCTTATAGATAAGATAAGGGAACATGCAGATCCGTGTGGTCAGCACCTTCTGAAACGCCATGACCGGACGACCAAACATGTACCTCAGAGGTTTGGGGTCAAGAACATTTCACCTCAGATTCATAAATATGTATTTAAGAGATAAAAGTTTGTTTTTATTAACTCTGAGGTAGCATTATCTTTGATAAGATTATTAAGGTCCAAAGGTCTATTCTGAGAATAGTGTGAAAAACAACCACAAATTATATATGTGTAATCAGTTTTTAAATCAGTTAATTAAACGTTCTAATCAGAGTTAAAATGGCAATATTTATATGTTTTAGCAAAGCTTTTAGAGCACTGAAAAAACACTTCAGGGTTAACTGCAATGAAATTAAACTGTGTTAGTTTAAATGTATATAAAATGCAATTAGTTGAGTGCTTTTTGATAGTGAGCACATTTCCTTTATATGTACGTTTTTAATAATTACTTATATTGTCTTTAAAATATAGTAAAATTTTGCTGCCAACTGTACTTACAAGCATTTATGGTAAACAAACAAACAAAAATAAATACAGAAATACATGTCCATTTGTAATGATCAAGTTGCAATTTGGGGCATTTAAAATATATTAACTTCAAATAAAATATATAATTACACACTATAGTTAAATTATAATCAAGTATGCCTACTTTTGGTGAACAAATGAAAATAAGTGCTATTGCATCATTAAAAAAATGATTAAAACAATGATTTAAAATGTACTTTAAAGTAATACTTTTTAATTTGACATTTTCACAAAATGCTCTTTTTAAAAGTCTACTTAAGTGTGTTAAAAAAACATAGTCATGGAAGTAGCCCTATAGCTAATATATAATATATATATATATATATCTATATATACAGTGGCAATCTCAATAAATTAGAATGTCGTGGAAAAAGTTAATTTATTTCAGTAATTCAACTCATATTGTGAAACTCGTGTATTAAATAATTCAATGCACACAGACTGAAGTAGTTTAAGTCTTTGGTTCTTTTAATTGTGATGATTTTGGCTCACATTTAACAAAAACCCACCAATTCACTATCTCAACAAATTAGAATATGGTGAAATGCCAATCAGCTAATCAGCCAAACACCTGCAAAGGTTCCTGAGCCTTCAAAATGGTCTCTCAGTTTGGTTCACTAGGCTACACACATCATGGGGAAGACTGCTGATCTGACAGTTGTCCAGAAGACAACCATTGACACCCTTCACAAGGAGGGTAAGCCACAAGCATTCATTGCCAAAGAAGCTTGCTGTGCACAGAGTGCTGTATCCAAGCATGTTAACAGAAAGTTGAGTGGAAGGAAAAAATGTGGAAGAAAAAGATGCACAACCAACCGAGAGAACCACAGCCTTATCGAATTCAAGAATTCAAATTCGCAAAATCAATTCAAGAATTTGAGTGAACTTCACAAGGAATGGACTGAGGCTGGGGTCAAGGCATCAAGAGCCACCACACACAGACGTGTCAGGAATTTGGCTACAGTTGTCATATTACTCTTGTTAAGCCACTCCTGAACCACAGCCAACGTCAGAGGCATCTTACCTGGGCTAAGGAGAAGAAGAACTGGACTGTTGCCCAGTGGTCCAAAGTCCTCTTTTCAGATGAGAGCAAGTTTTGTATTTCATTTGGAAACCAAGGTCCTAGAGTCTGGAGGAAGGGTGGGGAAGCTCATAGCCCAATTTTCTTGAAGTCCAGTGTTAAGTTTCCACTGTCTGTGATGATTTGGGGTGCAATGTCATTTGCTGTTGTTGGTCCATTGTGTTTTTTGAAAAGCAACGTCACTGCACCCGTTTACCAAGACATTTTTGGAGCACTTCATGCTTCCTTCTGCTGACCAGCTTTTTGAAGATGCTGATTTCATTTTCCAGCAGGATTTGGCACCTGCCACACTGCCAAAAGCTGGTTAAATGACCATGGTGTTGGTGTGCTTGACTGGCCAGCAAACTCACCAGACGTGAACTCCATAGAGAATCTATGGGGTATTTTCAAGAGGAAAATGAGAAACAAGAGACCAAAAAATGTAGATGATCTGAAGGCCACTGTCAAAGAAACCTGGGCTTCCATACCACCTCAGCAGTGTCACAAACTGATCAACTCCATGCCACGCTGAATTGAGGCAGTAATTAAAGCAAAGGAGCCCCTACCAAGTATTGAGTACATGTACAGTAAATGAACAACTTTCCAAAAGGCCAACAATTCACTAAACATGTTTTTTTATTGGTCTTATGAAGTACTCTAATTTGTTGAGATAGTGAATTTGGTGGGTTTTTATTAAATGTGAGCAAAAATCATCACAATTAAAAAAACTTAAAGACTTAAACTACTTCAGTCTGTGAACATTGAATTTATTTAATACACGAGTTTCACAATTTTAGTCACAAAATTACTGAAATAAATGAACTTTTACACAACATTCTAATTTAGTGAGATGCACCTGTACATACATACATACATACATACAAATATATATATATATATATATATAATATATATATATATATATATATATACTTTTATTTATTTAATTACTTATCTGCACGTACAGTAAAAAAATAAAACATAAATTAGCGGGCCAACAGTCTTGTAAACAGAGAAACACATTATATAACATTTCTTTAAGTGCAAAATTAAACAAGTGACTGCACACCTTCGAGTCCGACAGTGAGTGACCCGGAAAAACAATTCACTGCTTCCGGGTCATTCGTTCTGCATGTCGCTGTTCTGTGTAGTCTGCAACACTTTTGCAATTTGACGGTTAATACATTTCTTCTAAACATGTCCCGGGGTTCTAGCGCGGGGTTTGACCGTCACATCACCATCTTTTCTCCGGAGGGAAGACTTTACCAAGTAGGTGAGTACGGACGACTTTATTTGACTTAACGTTAGATAGGAGCTAGTAAGTGCACAGTCATGTCGCCTACAGAGCAGCTCGCGTTCACTCTCTCTTACACCAACAGTTAGTATCAACTCTTACTATTATTATTCTGTCACGTAAAATGTCTTCTACCTGTATTTGTTCTAGTGTTTTTATATAAAGTCCCATTTAGTCTAGTAGCTAGACCGTTAGCACTAGAGAGTGAGTGATGGAGAAAAGGCTCAGTGGTGTTTAATAATGTAATAATTCTATCACACATTTACTGATTTCAATTTAAAACTGTTTTGTAAATGTATAGTACTTGATCTAATGCAACAGTGATGTGCATTGATACTGAATAATGATAAAAATGAATGAATAAAATCAAAGGACCGGGATTTTTCTTGTAAATCATATTTGATTACATTTGTATTTTTCCTTGTGGATTTGTTATAAGCTAAAAACTTTGTAAAATACACAAACTACTGTAGTCAGTACATTGTTTTGATTAAAGCTAAAGCATAATGGTAGTAGAATTATTATATTTCTTTCAACCAGTCTGAGAAGCAGCTTTATTTCATTTGTGTATTTATTTTGTGATATTTAATATATTTTTTTTGTTAATCTCCAAACTTTTTTGGAGTTTTTTTTCTATTCTATTGAAGCTTATTCCCATAGAGCCATTTTGAAATGAATTTGCTAGTAACTTTTAACCTTCTAAATAACTTTGATTACATTTTTCCAGAATATGCGTTCAAGGCCATAAACCAGGGTGGTCTGACATCGGTTGCTGTTCGGGGGAAAGACTGTGCAGTAGTCGTCACACAGAAAAAAGTCCCAGTAAGTCTGCTGTCATGTACCCTTTTTCCACCCCAAATTAGGTGGAAATTCTCTCAGAATCGACTTGAGAAATAAACGATGTTGTAATTGGCTATGTTATAACCTGCCCACAAATAAAGCAACACATACAAACATTCATTTGAATTGGTTTGTGGAAAGGGTGACTTTTATTAATGTTACTGGTAAGTTGAGTTCCAGTGGTGCTGGTGATCAAAGACAGTCTGTGTTTTCCAGGACAAGCTGCTTGATTCTTCCACTGTCACACACTTATTCAGAATCACGGAGAACATCGGCTGCGTGATGTCAGGAATGACAGGTACAGATCTCATCCACATAGTCATTGTCATGATGTCTGCTGAAACTGATGCTCTCATTAATGGCTTGTGTTTTGCGTTCAGCTGACAGCAGGTCTCAAGTGCAGCGAGCTCGTTATGAGGCCGCCAACTGGAAATACAAGTATGGTTATGAGATTCCAGTAGACATGCTTTGTAAAAGGATCGCTGACATCTCTCAGGTTTATACACAGAATGCAGAGATGAGGCCGCTCGGCTGCTGTAAGTCAACACTTGCTGAATTATTAACACACACATAAAGTAGTTTAAAGGGAGCATGTCATGTTTTTGTTTCAATTTTCACCCTGATTTTTGTGCCAAAACAGTCCTTATTCAGAAAGATCTTAAGTCAGAGCAGAAAAGCAGGAAAGGGGCTCTTAATTTATAAAGGTCATGGGGCATTAAATGTTGGCATGTTTAGACACCATTTTTTTAAGATAGTTTTTCCCAAGAAAAAAATATCTAAACATCTGTAAATCAAGATACATTTACTTGAAATGAAACGATAAGATATAAAGTCTTGTATTCCTAGAAGTTGAACTAAATAAAGTTGATGTTTCGTGATTGAACCGAGAAACCCAATATCTGTCAGTGGGATCAGAAAACATGTTTCCCCTTTGAATGAAATACATTTTTATGAGCATAAGTTTTATCTTGTGTCCATTTGCTTCTGAAGTATTCTTGATTTGAGAATCCTATACGCATTGCAATGGAAACAAGATACTGGCAAACACAGTGTATTTTCTTTTCCAAAAACTACAGAGAACATCATTATTATTTAAGTTTAGGATTTTAGTACATGCTCTTAAATGAACAAAACTGTTACCCAGGTTATAGGCTGAATTAAGTTTCTAATTTACGATGGTATTATAGGCGTCAATATCACTGTAGCCGGTGCCGGTTGGTGTCCTGTACATAATAACCTAATTTGCCATGATAAGTACATAGGCTTGTGAAATAACTCGAAATCGCGATTTCATGGCATCTCGTCATAAAGCCAAATCTGTGATTAGTAGTACATTACCAGCAGTGCGTTCAGAGGAGTGCCCAGTGGCATTTTACTGACGGGGCGCATGAACTCGCCATTCGATTTTGGCACAGCATAAGGCACTATACCACTTACACATAAACAATGACTATGAAAAGGGGGTTATGTTATATTAGACTAAGTTTTATATTCATACAAAGCATAACGGCTTTTAGATACATTTTCTACGATTTTTTTTTAGTTTTGGTAAGAGGTATTGTGTTATTTTTGCTATGTCCATGCAGCTCATTACATTGACAATAATAGTAGACTATGTCAAATTCATAAAATAAACCCTACAAAAAATTATCCTATAAATTTTGTCCAAATAAGAGATGTGCGGTGTAGTGACAATTGGTAATTTACAAAAAATGTTTTTATTAAAATAAAAGCAGCTGGCCATGTCCCCTTGAAATGCGTGGGCCACCCTGTAATATGGGGGAATCGGCCCCTTTAAAGGTTAGTTCACCAAAAAAATGAATAATTCTGTCATTTAATTACCTCACCCTGTTGTTTGAAACTCGTAAGACATCCCCCTCGTTAATTTGGAACACAAATTATTAAGATATTTTTGATGAAATCCAATGCTTTCTGACCCTCCATAAACAGCAAGGTAACTACCACGATCAAGGTCCAGAAAAGCACCAAGATGATCGACAAAGCACGACAGTATCATGCGCGAGTGTGTGGCGGAACGGCGCATCTGAAACAGATACGGAGTGATAGATTGGCGTTCAGCGCGCCCCACCACACGCGTGCACCTGCTACTGTCGTGAACGCGAATCCAAGGACGACAGTGAGACAAAACTGGGAATAAAGTTCGTTATTGTTATTTTCTTTGACCAGACAAAAAAATTTATTCTAGTTAGATTCGTAACCACTTTACATTTGACCACTGATGTCACAGGACTACCTTGAGCGATCACTCTTGGTAACTTTTTCTGAACCCTGGAAACGTGGTCATTACCGTGCTCGTCTATGGGAGGGTCAGACGGAGGCCCTCAGATCGTACATCCAAAAATATCCTTAAATTGTGTCCGAAGATGAAACAAACGGTATTACGGGTTTGGAAACAACAGAGGGTGAGTAATAATGAACAGAATTTTCATTTTTGGCGTGAACGCAACCCTTTAAGAAAAGGGCCTGACCCTTTACCGTGTACATTTTCATGGGACAACAGGTTTTTTTTGTCTCTTCGTGCGTGAGATTTCAACGGCTGCCAGGTGACCAAGTTGGATGACTTTTTAATTACCATTTTCTGCATATAGTTTGCTTACTTGTTGCTGTCCACCCTGTCGGCATAATATATGCCAGAAGTTATTTGAATACAGTATTTTCAAAATATGTAAGTTTTAAATATACCAAATTCTCTTTAACAACCAGACTAAATATTTAGCTAGTCAGTTTGTTGTAAGCTAATATGCTAATTGAAGCTCAAAATGTCCACCCTGTCGTTGTTCCGAAATGTCCACCCTGTCGGCCACTTAGACTTGATAGAGTGGCCATAAACATAACAGGGTGGACATAGCATTCATTTGTAGTTAATATTCCTAAAAACTAAAATGAATGGGGGTTGTATTATCTTTTTATACAACCCTGTTTTAGTGAAAAGGGACTATGACCTTTCAGGAAATATATAATTTCATCTTAATTTTACAATGAAAACGTATTTAACAGTAATATATGTGTCCATGACAGGGTGGACATATCTTATGGTTTATGCTTTGAATAATGGCCCATAATTATCAAAAAAATTGTGTGGGAGCTCAGCTAATATGTTTCTATTGTACTTGAGTGTCTACTATTTATGATATGACATAAAGGGAATGGGAAATTAAAACCAAAATGTTTGAGTATTGTGAGGGTTGAAAGGCCAATGTTAGTCTCCATTGAAGTTTATCCGAAATGGAAGTTAGAAGGGCAAGTTTTTAGCTATTGTATAAATAATTGTATTCGAAGCACAGTATCAAAAAAACTTCAGTGAGATGTTCAGTGGATGTTGGAAAAAAAGAACTCTGATCTCAAAATTAGAGAAATCAGACAAGTTATTTGTGTTAATTGGCCATCATGTTGTAATTCTTAATTGTTATGACACACCCCCTATTTAACTGGCCAGCATCCTCCAATTTTCCATGAGCATTGTAAGATGGCGGGCCTGCTCTGAGGTGACTGATAACCTGCGACAGAGGTTGTCAGATGAAGACAACAATCGATGACCGTTTAGCCACGCCAGAGAAGCCTGGTCGTTACAAAATCTGTGATTTCTATAATATGGCAGACTTTACAGTGACATTAATTAAGTTCAAGTCCCAAAAAAAGGGGTCAGTCCACGTAAGACAATTGCACGAGAAGACAGGGTAATGCAGAGACTCTCAATAGGGAATCGGTTCAACACTGCAGATGGAATAGCTTGCCAGTTCAGCACTGAACAGGGTCTGTATCAGGTTCTTGGAACGTTAAGAGTAAGTCGGACTGAAAAAGTACCACACTTGCACGATTATAAGCATAAAAAGGCTAGGCCTCACTTTTGTGGGAGACTGTGTGCTGGACGACGCAGGAGAAATCTGGTCCAAAGTTCACTTTAGGATGAGAGAAGTTTTAATTTATTTGGGTCTGAGGGAAATCTTTTGTTCGGCAACAGACACTGAGGACAAGGCTGAACCGAGTGCGAAAGAGGGAAAAAGGTGGAGGAGGAAGGTCATGGTTTGGGGGAGATGGTTCTGCGCAGACAGTGGGCCTCTTATACCAAATACATGGCAAGAGTGAATTAAAATGTTTTAGCAGAACCTCCGACAGAAACACGCGGGTTCCTCACCGGCCACAGCATCTCCCAAACAGCCTGCAATTTTCATGCAAGACAATGCCCCCATCACACAGCAAAACAAAAGTAGGTTCAAGCAGTTCCTGTAGCTAGAACATTGAAATGATTAAATGGCAAGGCCAGAGTCATGATCTAAACCCGATTCAAATTAATGGGCGAAAAAGTTATGGCAAAGGAACCCACTACAGTCACCAAACTGACGAGGACTGGAAGCAAGAGTGGTCCACGATCCCACAAGCGCTGCGTGAACGAAAAACTAGGAAATGCTCCAGCGCGCACCGCAGATGCACTGAAGTATTCAAAGCAAGGGCCTCTACACTTCCTACTAATTTCTGACACGCTGTAACCTTCCAAACTTTAGTTGTAATCTTCTTTCGTGCTGCAGTGGTTATCTAATTTTGATCACACATATATTTCAGATAATGTTTAATTGTTTTCAATTTACAAAATTGTTTTTTAGTTTTCCTTAACTGTAATAACCCTGGTATTGTGTTTCCTTCCATTTATTATTGAAATTTCCTTTACTTGGTTTTAAAAGGTGTTACATTTACCTTTATAAAACCTGCAGAAGCCCTGTTAAAAGTACAAAAGCGTACAGCCCCAAGCTTTAATATTGCGTGTTGGCTGTTTGTGCACAACTTGCTGTACAAAGTTCCTTTATGTGTTGTGTTGTCGTATCTTTTCCAGGCATGATTGTAATTGGTGTAGATGAGGAGCTCGGGCCACAGGTGTATAAGTTCTTGGAACCCCCCAGCAGGTTTATTACGTGGCTGTCAAGGCCACGGCCTGCAGGTTTGGGGTCAAAGCAGACAAGGCCTACACACATCTTCATGGAGGGCAAAAAAAAAAAAAAAAAAAAAACTGAAGAAGACAAGGAAGAAAAGAAGAGAAACTGGAAGAACCCCTGGACCTTTTGAAGCAGACAGTTTGAGGGTTTGTTTATACAATCAGAATTTTAGAAAAAAAAATTTGATACCGCCCTTCATTTCAAAATGAATCCAATGCTAAATACCCATAAAAATCCTTCAGACACCCAGGGTGTTATAGAGAAAAGCTGATCCTATCAACATTAGCCCCGGTTGTTCTTTGGAAATGGAAAATACTCACCTTCCTCCTCAAATTGCCTTTGCTCAATAATGTAGTGTGTAAAGTAAGTAGCAGAACGAAAGGCTTGGTTTACATTATTCCGTTTGTTCCTGCTGCCTGACTTGTTATTATTACCAACAATTTCTTGTTAAACAGTAGTGCTTATAATTATGGTTATTTGAAATCTTGTTGTTTGGGTGATGAAAACCAAGGGGTTTAGGTAAATTTCAATCTATAAAATTACTGCTACTTAAAGGGGATTAGTTCGCCAAAAAATTCTGTCATTAGTACTCACCCCTCATGTCGTTCCAACTGTAGACCTGCGGTTCAATCTTCGAAAAACAAAGAACAGAACAGAGCGAATGTTGGTTTTTATTTTCAAGGAATTTTGTCTCCTCCTGTGTCACCCCTATAGCGCCATTTGCGAGATATCACATACGGTAACAACAGAGGGTACGCTGTTTAAGTTCAGATAAAATAAAAAGCTTAAACCAAACGTAATCCCGCATAATACGGTGCTGAGGATGACAATACGTATTTAATACATGCGTGGTACTCTCCAAAAAATGGGCACTTATTAGGTGTGGAGGAGACGAAAAAAAAAATAATAGTATATAGATTGTTGAAATTAAAAAAAAAAGTCGTATTTTTTTTTAGTTTTTCTGTTGCACACAAAAAAGTGAGTATATCTCGTTTAGCGTTTTTGGTAAAATTACTGGGTTGAAACCACTCGGGATTGTCCACAGGGATAGTTTTTAACGATTGTCCTTCTAAGTTTCTGAGGCCTTGATAGTGGTTAGGACTTAATTGCTTTGTCTATGGGAGTGGAGGGGGTCAGGATGAGAGCTCTCGGAATTCATTCAAAAAAATCACTCCTTCTTTAATTTGTGTTCCGGAAGATAATGAATAACGGTTGAAGGGGTTCTTACAGGTTTTGTTGCTTTTGGAACGGGACACATGATGGAGTGAGTTAAATTAAGACAGAAGAAAACTTCAGTTTTGGCGTGAAAACCTATCCCCTTTGTTTTTTTTTAAAAATGAAGATTAGATAATTATTTGTTTTTTAAAAATAATAAAAAATGTATTTTTGATTTTGGATGTGTGCACTTTTTTTTTAACTTCTTTTATCTACATCCTATTTTAAAAGGCCAAAAAATCGATTGTACTGGATTTAACTGTGATGGGTGTTTTCACAGATGTTAATTATTTAAGTTAGATTTGCAATAATAAATTAAACCATTTGCAATCCACAGACCGCGAATCAATTGTTTTTGTTTTTGTTCTTTTTTGTTTTGTTTTTGGAACAACACTGTTTCTGGCGGTGTGGTGTTGCCTGTGCGATCGATTTTCAATCCATTACTGAGTTGGAGGTAGGCGTCATCACAAGCAGAGGTGGACCAGAAAAAAAAAAAAAAAAATTCCAGGTGGGTGGTAAGGTAGAAGAAGAAACCCTAAATGTTCACCTATCTACACGGAGAGACGGGGATAATCTTGCACTCCTGGTTTCTACAGAATTAATCCCTCTAGAAACGCAGTCGATGCCTTCCCAGTTTGACTATCGTTTTTTTTTTTTTTTTCAAATGATGCTAAATGGGATCTTTATGTCACATTTGACGTGTTACCGAATGCCAGATATGCGATTAATTAAATTTTAGACGCGCAACGGATTATATTTTACACGGTTGTGACACCTAAATGACTTGCTCCTTTGCTTCTGTTCCAGGAGATTCCTGTTCCCAGAGGTCAGAGTGAGTGTGACAAGCATGTGGTGTCCTCTCCGACTGAACGAGATGGGACCGGAGAATCTCCACAGGGTTGCCCTATGCTCACGTAATATTTTAATAAGATTACGTAGGGGGGATTTCCCGTTCTGAGATTGTGTCTTATGTAAATCCCCCGCCGTTCCAATTAAAATACATTGGGAGAGGGAAGAATGAGGGGAAGGGGGGAAAAAAATAGTGTCTTTAAGATTCCTGCTCTCTTCCTTCCTTTTTTCTTCTCGTATGAAGAATGTTCTCCGGTAAGATATGTGGTGAATATTTTACTGGGGGAGTCCCCATCATGCACATCTTTCATTTTCACTGCATCCTGTTTTCCCTAGCTGATTTGACAACAGGGAAATCTTTTACAAACCTGTTTTTCATTTCGTGGAATTCTTTGTGAACTTTGAGCATGTTAAGTGTAGCAAGAGTCAATTAGGGCAGACTAGAGATCACGCAAAAGTACAGGAGAGGACGGAGAAGGGCAAACGACGACAAAAGGTCCGGTTCAAAAACACAGTCATTTTGGTCAAAAACACGTGTTGGGCTTTATATCACCACTGATTTATTGTTGTGGATGCATACTAGTTTTTTATAAGGTTTTTTCCCCTAAAAAAACCAAGATAATACTCCACTTTGTGGTTTTTTAACCTGTCTGGGAAAAAAAAAATAGTAATCTGATAGCAACAGAAAAAAAAACAAAAAATAAAATAGAAAAAAACAAAAGCAAATTACAATTTTGAATGTAAAAAAATAAACAATTAGAAAGAATCAGGAGAAGCATGAAATAGAATAATAATTTAATAATTTTATTCAGTAAGAGTGCATTAAAATGATCAAAAGTGACTGGTAAAGAAGTTAAAAGTTACCAACAGATTGCTTTATATTTTAAAGAATATAACTATACAGATGTTTTTCCTTTTCAGAAGTAATTTTTTATTTTTAGATCTTGAAAGGGAAGGGGGAGAAGAGAAGAAATGAAGAGGGGAAAAAAATCACGGTTTGTTGTTGCGTGGTTTTTCCATAAAAATATTTTCAACATGGATGATAAAATGTTTCTTGAGCAGCATATTAGAAAGATTTCTAAAGGATCAAGTGACACTGAAAACTGAAGTAATGTCTGCTGAAAATTCAGCTTTGCCATAACAGGACCCCTGACCTATCTCCATCCCCCCCCTCTAAATTTACATTGTAAAGTACCATTCAAAAATTAGGGCACACATGTGTTGTGTGTGATTTACCCATTTAAATTTTAATATTTCACAATATTACTTTTTTTTAATGTATTTTTGATCAAATAAAATGCAGCCTTGTTGAGCATAAGAAACTTCTTTAAAAACATTTGTTTTTAAAAAAATATATGTTTAAAGAAACATATATACAAACACCACCACCAAAAGCCAGTCCTATTATAAAGTCGCTGGGGTATATTTGTAGCAAAAATAGCCAACCAATACATTGTATGGGGTCAAAAGTTATCTATTTTTCTTTTATGCCAAAAAATCATTAGGATATTAAGTTAAGGATATATTATGTTCCATGAAGATATTTTGTATATGTCCTACTGTAAATATATCAAAACATAAACTTTGATTAGTAATATGCTTTCCTAAGAACTTCATTTGGACAACTTTAACAGACAATTTTTTGCACCCTTCAGCCCCCAGTATCAAGTCCCTCCCTCAAAAATAGTGGTATCTCAGCCAAATTTGTTTATCCTAGACAAACCATACATCCAATTTCAAAAAAATTGACCCTTATGAATGGATTTGTGGTCCATGGTCACACACGCACAATTATATACTTAGACAAGTTATCTCCAGAATGTGAGCCACCCTCACATTTTTGTAGAAAAAAAAAAAAAAAAAAAAAAAAAAAAATATTTTTATTATATATCTTTCATGTGACAACACTGAAGAAATGACACTTTGCTACCATGGGTTGGGGTAAAGTAGTTGGAGAGGGTACGCTGTATAACCAGTGATAAATTTCTCTGGGGGTTCTCCTCAAAAAAACTCAACGCACCGGCATTTTTTTCAATGCGTCTAAACGCTGGCCACAAAAGTGGGAGTCACCCATCTCCCGGAAAAATGGTCCCAAATTTGGGGCCCAAAAATAGGTGTTGTCAAAGAAAGCTATTTTGTGACGTCCCACCAAAATTTTTCCAGCACTGCCTACCCTCTTGGGCATGGAGTTCACAAGAGCTTAAGGGATTTGTGCCACTGGAGTCCTCGTCCACCTCCTCGCTGACGACATCACAGAGTGGGTGGGTATGTGTAGAGACTTGCGCCCTCCAACTTTTGTTCCTTTATTGAGGGGATGCCTGCTTGGCAAATCCATCAACTTTACCCTCAGCTGCTTTATTAGCAAGGCAGTGGTAATCTTGGGAGGGTTGTGTTCGTGTTTGTAGAGGGTGTGTTTGGGGTCGTTTTTTTGTTTTTTATGTTGGAATATTTATTGCCTTGCGGACGGTCACCGGAGATAAGGGCAGTGTTTTCTTTCTTCCGGAGGGAATTTCATGCCTCTGCTTCAAAATGTCACAGTACATGGTTTGCGCATTCATGGGTTTTCCCTCAGGAACTGTAGTCCCCAGGTGCCGGCTGCAATCATGCAGCCCCAGGACCATGACACACCAACCACCCCATGGCTTGATCTGTAGGGCAAGACACAGTTCTTTGTATATACTACTCCCCTGGTTCCCGCCAAACCACCAATTTACACCATCTGAACCTATAATTAAGTTTATCTTTTGGGTCATAATAAGATCCACATAAGGAACATGGTTTTTCCAGTAATTCCATGTCCGTAGTCTGCTGTCTTCAGCAAACTGTTTGCGTTGTCGTCGGGCTGCGTTCTTGTGCATTAGCATTCTCTTAGAAGAAGGCGCGTAATTTATGGGGACGACAGCCATGTAGACCAATTTGATGCAGTGTGCGGCGTATGGTCTGAGCACTGACAGGCTGACCCCCCCCCACCCCTTCAAACTCTGCAGCAATGCTGGAAGCACTCATACATCTATTTCCCAAACAAAACCTCTGGATAAGACGCTGAGCACGTGCACTCAACTTCTTTGTTCTGAGTGGAACCTGTCCTGTTAAAACGCTGTATGGTCTTGGCCACCGTGCTGCAGCTCAGTTTCAGGGTATGGCAATCTTCTGTTATTTAGCCTACGCATCTTATGTTAGAGCAACAATTTTTTTTTTTTTCATATCCTCAGAGAGGGTTCTTGCCATGAGGTGCCATGTTGGAACTTCCAGTGACCAGTATGAGAGAGTGAGAGCTATAACACCAAATTTAACACACCTGCTACCCATTCACACCTGAGACTTTGTAACACTAATGAGTCACATGACACGGGGAGAGAAAATGGCTGATTGGGCCCAATTTGGACATTTTCACATAGGGGTGTACTCACTTTTGTGGCCAGCTTTTTAGACAATTAATGGCTGTGTGTTGTTATTTTGAGGGGACAGCAAATTTACGCTGTTATACAAGATGTGCACTCACTACTTTACATTGTAGCAATTTACATTCAGTGTTGTCACATGAAAAGATATAATAAAATATTTACAAAAAATGTGAGGGGTGTAGTCATGCTTGTAGAATAATGTATTTATGTATATTTATATATATAGAATGGAGTTGGAATTCACCTCTCACCATGTGACAGTGATGAAGATGATTATGATAAGATTGTATGGTCACATTGAAAATCTTGACATGGTTTTTTTTTTTTTTAATAGTTCTGCTACTCATGTCAGTGAGGAACAAAGCTATTGGAATTTTCCCAAAATTAATGAATCTCGGCTCCTCCGTCCCCAGAAAATTTCATGCCTTTTTTTTTTTTTTTTTTTTTTTTTTTTAAAAGTGCTATGACTTCGAATTAGGTGGCGATCTTAATAATCCGTAAAAATTTCAGTGATCTATCATGTTTATGTATGATCTGTTCATACAGACACACACGTAATGTAATCATAGCAATGAATACATAATGCTTATGAACCTCGCACCTCTAGTGGTCGGGTGTTCATTTCTCTTTCTTGTGGGGAACTTCTTACTGAGCGTGAGTCAGATATTCATGACTCCACTTCAGAAGACCCAAGGAATTTTATTCGAACTATAGTGACGCATCTAAGTGACTCATGCGTTCCAGAAAGTAAATGATAGTTACTGTACAGACCAAGGGCTTTTTTTCTGAACCGACACTATGGGCTGGTATTCCACCACTACAGGGGTTTACATGTTCTTTCACAAGTTTCACAACTCAGAAATTCCCAGGCCTTCTGAAATCACTCCAGCACATTCAATACAAGAAACACCCCGACTCAGAATTCATGTCATTTCTTTTGTTTTTAATGTAAAAATATTTTCACAGTGTCATATATATAGACTATAAACATTATCGACAAGTGTTTCGTTTCACATATTTACAAATATAAAAATATATCTCTATATATTCACAAAATATACATTTTCCCAACTCTTTGGCTTCAAAAATATTGGTAAAGGTTTTGGTCCAGCTAACTTTAGGGTTCTTTCCATGTTGAACAGCACCACCGCTATCATGCCCCCGGGAGGGGCTCAGCTCTTCTTTTCCACTTTAGCAGAGTCCCATCGAGGGATTGGCGTCCTAGGATATGGCGCACCCCGTCCCAGACCTTGAGTCCGACACGGCGTAGGAGCACCTACAGCCTTCGCTTGCTACACCTGGCCTAGGAAATGTTGTCCTGAGGGCCAGACTATCTCCCACAGAACTGGATGTCATCATATATCTGTTAAAAAAATGTTTTAAAGATACATAAATATAAATGATATAGTTATATAAAATGAATTTCACAACATCAAGATGGAATGTAAAATCTAGGAGAGGTTTCTCAAAGAAACTTACACAATCTTCATCAGACAAACACTCCTCATCGCTCTCCTCTGACTCGCTCTCTGGCATCGCTCTGAGCTCCTGGGAGCAGCTCTTCGGCGCTGTGTTGGGTTTTTTGTGTGGTTAAAGCTGCCTCTGGATCTCGATTGTTTTTTTCTGTCGGACCAAGGTCAGGTGGGATCTACGGGCGGTGTGAATCCCGCCATAGGTAAGACAGTTAACATCTGCTCCCAAAGCGATGAGTTGGTGTCGCACCAGATTCATGGTCTGTCATGGTCCACGGCCAAATGGAGCGACGTGCGGCCGAACTACGCTGCTACTGTCCTAAACGCCACTTATAAATCAAAATAGTTCTCTTGTTTTTTCCCTCAAAACATCGATAAGGTTCTATGTGTGAAGCTGGAGGGTGTTTAACTTAACGTACCCTTTGCGTTTCATCGCGCCCCAAGTGCGACAGCAATCTCCACCGAATTCGGAGGTCGTTGTAACGGGCTGCTATAATGAAGGGAAGACACGTGTGTCCTGTAATTTTTTTTTAAAAAAAAAAAAAAAAAGGATTGTATTTTAAAAACGGCTTTTTTTTTTTACTCAAAATGAAAGAGGGACCTCTTGTTTTCGGATAAAACAAGAACAGAATCGACGAGTCCCAGTTGCTTTGCGATTTTTACTCCAAATGGAAGACTTACCGCTATAGTTTGGGAAGCTGAGAATGGAGTGCAGATGCTGGGTCTGAATCTGAGTCAGTACTGAGAAGCAAGCTAGTAAGCCTCTTTTGCAGGCGATGTGGAGGGCCGTGTTTCCACTCTGATCGACCAGCTGTGGATCACAGCCGGCCTTTAGCAGTCTGTCCACCATGTGCGGCTGTTCTGTGATGACGGCGAGATGCAGTGCAGTCTGCAGATAGATGGAGGTTGGATGTTAGACAGGTTTGGAAAACCAGCTCTTGTTTTGAGGTGAATTGTGTGTAGTAGTAGTAGTAGTGAGTAGTTGTGCGTGGGAGCTCAATTACCTGTCTTTGGTTGTTCTGTCTGTTCAGGAACGGGTCGTTCTGACACTGTTTGATAATCTGGATGGCATAATCTTCCGCCTCGTGAATGATGGCAAGGTGAAGATACCTGGAAAATAATGTGGGAGGGTTTTTTAGAAAATATTTTAAGAACACTCTCAGAGGATGTGGTTTAGCAGGCACACAGTACGAGCAGGCGGCGTTTCGCAAGAATGGAGTTTTGAAGGTTATTTCCAACCAGTGTGGCTCCACACATCTGATACTTTATCTGCGCTTGGCCCCGCGCCAGGGACTTTCCTGCCTGCGCACTTAGTTTCTCAAGCGCCTCCCACTTTGGGCGCTGCTCCAAAACGATATTTGTTTACTTCCGCACTTTAGCGGTATTTCGCAAATTCAACTATTTGCATAACTTTTCTAAAAGCTTATTGAACGCATGTTTTTTTTCCCGTTTACAATTACAGCTGTAGAGTCGAAATTGCTCAGTTGCTCCCAATAGAAAATGTTCAAAAATATAGATCTTTATAAATTTTTATCACGAGGCGAGGACTTTGTTTTTTAAAAGTTAGTAAATCTAACAAGAAATGGTTCCATGTAACTGTACCCCATCACCAACAAAACTGTTTTTTTTTGGAAAAGGATTTAGACACTCTAAAATTAGGGTTTGGTCACAATTGTTGCAAGTTGCATTAAATGGGTCAATTTCTGCACTTAAAAAAAAAACAAAAAAAAAGAGAGAAAAAGAAACTGTGCATGCAATATTTTTCATTTAAAGAAAATTTTTACACTTACGTGTTCTCCGTCCAGCGAATAGATCCTCAGTGAAAGGCCCAATATTTGAAAATCCCCCCCTCTGTGGCCAAGCTCAACACGTTCCCACTTTGGATTCGCAATCGGGTCTTCAAAACGCAAAATCTCTATTTCCTCCACAATTTTCATATACTCGTCCTCCTTTAGCGAATCCACGCCGCTGTCGAAGCGCTCCTCAAATGTTTTGAGGTTGATTTTCCGGTTTTTAATATCGGAATTTCATCCAACATCACAAGCCTGGGAAAGTTCATTCGGTGTAGCCAAAGCTCTGGTGTACAATTCCATCGGACGCTCGCAGCGCATAGCGACAGCGTCTTTTGGCCCAGTGACATGTGGGCGGACCAAGAGGGCGGCGACCGACGGACCGGCAAGCTTTTATAGCTGCGCCTCCGGTTCCACGCTGCAGATCGGGGGATTTCCATTTTGTAACTATGCACTGAAAAGGGGAACTCGTAGCGGGCTTTTATTTAGAGAATTTCCCTCAAGATGACTCCGCGAAGTAAGAATGAAAATCAGTATTTTCCTATTACACAGTCAAATCTACCTGGTAGCACGCAGTAAGCCAAACTCACGGGGAAATGAATGACAAGAGAGCTCATGAATGAAAACCATGAAGAAGGGGACTATTAATAATGCAGGAAATATATATGCAGCTAGAAATAGCACTTGATATCAACATTATTTTTGTTTGTTTGTTTGTTTTCATACTGAGGTACAGTGACCCTAAAAAGTGAATGTCTTTGCATTATGTAACAAAGTATACCAATTGTCATTTATTTTGAAGAAATATAACACGTTTTAAGCTAAGCATTTTATATGTGACCCGCCTGGACCACAAAACCAGTCTTAAGTCGCTGGGGTATATTTGAAGCAATAGCCAAAAATACATTGTACGGGTCAAAATTATTGATTTTTCTTTTATGCCAAAAATCATTAAGATATTAAGTAAAGATCATGTTCATTGAAGAGAATTTTGAAATCACAACCATAAACTATCAAAACTCACTTTGTGATTAGTATATGCATTGCTAAGAACTTCATTTGGACAACTTTAAAGGCGATTTTCTCAATATTTAGCTTTTTTTGCACCTTCAGATTCCAGATTTTCAAATAGTTGTATCTCAGCCAAATATTGCCTTGGTTGTACAGGTCTATATAATCAGTTTCAGATGATTGAATAAATATCACTCTCGAAAAATTGACCCTTATGAATTGTTTTGTGGTCCAGGCGGGTCACAGATTTTTTAAATAAAAAAATGATTGGCTTGAAAAGGGTGCTATATTTCTTCAAAATAATGACAATTGGTAGTCTTTGTTTTTACATAATGCAAAGACATTCACGTATTATCTAAATATTTTTTTTTGTGTATATATATATATATATATATGGAAAATTTCAGATTTGCAAATGTTAGTGTGGTTAATGTGGTTATTCTGCTATAGGACGCATTGGGAACATTCACTAAAAATCACCTTGACACAAATTCTGTACCTGGGATACACTGTTGGACTTCCTTTAAAAAATGAAAAGTGTCTAGAATTCAGAATTCAGATCAATGGTTGCATGTAATTACAAAAACTTATGAAAAAGGAAAAATCCTAGAAATAAATAAACAATATGTGTTTGTTTGCTTGCAGATGCCACTTGCTTAGATTCAGAAATGATTAGTGTGACTTGAATGTTCAAATAGTCTTGGAGCTAGTCTTTAATTCCTTACAATGCAAAGTTTGTTTTACAGTGCATAAAGTGTTTTACAAATTTTTGAAAATTTTTCAGAATTAATATATGAATGTGAAGAGGGCTGAGTCAGTTTAAAGTAACTGAAGTGAAACATCCCACATGGAAGGCCCCTCGATGTTCCACATGATGCAGGTTTGGGGGGTCCACCATATTCCCCTGCAAATTTTTTCTGGGGCTCCCCCTTCAAATTTTCTAGGGGCAACCATCACATTTCACAGTCTTTTTAGTATTTTCCATGACAGCAATTAAAACAAATGAAACCATTCAAACACTGAACAAAAAGGACTGGAATTTTAACAATTTGACCTCAGGAATTGCTAGTAAATTTTACAAGTAAAAGTAGTTAAACATGACATTTTTAACTCAACAATTATAATTCAAGTAGAAAGCAGTTTCTTGTAAAACATGCTTTTATATACAACTTTGAAAAATCACGTTACAGTGAAACTAATCTCACTTATTTGCATGACAGAAAATATGCATTTGCCTTCTTTAAGTTGAGAACAAAGGCATGAGCTGCAGTCTGGTTTCGTATACACCTCTTCAACCAGAGCAAGACAGATGGACAGGCCACAAAAAAAAAATAAAAAATTATACGGAAACTCCAAGTAAATAAAGCTTGAATTAATATGATACTGTCTACTGTACCTTTCTTCACCTGACATTTGCACTGGAAACCACTGTAGCTCTGTTTGCATAAAGGAGGAGCCACAACATAGCAACCGTTTCTACCAACAGCGCTTTTGTCAGTGTGGCGATAACGTGACATGCAGCAAGAAAGTCACACCTTGTAGAGTTCTGCTTGCTTTGTTATGAAGCAATTGAAATGATGCTTATGAATTCCAAACATTGTTACCTAAGTTGGAGTTTCAGCGAAAGGGAGAATTCACAGAAGAACATTCCCTGAATGGTTACAGGTTTGACATTGAATGCAATAAGGGTCCGATAGGAAAGTGTCTTGGCTGACAGTTTCCATTTATCGGTGTTGCTGTACTGAAACTTGTACGGTAGGTGGAAATGATTTTTCAGCCTCGTGTCTGTTTTTCATTTTTGATATGCGAGGCTTAGTTGTGTTCTGAATTGGAGGGAGTTTTGGGAGGTCCAGGTTGTTGGGCCGACGTTGGACCCACAGTCTCAAAATTCTGTAGGGGATGACTGAACAACAAGTTTAAAGATCGTCGTAGGGCTGTGTGTGTAATCTGGGGTAGTTAACTGTTTTCTTAGCAGAAAAACACTGAGACACTTCTGTCTCTGAGGACTTTGCACAAGTCCAAGAATTAAAACAATGAGCGAGATCCTGTGGGAAGTTGAGAGTGTATACACATACAATCTTAAATAAAGGTCTTCAGCGGTGCCATAGAAGAACCCTTTTTGGTTCCACAAAGAACCATTCAGTCAAAGTTTTTAAAGAACCATCTCTTTCTTACCTTTTTATAATCTGAAGAACCTTCTTTTGCCACAAAGAACCTTTTGTGAAACAGAAAGGTTCTTCAGATGTTAAAGGTTCTTTATGGAACCATTTAGACAAAAAGATTCTTCTATGGCATCGTGAAGCACCTTTATTTTTAAGAGTGTACCAGGAAAACCCTTCAAAACCCACTGGCTCCAGAACCTGCTGTGTGAGATCCACCTACACATCTCCTCCTAACGACCAACCGGTTTCAATAGCCATGTGTTAGAATGTTTTGTTACTAAAGGTAATTTAATTATAGTCAATTTTTTTTTATTCGTATGGAATGTAGCATGATAAGTTACTTTTGTGTTGCTTTTTCACGCCGTCAGCTGACGCAGTGTGGAAGGGCTTGCTCGCATTTATTAAATTGAATTATTATTTTTTATTTATGAGGAAGAAAGGGGTTTTGTTTTCTAGAATGAATAAATTAATGCATAAATAAGTAGCCTAAATAAAAATTGTTTTGTTATTAAAAAATATAATTGAAAAAAGGTTAAAAATCAATTTCAGTAGCCTATCACTATTTTTTATTCAATTTGTACATCAACTAAGGAAGGGAGCGGTTTTGTTTGTAATAAGTATTATTATCAGTATTAGTATAGTAGTCTTCTTCAGTATTAGTAATATTAGTATTATTATTAAAATACTATGCACACAGTGAAACGGCGGAAAGCTAAAGAAAATGACAGTCTTTTTTTACATTCAAATCGCATGGGGAAAGGAGGTTTTTGAGTTTGTTTGTAAATGAAAGAAAATAATAAATTATTATTATTATTCAAATGCGTAAAAAGTTGAATTGGAAAATGTACATCAATTTTATTCTTTTTTGTTCATTTTGTGCGTCAAGAACATGGGAAAAGGGGAGGTTTTGTTTGTTTTGAAAAATACGACGAATAATATAAACTATTATGGTTATGATTATTCACGAGTAAAAGTTGGAATTGGAAAATTAAATCCAATTTTATTTTCTTTTTTGTTCATTTTGTACAGCAACTACATGGGGAAGGTGGAGGTTTGTTTGTTTGTAAATAAGAATAATTAATAATTATTATTATTATTATTATGCACATTGAGTGAAAGGTATAGCATTAGAAAATGTACATCAGTTTCTTTCTGTTTGCATTTGATTTTTGCATCTACTTTTCCTTGTCAAAATATTTTAAAATTCTAAAACGTCCTGTTTAATTGCAGGTTTTCAGGTTTTGTTTGCCTTACACGTATTTTATCACATCATGCACAACACATCACTTACACATTAAGCGGTTGGCAGCTCAAGACAGTTTGTCATATTTTCAAAACGGACAGCAGTTTCCTGTAAATATGGTGTGATGATGCAAAATGGACTAAATGACGCTGATCTGATCTGCACGCTGTTTTTTGAGTATTCTCTGTACGTGACACAACAAAACCCAGTGGCCTTTTCCACACTTTTACGCCTGCCATACTTCTTTATATGAGTCAGCAAGAGCAGATCTTATGATTCGTGTACGATACAATATAAAGGTCTTCATATTTGTCAACTGTTGTAATGAAGGAAAACATTATACAGTAAGTGCTGTAAGTGATGCAGTGTGGAGCAAAGGTCACAAAGACTTTCCATTCACACGCAGGGTCTCTACAAGAATATCTGTAGATGTATACAAGATTACATATTGTACAATGTATGATACAATTGTTATATAATTGAATTGTGTGCGTATGTATAATGTTTTAGCTACCCTGTTTGAATTTGTAATGGTTTTAGTGTGTAAGAAAGTAAGTAGGCTAAAACTTTATATGAATTACAGTATATTAAAAATGCTGTTTTTGCAGGATTATAATGTCATAATATAAGTTTCGTTTCAGTCTTTACATACACACTAGCCTAACAGCAGCATCAGAACAGTGAGACATTTTGACAGTGTCAAAATCACGATCACGAAGTAAAAATCATTATATATTACACCACAATATTTGCTTTTATATTGATAATCAATATTTTAAATGATTTAATGTATATTGAAAATATACAAAATAACAATGTATTAATATAGTACAATATATTAAATAATAAGGAATTCCCACTTTTCATGTATACTGAAAATATGTGACAATATATTAGTATATAGAATATTAATGTATGTCATTTTATATTCAGTAATACACAATATATAGATGTTCATGTGATAAAATATGGTACTGTGTGTATAAATATATTTGAACATATTTACTATGGATAATCACATTTAAATGGGAACATGTGCATTATATGTACACAGTTATGAAGAAAATATATATATTGTGATAGTTATCCATATATATGTAGTTATATAGGTAACACTTTACAATATGTTCCCATTTGTTAACATTAGTTAACTACATTAGTTAACGAACTAACACTGAAAAATACTTGTAAAAATGTATTAATCTCATTCATATTA
The DNA here is from genome assembly GCA_018155175.1 of Sinocyclocheilus anophthalmus. Lineage (NCBI taxonomy): Eukaryota > Metazoa > Chordata > Actinopteri > Cypriniformes > Cyprinidae > Sinocyclocheilus > Sinocyclocheilus anophthalmus. The sequence goes on along the minus strand of JADLZN010010218.1, from coordinate 161,940 downwards.
ATTGCAACATACATTATTAAAATCCAATGTACAGTTGAATTTTTATTAAGTAACATTAACAAAGATAAATAAATGCTGTAACAAATGTATTGCACATTGCTAGTTAATATTAATTAATGCATTGTTTGCATAATGCATAATGATTAATGTTAATTAATCAACCTTATGTAAAGTGTTACATATTATACATCAGCCAGTTGATTAAGTTATGTATGTCAAATCCCATTTTTCATCCACCATGTTGCCATGCCTTTAACAAGACATCTAACTGTCCAAAACGTAATATAATATTGTTTGCAGTAAACACTTTTTCTTATACAATCACATATTTTATATATAAAATATTTAGCTATACAAAAAAATTGTGTGAAAAAGCTTATGAATGTGTGTTCAGCTTTATATAAACCTGTTAACTTGTAAACGGTGACTATGAAAGAGACTTGTATTGAGTGTTTCGATAAAAAGACTATGTAATATATAATATATATATATATATACACACGTATCCGCATAGAGTGAGTACAACCCTTCACTTTTTGTAATATTATTATATCTTTTCATGTGTCAACACTGAAGAAATTACACTTTGCTTAAATGTAAAGTAGTGAGTGTACAGCTTGTATAATAGTGTAAATTTGCTGTCCCCTCAAAGTAACTCCACACACAGCCATTAATGTCTAAACTGCTGTCCACAAAAGTGAGTACATCCCTAAGTGTAAATGTCCAAATTGGGCCCAATTAGCCTTTTTCTCTCCCCGGTGTCATGTGACTCATTCGTGTTACAAGGTCTCAGGTGTGAATGGGGAGCAGGTGTGTTAAATTTGGTGTTATCGCTCTCACTCTCTCATACTGGTCACTGGAAGTTCAACATGGCAAAGAACTCTCTGAGGATCTAAAAAAAAAAATCGTTGCTCTACATAAAGATGGCGTAAGCTATAAGAAGATTTCCAAGACCCTGAAACTGAGCTGCAGCACAGGTGGCCAAGACCACACAGCGGTTTAACAGGACAGGTTCCACTCATGGTCGACCAAAGAAGTTGAGTGCACATGCTCAGCGCATAAATCCAGGGTTGTGTTTTGGGAAATTCGACGATGGTGCTGCCAGCATTGCTGCAGGGTTGAAGGGGGGGGGGGGGGTCAGCCTGTCAGTGCTCAGACCATACGCCACACACTGCATCGAATTGGTCTGCATGGCTGTCGTCCCACAAGAAAGCCCACAAACAGTTTGCCGAAGACAAGCAGACTAAGGACATGGATTACTGGAACCAAAGACAAAAGGGGGGCTGTCCTGTGGTCTGATGAGACCAAGATAAACTTATTTGGTTCGGATGGTGTCAAGCGTGTGTGGCGGCAACCAGGTGAGGATTACAAAGACAAGTGTGTCTTGCCTACAGTCAAGCATGGTGGTGGGAGTTTCATGGTCTGGGGCTGCATGAGTGCTTCCGGCACTGGGGAGCTACAGTTCATTAAGGGAACCATGAATGCCAACATGTACTGTACATACTGAGCACGATCCCCTCCCTTCGGAGACTGGGCCGTAGGGCAGTATTCCAACATGATAATGATCCCAAACACACCTCCAAGATGACCACTCCCTTGCTAAAGAAGCTGAGGATAAAGGTGATTGATTGGCCAAGCATGTCTCCAGACCTAAAACCTATTGAGCATCTCAAGGTCTCTAAAATCCACCAGCTCCATGATGTTGTCATGGAGGAGTGGAAGAGAACTCCAGTGGCAACCTGTGAACCTCTGGTAAACTCCATGCCCAAGAGGGTTAAAGCAGTGATGGAAAATAATGGTGGCCACACAAAAATTGACACTTTGGGCCCAATTTAGACATTTTAATTTAGGGGTGTACTAACTTTTGTGGCCAGCGGTTTAGACAATAATGGCTGTGAGTTGAGTTATTTTGAGGGGACAGCAAAATTACACTGTTATTCAAGCTGTACACACTCCTACTTGAACATTGTAGCAAAGTGTCATATTCTCAGTGTTTTCACATGAAAAGAATAAATAATATTTTTGGGGTGAACAATCACTTCTGTGAGATACTGGATAAAGATATGATATATATATATATATATATATATATTATATATAGTGCATTTTCGGTCTAATTGTCTCCCATTTTTTATGTTCAGTATAAGCCAGAAATGGACATGCACATTGCAGTAATTGAAAAATATAAGCAACTTTTCTATGTATGGAAATTTATTATTATATATTACATTTTATTTTCCGTATCTTCCAATATTTAGTTTGTAAGGGTTACTAACCCATCTTGCTCGCTATATTATTACGCAATAATTGTAATAACTAACCGGGATTGCACCGAACATAATTGACACATAGCTTTAAGATACCCTCATGGCCGTTTTTTATATGTTTTTTTTGTGGGTTTTACGAAAAAAGTGCTGATGACGTGTTCCCACCCAGTTATAATTAGATATCATTGCTGTTACTATTAGTTTTTTATTAATATTTTAAATTTTCATTTTATTAGCTGTTTTTCCCGTTTTCATTTTTTAATTGTACTTAAAGCTATTTGAAAATCTGGAATCTTAGGGGGGAAAAAAAAATAATAATTTAAATATTGAGAAATTTGCCTTTAAAATTGCCCAAATGAAGTTCTTAGCAATGCATATTACTAATCAAAAATTATGTTTTGATATATTTATGGTAGGAAATCTATAAAATATCTTCATGGAACATGATCTTTACTTAATATCCTAAAGATTTTTGGCATAAAATAAAAATTTATAATTTTGACCCATACAATGTATTTTTGGCTATCGCTACAAAATATATACCCCAGCGACTTAAGACTGTTTTGTGCTCCAGGGTCACATATGTCTACGAGGTTTTATTCATTATTATTTACTTTTAGTTTTAGTTATATTAGTACATCAAGTCAAACTAAATTAAAATTAGAAATGCTGCTTTGCCAACTAAAGCTGTTTTTTTTTAAGCTTAGTTTTTTTTATTTTATTTTATTTCAGGTCAGTTTTTTTTTTTTTTAAGTTTAACCGTGTTTTTTATTTTATTTTCATCTGTTTTTGTTTGGTTTTTATGATTCAGTTCAGTTCAGTTTTTTTGTTGTTGATTTTTTATGATTTTTAAAATCCGTAGAACATGTTCTCATGTTTGACATCAATTCAGGAGCCTAAGGTAAAGATGTGCGTTTCACTCAACTGTTACAAAAACATCTGTAATTGGCAAGGTAAAACGTCTACAACTGCAGCTTCTGACATATAATCATTTAGAAATATATATCCAAGTGTACTTCATCAACACTGCAGATACATGTCAGGCTCTTTGTCCAGCCATGAATTTTTTGAGAGTGTCTCATTCACAGCGTTTGGGGTCATTTTCGCTGTTTTCTCTGTTGGGTTTGCAGCAGCCGCAGCATAAAGAAAGCATACTGATGCTGCTGCTGGAAACAGTCTCCTCTGAGCTGCAGAAGATGCATGATATTAAAATCAAATCAGGAGCCAAGTTCAACACACAAAGGTAGCCTATATCATTGATGTCTAACATCTGTGCTCACTTCCGCTCGCTCTCACTCTTGACAGATGAGGAAACCTGTTCGGTCACAGGTTGAGCCGTAGGCTGAAGAGAGCAGCAGCCGCCTGAAGAAAACAATCATGCAGTGTGATGTTGAAGGACAATAAGTGTAAATCATGTACTGTATGCTGTACAGTGCTTAGGTTTTACCTGAGATGATATAAACATAAGCTCTAGTGTTGGTCATCATGAACACGACAGGCGAGCATGAAGACTTCCATTCAGGTTGATGGCTGGACAGGAGATACTGACTGGAGTTTGCTGAACAAGACAAAAAATGCAGAATTGACTAGAAATCTTTAGATAAATCTTTAGATCAGGGGTGCCCAAACTCGTTCCTGGAGGGCCGGTGTCCTGCAGAGTTTAGCTCCCACCCCAATTAAACACACGTGAACCAGCTAATCAAGCTCTACTAGAAACTTACCAGCAGGTGTGTTTAGGCAAGTTGGAGCTAAACTCTGCAGTACACCGGCCCTCCAGGACCGAGTTTGGGCACCCCTGCTTTAGATCATTCCCTGCCGCCCATATAAAATTGAATTAAATCACCCTCAATAACTATTGTTTTTTAACTGAAGGGGATAGTATCTTGTACTTCCTGGAATCACAAAACAAATATTGATTAATCAAAGTTAAATGAAATGCATTAACACTTCTAGTTACTGTTAATAATAACTTTTACAAAAATGTTTTAAAACAAGCAGTGTTTTCAGTTACAGCAGAAATGCCAGAGGACATTTCTGAATAACTGTTATGTACAACAATGGGCCTTGGAGTAAAAAAAGTCTGAGAACCACTGCTTTAGATCGTGATCTGCTGGACTGGTATTCAAACGAAGTATAAAATGAAACATATATTTGCAATATTTTGTGAGTTATTAACTTCAGGTTTCTTTCTAACTTTCATTTCTGACCTGTAGATGAAGCACTTTGGGAAGGCATTGCTGGATGTCGATGTCAGTCTTTCGAGAAGTGAGTGAATCTTTTTCAAATGTTGCACAAATGCATCTATTCCTTAACGTTTAAAAGATGCACTTTCAAGATGTGTTTCAACAGTAGTGAAATATACTAATTTGACTAATACAGCTCTTTGCAACTGACTTGATTCTGGTCAGTACCCTGATAGCACACATACATCTCGGAGACGTCTATTTGATGTCTGCATTTACATCTGCAAGACGTATTTTATAGAGTGTTTGCTCATCTGCAATACGTCTATAGGACGTTTCCTTCTAGATGTCAAATAGACGTCTATTAGATATCTTTAAGATGTTTATGATTTAGAATGTATGTAAAACTGACATCTGAAAGACGTCTGTTAGATGTTTGTCCACAGCAGCAGATGCTTTCCAGATCAAGAGATCTTTAACAGACATCTTGCAGACGTACATGTGCTATCTGGGTATGTTTAAGCACATGCAGGTGGGATTGTGGCTTGTTAGCGGAGGAGGCAAAATAGCCTTATTACAAGTCATTTCAAAACAACATCTTTATCATCTTCTTGAACTTTCAGAATTCATATTTAAGGCCAATGTGGGCTTCTCCGGGACAAAGGCCATATCATATTTGAGCTACATGTTGAAAACAAGTAACAGAAATGAATGAGTGAGTGATTTTGATTTGATTGAAACTTTAATATGGCAGTTTACATTGTGAGACAGTGCACTATTGGTTGCCAGATAGACACATTTGTCTCAAGGAATGTGAATGAATGAATTGTGAATGTAATACGTTTGCAGACAGCGTCCTCTGTTGGGTGACAGTCAAGTTTGTATGCGAGACAAACGTTTCTTCATCTAGAGGGCGCTGATTTCCATTTAGCCGCATTCACATCTCAGGGCGCTTGACTAAAAGCCTTATTTCTCGAGACATGTCCTGGCCGGGATTTCTCAGTTGCCTAAAATGTCAGAGTTTTGGCTTTGTTTTCCTATTGACTTGCACTCTACACTCTTTATACATTATATGTAGTAGGCCTACAACGCATATTAGCATTGCTGTGACCGTTCTCCATAGATCCCACCCTCTCGCGGGCCACGATTGGTCGATTATGTACAATGCCTGCACGCTATTGGTCAAACTGCCTTTCAGTCATTACTATCAGCAAGTATTAAAACAGTCCAAAAACAAATACAAACTCGGACATTTTCGGCAATTTAGAAATCCTGGCCAGGATATTTTCAAAGAGGACGTATGATCAACTTAAATTACATTTGTTTTAAGTATGTTATCTTTATTTGACCCTCTAACTCTAGCACTCTCTATTCTAATTCTATTGTAGCTGTTTGTTTTCTTTTTTATTATTAAAAAAACATGACCCTTTAAGACTTGCACTCTTATTTGTTTTCTAACTGCTTGTTTTCTATTTAAAAAAGACCTCTAACACTAGCTTTCTCTATTCTTTTTCTGTTCTTTCAATCTGTTTTCTTTTTAGCTATTATATAATAATTAATAAAAACCTTGCTACGTGTACTGCGTTAGGCTAGCTGAGACTTGTTACAGCACTTGCATATTATTGCTCTTTTGTTGATTCTGATTGCTTCATTCTATTGTCCTCATTTGTAAGTCTCTTTGGATAAAAGCGTATGCTAAATGACTAAATGTAAATGTATGTTTAAATCTACTAATGCATTGTTGCATGACATAAAATAACACAAATATCTATAAAAGTATTTGTGTGTGTGTGTGTGTGTCCGTCCGTGTTTGTAGTGATGCTTTAGTAATTTTGGTAGGCCATTTCGAGTTAAAGTACTACAGATCCCATCATGCACCGGATTATGTGTAAACAGAATCTGACCAATGAGCTTACAGGTTTAATGAAGTCACGTGTCTAGCAGCCTGATGATTGGTCATCCACGAATCCATGTTTGAAACGTGATTTTCTTCGCCGGCCGGTGGTGTCGTCTTCGTCTCAGTGGGTTGTTTACTGTATCAAATTATTCATATAGGATGCCAGTTCACCCGCGTGATAGAAAAGAGAATAACCACGAAGAAATGGACGTGGACTATCCCGAACAAGAGGCCAGCAGCTCCGAAGAAGAGGACTCCGTGAGCTCGAGCGTGTCTGAGGATGGGGACACTTCAGGTAACGTTGCAGACGGACACTCCTCGAGCCGTGTGTTGCGTGTGGGAGAGTAATAATGATGGTGGTGTTCTTGCAGACATGGATGATGAAGACTGTGAAAGAAGGCGAATGGAGTGTTTAGATGAGATGACAAATCTTGAGAAGCAGTTCACAGACCTGAAGGATCAGTAAGTGTCATGAAAACCTGGAGCACAAAAGCAGTCTTAAGTAGCACGTGTATGTTTGTAGCTATAGCCAGCAATACATTGTATGGGTCAAAATGATCGATTTTTCTTTGATGCCAAAAATCATTAGGATATCCCAGGGGTGCCCAAACTCGGCCCTGGTCCTGGAGGGCCGGTGTCCTGAAGAGTTTAGCTCCAACCTCAATTAAACACACCTGAACCAGCTAATCAAGCTCTTATTAGGCATACTAGAAACTTAAAGGCAGGTGTGTTTAGGCAAGTTGGTGCTAAACTCTGCAGGACACCGGCCCTCCTGGACCGAGTTTGGGCCCCCCTGGGATATTAGGTAAACTTCCATGAAGATATTCTGTACATTTCCTACCGTAAATATATCAAAACTTAATTTTTGATTAGTAATATGCATTGCTAAGAACTCCATTCGGACAAATATTAAAGGCGATTTTCTCAATATTTAGATTTTTTTTGCTCCCTCAGATTCCAGATTTTCAAATAGTTGTATCTCAGCCAAATATTGTCTAATCCTAACAAACCACACATCAATGGAAAGCATTATTTATTCAGCTTTCAGATTATGCAAAAATGGTTTTGTGGTCCAGGGTAATGTATTTCATGTGAAGACTCCAGCTGGTATGTTATGTCTCTCTTTAGTTTGTATAAGGAGAGGCTGACTCAGGTGGATCTTAAATTGCAAGAAGTGATTGCTGGCAGTGCTCTGGAATACCTCGAACCCCTGGCCACCCTGCAGGAGAACATGCAGATCCGAACCAAAGTCGCAGGTCAGCTCCAGACAAACATACTGTTTGTGCAAAGGCGTTACAGAAGTATTTAAACTCTGTCGTTTTTGTAGTTTACAGGAATTCAGTCATTGTGTATGTTTGTTATATATTATACTGTAAAGCAGTGGCCTTCAACCTGTTTCAGGTCAGGAGTATTGCATTTAAAGCTGGGCCTATATCATGTACTGTAGTACCATATTAATATATTTACATACTGTTGTAATGCTTACATTAAACATTAGCCTATATTTTGCATCTATGTCTAATATATAACCTTGGTTAACTGGTTGTAGATGTTGGTAAAATGTTTGGTTTTGTAAGATGTTTTTGAAAGTCTCTTAAGCTCATCACGGCTGCATTTATTTGATCAAAGATACAGTATTAACAGTAGCCTAATGTTGTAATATTATTATATTTTCAAATAGCTTTTAACATTTAAAAATGTAATTGTTCCTGTAATGTGACGCAGATTTTTTTTTTTTCAGAAGTCATCCTAATATGCTGATTTGAAATTATCAAAAGAAAAACGTATACTCACTGTTTGCTCATGTATATTATTTCAGGGATCTATCGTGAGCTCTGCTTGGAATCTGTTAGAAACAAATACGACTGTGAGATGCAAGCAGCCAGCCAGCATTGGGAGGTAAAATTCACAGAGCCCAGGACAAAATTTGTGGTGGCCCCACATTTCATTCATATTCCCACCGTCTTCTCCTGCTTAAAGACTGCCCTGCTTCTTTAATTTGTTCAATTTCTCACTGAGGTTTAATGTTAATATTCAGTATTCATGATGTGTTTCCACAGAGTGAGAAGCTCCTGCTTTTCGACACGGTTCAGAGTGAACTGGAAGAGAAGATCAGACGACTGGAGGAGGACAGACACAGTGTAGATATAACTTCAGGTAAAATACAGATGGTAAACTGACTGTAAATTTAAATATTGTATTCACTTATAATTAATTGATGTGCTTTTGCACCAGAACTGTGGAGTGATGGTCTGCAGTCTAGGAAGAATAAAAAGAAGGATCCTCTCAGTCCTGGAAAGAAGAAGAAGAAACCTGTCGTTGTGTCAGATATCCTTTATATAGTAGCTAGTGCTGCACGTCTGAAGTCATTTGCGAGTGTTTTTCTATGTGTTTGCGGCAGCTGCCTTATTGCTAAAACATTGGTTTCCTGAGCCGTCCCACGACCATACATTGTTTACATGTTGCAAGACCTGGATATACTTGAAGACTGGACTGCCATAAGAAAGGTTATTTTACTTCAACTGTTTATTTATTTAGATTTCTTATATCATTCTTAGCTCAGTTTTTACATAGATTAAAAATCTTAATAATAATGACAAATGTCTGCAAATTAGACATTATTGTTATAAGCAAAAAATTGTCCGAAGTCATGCTGGAGATCATTGCTATAAAGACAAACCCTGGTGTATCCTGAAAACTTTTTTGTTCTGTTTTTGCAGGTGTCCATTTATATTTATGTTTACATGTTTATTTATTTAAATATTTGAAAGTGAGCTATTCGTTTTCCATTAATAAACTACTTGGTTTTCCATAGGCAATGGCTTCAATGGGTCCTCATAGAGAAGGTAAGTAGGCCTGTCGCAATAATCAATATATTGACTTATCGCACGATATATGTACATGACCTCAATCATTGACGCAATATATCGCCTGTTATATTTACATAAAAATGAATGCCACCATGTTTTTTGCATTCCACTTGCACCTATATCTTTTGCAGCTTCTCGTACATAACGTGGTGTAGTCATGAGGTGCTAGTTCAAATTTAAAAAGTGCTTCTACAAAAAAAAAAATAGTTTCATCTGCAGATATGATATGGCTTTGTTTAGGGATCTGTGCCTTTGTGCATACGGACATCTGACTGCTGAGTAGTGATTGTGTTTTTCAGAAATAGTGTGCACCCTTAATTTACAGAGAAAAGACGGCCAGGGAAAAATCTCCATACAAGTTCTTTGTGCATTTTTCTTTCTTTTTTTTCTACTTGTCACTTTGCACTTTTTGTGAGAATGTTTTTTAAGGTATCTAATATTTTGATACTTAATTTCCGTGTTCTAAATATTCTTAAGATTTGAATGTTTGTTGTCATTTGAAAGTGTGTAACAAAAAGTTGTTATTGTGACGGGCCTAATGGTAAGAAGGATTTTGAGCATTGTTTTTTATATTTTTGTGTGTAAAATCTCGGTATCAGCCTGTATAGACCGTAAAGACAGTCTTGAGTGAGTTGTGGAAATGCTTTGCTGCTCTCTAAACTGTATGTGTGTGTCAGCTCCTTTGAAACCAGAACGACACCATCATGTTGCCCGATCAGAAGATGGACGCTTGTTCTATGACAACAAATGGTACAGCCGGGGTCAGGCCATATGCATCAACAGGAAGGACGAATACCCCACCACGTGTGTGTGTGTGTGTGTGTGTGTTTACTAGGGGTGTGCGATATATATCGTCTTCGACAATATCGTAATTGTTGTTAACAATGTGCGATTTGACATTATCGAGTATTTTGCGAAAAACTTTCAAAACACCACTACAAAGTGCACGCATACATTACGTGAAGTCTAGACTAGTGTGTGTGCGCATTTAGAGTGCGTTCTTTCACTGGATGATTCAGGCTACGTCCACACGAAGCCAGAGCTTTCCCTATCCGATCTTTTTTTCCCCCTCAAGAAATATCTGCATACACACGAAACCGACACAAAACGATGTGGTATACCTGCCAGACCAGTATGTGGCGCTGTAATTCTGCCACAGAGATACACGAAAAACGGAGAAGACGACTTGGATCTATGCGCATAAACCTTGCGCGCGGTAAACAAACGATCATGGAACAATACATTTATTAATCTGTCTTAATTTAGTTAATAAAAAGACAATCGTTCAGTGTTTGTTCATGTTTTTGTTGCTGTTACGTGACGTAGCGGTGTCTGACTAGGGGCGAGACGTGGGCTGATGACGTCATCGTTTCAGAAAATAAATGGATTCGCTGTCCACACGAAAACGCAAGGGCGGCGTTTTCAGATTTATCCACTCTGGGACCCGGTTTCACTCTCCCAAAACGCCGGATCCGTGTGGACGAAATGCCTATATGATACAAAATGTATGTGTATACAGCTAAACGCGTCTCCTTGTGGACGGGGCCTCAGTTAGTTCGTAGCATTTGGTGAACACCAATTCAAGACCTGGGGCAGAAAAATTTATGTATCGATTTTATACCACTTCAAACAGCCTAGTTAATCAATTTCACACGAAGAGTGCCATTTTATTTTCTCCAAAAATGACACTGATTACAAATGTGATATTGATTTTTTTATAACAGTTCAATAAACAAGAAGTTAATTAAGAGACTTACATTTTAGACACCATATTTTCTGTTTTTGCGCTATTTCGACAAGAAAAAATAATTCCAAACAAAGCCACAGTGCTGTTTTGTGTCTTTGAGCAACATGACAGTGTTTCGTTCCTGAATGAATCAATTGTTTAAATGATTCGGTTCAATCGCATTGACTCCCTTATTAACAGTGACTTGCTGCCACCTACTGGCGGATTTATTTCACATTCGGAGTACCCCCCCCCCCCCCCTTTTTAATGATTTTAAATAATTTTCAAAATCAAATTCAAAAAAAATGACCCTTTTAGAAAAAAAAATGGCTTTATAAAGGTCAAAATCAGTTAAAACGTATTGGAAAAGATTAATTTCTATCAGTATTTAACTGACCCGTGCCAGAACATGAACATATCCAAAACTTTAGGAGTCGCTTGTCCTTCGCATCCTTAAGGTACAGCACAATAACACACTCGCAAAACATCATCTATTATCGTATCGATACTTATTGAGAAATAGAGAATTTTTTTTGTCAATATCGCCCAAAGCCATGGTGATTCAGAACTTTTCTGCCCCAAGAGTAATTTATCTTTTAATTGCTTTGAAAAAATAAATAAATAAATGAAATCTAGATTATTTTTAAATGACTACTTTTATTCATCAAGGACACATTAAGATGTTTTCCATTAATTTTCTCATTTAACTTTCTCCACAAAAATATATAAAGCTGGCCAACTGTTTCCAACATTGATGATGAAAAATATGAAATTGTTTCTTGAGCAACAGATCTTCATATTATTAAGATTTCTAAAGGATCATGTGACACAGAAGACTAGAGTAATGACTGCTAAAAATACAGCTTTGCATCACAGCAATAAATCACATTTTAAAATATAATAAAACTAATCTTGTAAATATTCACACATTACTGGTTTACTGTATTTTGTACTAAATTAATAAAGCCCTGGTAGTATACGAGGCTTCTTTCAAAAACATGAAAAACCCTTATTACATGAATTATTTACTATGATTACATTATTATAATTATCATTATAATACTTCTTTGGACATTTTAAGAGTGTTCAATTGTTACATTTGCCAGAATGTGTCTATTTTGGGGCTTTTTCCCCCATGCAATTGTTAAAAAATTCTCCTTTATGACTAAAAAGTATACTTTTCACTTTACATAAGGACTTTTAAAAACATTTTCAATTTTTCTTTTTTTTTTTTTTTTACACATTGCGCGGTTTTGTCCATTTTTACAGAGTTCAGGTTGCCATATTTACACAAATAATTACAAAGTAATTCTAATGAACTGTACATGGTATTTCATTTTTTTCTGAGCTGCTTGTTGTTGACATCGTTCTTGATATTAATATAGTAGTGTGTAACAAACACTGGAAAGCATTACGTGGAAAGCATTTTTTTAAATAATCACTTTGTAGTCTAGTTACCATGATTTCAAATGTTTTAAAGAACAGTTCAGTTCATCTAAAAAAGGTTATATTTGGTTATGATGGAAATGAGAAGTGACGGAGAGCACGATGGCAGTTTAATCATTTTAGGACCATCACACTTGAACTTACTTTACACTCTTTCATGTGAAATGCTTTGCTTTTTTAATTTCCTCCAGTGCCACGATAACAACTATTAACCACGATGAGGTTTGGTACAAACGTCTGGATGGCAGCAAATCAAAGCTTTACATCTCTCAGCTCCAGAAAGGCAAATACACTATAAAACACTCCTAAAGAGCCGCCTCCGTTCCTAGTTTCACTGGTTCCACGCCGTTCTCCGTTTGTCACCATATCGACTCGTTCATGCTGGATGGTCTTACATGCATGCATCACATGTTTGCACTGCCTAAGTTCCAGCTGCTTAACAAACACCTGGTTGCCAAGGAAAATGGAAAGTGTGTGCCTTGATGACAAGGATGAGCCAGTAAAGCCTTGTTCAAAGCAGAAGAGCAGTGAAGCCCAACTTATTGGTACTGCTGATACTGAACACATGACAATTTCCATGCCTTTATGAAATGCAGAGTTTGATTTATGGAGCATGTCTCAGTGTTCTGCAATGAGTTAGTGCCATGTGTCCTGTTCTGTGAGATGCATAATGTTTTAAACAACAGAACGGTCCACAGAGTGTTATTTTTGTACTTGTTCTAAAAAAAAAAAAATAGACAACTTGTGAATTCACTCTAAAAGTCTATAAAATGTATTTAGGAGAATGTCTTAGTTTAGTATTAACGTAGCAGGGCTTGTGCAAGTCATGTATTTGTTTTGTAACGATTATTATTTTCCGTTAAACCAATCAAATGTAGCATATTCTGAGCCTTTGATCAAATATATGATTCATGTCTGGCTATATTTCTGTTAAATATTGTATTTTTTGATTGCCCAAAAAAGAGATTTGTGAAAGTCTCTAACAGTTGTACTGAATGTTGTGTATTTTCAGTATTTATCAAATATTCACATACATTTTACAGTGGTTTAGCACTTGAGTGGTTTGTAATTGTGTATCGAGTTGCATGATTTGACTTATTTCATAATTATTATTTTTTTAATTACTGATTTAAAAATGCTTTAATTGATGCAATACCAAACACTACACCAATCTGGACAAAAGAACCATGTCTTTCGGACGTCACAGAGCCACAAAGGTCCAACGCATCCAGTTCACAGCTTTAATAAAAAATCTCCTTAAATCAGTAAGGAACAAATCATATCTGAGTATTATGTGACTGATAAAACGATTTCTGTAGCAAATAAAGTGCTCTGACTGGACTGTGAATTCCCAGAATGTAATTATATTGCTTTATTTGACACTGGAGTTTTTGTTCAGTTCACAGTGGAAATGTCATATTCTGTTATAAAGGTGATTTTGCATGGCATTGTGTTGTTTTTGTATTTATCCTGTAGGACTTCGAAACCAAAGTCACAATGTTTCCCAACCTTTCTTTGCAAACACCAAATCAGAAATGTGTTCCTTTTAATTTGTGCGAGATATCATTCAACATTAAAATCAGGGTTATAGTTAAACCATAACTAAATATTCACTGAAATAAAATATACATAAACATTTTATTTCAGACAGTTGCCAAGGTAACACTTTTTTTATGTTCATTTAGTTAAAAGGATTGACCAAAAAAAAAACTAAAACTGAAATAAAATTAAAAACTATATTGCCATATTTTAAAATCTTAATTTAATTTTTAAAATCTAATTTAAATCGTTATTTAAAACCACAATAGTATCTCAGTGATGACTATATAAAAAAAAAAAAAAAAAAAAAAGATTAACATTTATATTATATTAAACATTACTCAAAAAATACTTTGCGTAAAACCGACTAGCAAATATAGCTCAGCTAAAAAAGAAAATTGACTAAAGGCCCACTGACACACACACAATCACTGAGAAATGTATTAGAATAATTCATTCTTTTATGTTTCAAAGAAGAACGAAAGTCAAAAAGGACGAGTGAATGACAATTGTAATTTTCAGGTGAATATGGGCATCTTGACGTGCAGAATTAATTTCTGCAATCTGAATTCTCACGTAAATGATCTTTATTCCTTCTGCTCAAGTTTTATGAATATCCACGAGGCCTATATATATTTTCCAAATGATGATATTAACCATGATTAGTCATTTTAAACAGTCCTATATTTAGTAATACTAATATTTTAGTATTGTATATTAAAAATTTGTAATTACTATTAAATAAGAAATATTAGGCTAATATTTTTGAGTCATGATTTCTTATTTAACAGTTTAAAAATGTTTATTAAATGCAGTGTCTTTGTATGACCATGTAGAGGCAGTATAAACTTACTGGTGTTTGTTTTGTGGGTCACTGCATGTCTGCTGTACTGCTGCCTCTGCTTTCCAAGGACTTTCATCACTTTTGTGGCAGCCTCTCCTCAAGAAATTTCCTCATCAAGCCCTGCTTTCTCTGGACAGTGGAGTCTTTAGTCTTTGTAATAGCCTCTTTCTCAACTGATATTTAAGAGTTTTTACAGCCAGCACGTTCTCTTCAGTCAGCAGGTGACTAATGGTGGCACTCGTGATGAATTCTTTATAAGTCAGAAGAACCTGACACTCCTTCACAAGGGCCAGAGTTAATGAGCTCGAGCAAAAGACAAAGAACACCTTTATGAGACGCCTTTGTGTTTGGGACCAAGCGTTTGTAGCCCTGAACTGATGCAACAACCTACTGATATGCTCACAAAAAAAAAAAAAAGGTAAAAACGCTACAGCATTAAAGTGTCCACACCACAGCCAAGAGCAGAACCGACTTCCTGCAAACGCAACAAAAATCATTAAAGCTGGAGTGTGCGCTTTCTGCTCCACTAGCATAACGAAATGGAACTGCAAAAATAATGATTGTTGCACACAGGTTTCCCGAACACTCCCCCGTCTTTCATTGGTCGAGAAACCAGTAGCCACGCCCCCAAACTCACGCCATTGGCGTTAACTTCTTCTGGAAAACGAAAAAACCTACAAATGGTTTTGTATCTGCACATTGAGTTGGAAGCAAGTAATTTAACGTTGAGAAAACTACACACTACACCTTTTAATGTGTTTTACACTTACACAATATAAGTATCACTTAAACGCAGAGAAAAAAAGGTCTAAAAAATATCTAAATTAGCAGCATTTGAAATAAGTGTAACATTGCCTAATATGGGCTATTTTATAGCCATTAAAATCCTATTAAAGGGTTAGTTCACCCAAAAATTGCCTAATTTTATGGGCTATTTATAGCCTTTAAAGCGAGTAAGGGTTAGTTCACCCAAAAATGTTTTACTCACCCTCGAAGCATCCTAGGTGTATATGACTTTCTTCTTTCAGACGAATCCAGTCGGAGTTATATTAAAGGGGTCATATGATGCGATTTCAAGTGTTCCTTTCTCTTTGGAGTGTTACAAGCTGATTGTGCATAGATAAGATCCCTGAAGTTGCAAAGACTAGCCAAAACCAAAGAGATATTCTTTATCAAAGTTAAAACTCTGCCATGCCCCCCTAAAACAGCTCATTCTGACACGCCCCCACATATCTACCTCACTATGTGTAAATATTAGCATAATGCCGCCCAAATGTTCACGCAAAGAAGAAGGGTGGGTTCAGTATACACCCGCAGTTACTAATTCCGGCCATGTGTTACTATGGCCCATCGTGTTTTTGTTTTTGTTTAGGTGCTGTTTTGTTTTGTGTTTGGGTCGTTGCTTTTTTTGTGTCTGTTTTTGTGAAGCAAGCAGCATGTAAGGGAGAGCTGTGTGTTTCTAGGCGGGGGAAAGGCAAAAAGCCAAAAAAATCATTTTATTTGGCCTTCCGAAAGTAGATACATTTAGGAATCTTTAAGATCACTTAAAACAGAACAGCAATGCATTTTATAGACGACCCTTTCGTGAACCTAGGAGAGGAGGTAATTCTGACTTTGCTATGACAATCTGGTGCTTTTCTGAATCAGCTACTGTTTTGTTATAAGCTTAAGTATTTACTATTGACTGTTCAAATTCGGAGTTTTGCGCATCGTGTGTGCCTTGTTAAGGTGTGTGTGCTGTGCGGGCGGTGAGTCGTGGTGTGGTGCTGTGTGAGAGAGAGAGAGCGAGAGAGTGAGAGAGATCACAGTGGAGTCAGCTTTCTTAATTGTGGCTTGTGTACTGCAAACACATATCACTGTGTCTGTCACGCGACTGTGTTCCCCTTTCAGGCTCTGTATTTACATTTATTTTGAAAGATGAAGCTCGCGATGATGGTAAGGGGCGTTACATTTCCGACGAGTGCTGGCAGTGTTCGGCCAATCACAATGCACCGGGACAGCTGGCCAATCAGAGCAGACTGCGCTTATCGGATAGGAGGGAGCTTTGTAGAAAACGAAGTGTTTGAGAGAGGCGGTGCATAGAGGACATACAATAATGTACATTATTTGAAAAATAATGTGTTTTTTTTTTTCATTAAAGCATGTCAACATATTCTGTACCACCAAATACACAAAATAATGATCTTTTAAAAAAGCACCATATGACCCCTTTAAAATTGTCATGGCTATGCCAAAGCTCTATCATTGCAGTCAGTGGGTGTTGCAGTTGAACAGTCCACAAGTCGTCAAATAAAGCGTGCGCATCTATAATAAAACATGCCGCAGACAGCTCTGGGGGATGAATAAAGGCCCCCCGTAGCGAATCCATGAGTTTTTGTAAGAAAAACATCCATATTTCAAATGTAATAAACACTGTTCTCTCACTTCCGTTATCTGTCATATGCGGATCCGTTCTGGCGGAAGGCGTATGACGTATGCGCAGCGCACGCGCCTCTGAGATATGCTAGTCTCGCGAGTTTGTTTACAGGATCAAAGGAAGCAAAGTTTCTACTTTAGCAAAGGGGAAAACCAGTCTCCTCTTGGTTTATATCGAAATCCTTTATTTGCAAATCTTCGGTTTGTACCCCTTTCTTCTTTTTAAAAATTCGTGACCAGCGTTTTGTTTTGTTGTCTCTCCGCATTCGTCTCTAATCACGCAACGCCGACGTCCTACGTCATCCACCCGGAACTGCTTCCAGTGGATGACATGTAAGGTCAGCGGGAGGCGGAAGTTTGATCAGGAGAAAGAAAAAGTGATTATTGTGTTTTGAATATGGATAGTTTTCTTACAAAAACACATGGATTTGCTACAGAAGACCTTTATTCACCCCTGTGAGCTGGATGCTGCACATTTTTGAATGGATGCGGCACGCTATATTTGACGACTTGTGGATGTTTCAACTTGCAACAACCCTTGAGGCCCGGTGACTTGGCATGCAGATGATAGATGCTTTGTGGAATAGCCAGGACAAATTTTTATTATATAAAACTTCCAACTGGATTCGTCTGAGAAAGAAGGAAGAAAAACAAAAAAAAGACAGAAAGTACTTGACTACACCTAGGATGTCGAGGGGAGTAAAAAACAGGTAATTTTGATTTTTTTTTATTTTGGGTGAACTAACCCTTTAAGTTCATGTTTACCCTGCCCCCAACACCCAAAATGAACAAAAAAATTTTATTACATTTTTCCCAATATTTTTATCCTGCCTCTTCAAAAATTTGTGGCACAAATTTTCATAAGGTCTTTGTTTTGTGTCTGAGCTCGAGCTTCCCAAACATGAGGTGCAGGCCGTTGCCAGCGAGTTCTTTGACTCTGAGGTATTGGTAAAGCAACACAACTGTCGTACTGATATACACCAGAATCTCCCAAAGCAAGGCCAGCTAGGCATGAGAGCGCTGTTTTATGCCACTACAGAGAAAGTGATAGGGAAATCATATTTGAGCGAACCACCAACGGACACGGCCAACGTTTGTGGGAGCTCCTCAAATGCATAGATAGCATATAGGAAATTCTTTCCCTTTGGCGTTATGGGAAGTGTCTTCAAGAGGGGGAAATTCTATTAGACAAGCTTCTGCTTTCAATGATCCAGGAAAAGTTTTTTTCTCAGACTTCTGTCTTTTTGTGAAAAATTTCTTGACCCAGACTGAGATGTTTAATTTGTGTTACAGGAGAGAATAGAGAGGCATGACGGAATTATGTGGACTCCGGTGGTTTTGGACTTGGACCGAAACTGGGATGAGATCAAGCATTTATTTATTTACTTTGACATGTTCTGTTTCAGTTTGGTAGGATCGAGCTTTGTTTTGCTGATTTTTGTTTTGCTGTATCTTGCCCTGAAAACGTCTTGTTAATTGCTAAATTTCAGGCATTATTGTCCAGTGAATTGTTGGCGGGCACCTATTTGTTAATTCATCCGAATTGTGAATGCTGAGGGAGTCTCAGGGAGATTATTGTCTGTTAAATAGACCAAATCTCAAGGGCAAATGCAAAGCAAAGATTTCAGAAGGGAAATATCAACTGGAATTGAGACTCTTTTTTGAGAATATTCCCGGATGTTGTTTATTTATAGAGTAATAGTTTTTTTTTTGTTTTTTTTGCTGTAAGTATATTTATTAATATTTATATTTAAAGGGATAGTTCACCCAAAAATGAAAATTCTGTCATTAATTACTCATGCACCCTCATGTCGTTCCAAACCCATTAGACCTTCATTCATCTTCGGAAAAAAAATTAAGATATGTTTGATGATGGACATCTTTGCGAGCGTTCTTGACTCTCCCACAGACAGCAACACAACTGAAATGTTGTCAATCCCAGAAACAAGGACATCGATAAAACAGTCCATGTGACATCAGTGGTTCAACTTCAATTTTGCAAAGCTAAGAGAATACTTTTTGTGTTCAAAGAAAACAAAAATAACAATTTATTAATTAAAAATTATATATATTCACACCTACATTATTTATGGATTTCAGCAACTCATCATTGACTAAAATAATTTATCCACTCAGTTTGATATTGAATTTTTAAAAATGTTTTTACATAATTTATGTTACCTATTTCATTCTGTGAGTATGTGTATACATACTTATGGAGACAGAATTTCTGAAACATCCTCGGAGGAATGACCCGAGAAAACCTCTTTGTGGAAATATCCACAATGAAAATGGTTTAAAATGAACACATACTGTTAAAAGATTTATTGTAAGGTCAGACTAGGATATTCCACCATCCTTCCTGCACTTCCACTCTAATAAAACACATCAGAATCTGCTAATCGAGGTCTTCAAGTTCACTAGAAAAATTACTGGAAGCTGTTCAGGAACCAAAGAGCAACAATGAAGATCTCAAAGATGCGTTTCATTGCAAGTGCAATGCAAAGTGGATTCACAGGGTATTCTGCCATCTTAAAGGGATAGTTCACCCAAAAATGTAAATTTGCTGTAAATTTACTCACCATCAGGCCATCCAAAATGCAGGTGACTTTTTTTCTTTAGTGGAACAGTAACGATTTTTAGCTTAGACCATGGAACTTTGATTCATAAAATGCAAATCAGCAGCTCCTGTCACTTTAAGAGTCAAAAAAGCATATACAGGCAACACAAAATTAATTCCCATGGCTCCTGACGGAAAATCTGTGTCAAAAATGATCATTAATATTAAAGAACTTATTATTTATAAAAACACACATGTATTTGTTATGCACATGTATTTTTTATTAAAGTATGGTCATTTATATTTACTTACAGAAGTATATTATTACCAAAACCTCAAATTACTGTAATATGTGTGACTCAAGTTTCCTCTGTGTTTGATGACTTTGTAGGTTGTTCCAAATGAACACATTTTGTCAAGTGAAGTGAACTTCAGCTGATGTTCGGCGCTTGGGGAGTAGGGGGCAGTAAACACTAGGGAGCCTGTCAATCAGAATGCAGCTCAAGAATGAACACCCAAGGTTAGGAAATGGCAATAATAATTACCTTATATTAAGAACAGTGCATGTGGGGAGTTGCCACAAGGCTATGCATGAATCAAACTGTGTGAGTCTGAAAGAACCTGTCAGTCAAAGTTTATGGTTTAAAAAGGTGAAAAAGTTTAAGCTGATTTTAGACAACCCTGCTTTGCCCCTTACCAGCACTCCACATTGAATATTCATAAACTGCCTTGTCTGTTCGAAAAAGGCTTGAATTGTTCAGCAGGGCTACATGGGATACCAAAATAGAGAGTTAATTAACATTTAATCTCTAGTTCAACTGTGGGTCAAACACACAGGCCGGATGAACAATACAAAACATGATGAAAATGTTGAAACTATATCCTGTCAGAGGGAAGGCACTGTACACCCCACGACGCTTCGACAGCACCCCAGTCTGCTGATTGAGATACTGCTGACAAACCTTTGACACAGATAGCAAACCAGTGAGGTAAATACAAAAGAACAATTACCCAGCGTACTTCAGTTTTGATGCAAGCACTTATCATATGCGTGCAGCCAAACAATGACTGTAAAAAAAAAGATGGAAGACGTGTCGCTATTTCCTTCCACTAGAAAAATGCAGCCAAAATGTCCCATTTGTGGAACCAGAGTCTGCGCAGTAATGATCGTGAGGTGGAGCTGCAGTATCAAAATCTCGCCCAAACTCCCGGAGACCCAATCACAAGCTCATAGCATCGAATAGCTAACGAAAACAAACTTACTGGAAACATATATCAGCATGATATGAACTACCGATTGAAATGTTTTGAAATGTCTGTTTCAGGACATGAGCATATGCATATGTCACACGTCCTTGTTCAGTGTCTGCGATATTTCTCTCCAGAAGTTATGAGCAATAAAAAAGTCTCTGTACTCGTTCATACTACGGTATCTTTTAATCTCGCCATTTGCCGTAGTTTGTTCCATCTTATCGGTTTTCGGCCTGTGAAACAATTGTCTTTAAAGTGTGCACAAACTAATTAGTGAAAAAAAAAATTCAAGACACATGTGCGAACTGAGCGTACATTGTAAAGAAAAATCTGACTGTGCGTGTACAGTTGCTTATTTCTGCAATGGAATAATAGTAAAAAAAAAAAAGATAATTGCAGCTTTTTATCACATAACTGACATAACTCGCAATTATGACCTTTTCTTGCAATTGTTTTTTTAACATAAAATTTAAAATGTAACTGCAACTTTTCATCTCACAACTTAAAACTGCATGTTTTATATTAACTTTAACATAAAAATTCTTTTTTTTCCCCCCAAAATTGAAAGATATAAACACAATTCTGAGAGCGGAAAAAAACAAAAAAAAAGCAAAGAATTGCAAAAAACAAAAAAAAAATGGTTAACCTCAATGCCCAAAAAGAAAAAAAAAAAAAAAAAAAAAAAAAAAAAAAAAAAAAAAAAAAAGTCAGAATTGTGAGATAAAATTGCTACCATGAAATTTGCACGGTATGCATACCCTATACAGGTGCATCTCAATAAATTAGAATGTCGTGGAAAAGTTCATTTCAGTAATTCAACTCAAATTGTGAAACTCGTGTATTAAATAAATTCAATGCACACAGACTGAAGTAGTTTAAGTCTTTGGTTCTTTTAATTGTGATGATTTTGGCTCACATTTAACAAAAACCCACCCCCATCCCATACAGCCAACTGTAGCCTCCAGCGGCATCCGCACATTCCTGTATGTGCCTCGGACTCTTACGCAACCCTGACAGAAAAGAAGCGAGAAATAAAGAAACAGCATCCCTTGCTCTCTCCTTCTTCACCTGGTTGTTTGAGTGTTGGCTGGCCTGCAGGGCAGGAGGAAGCCCGTAGTCTGCTGCTGCGAAGCACACGCTCAAAGACAGGCTGGATCAGAGCTTTATGTTTACTCAAACCTGCAGCTGAATAGAGGAACATCTCCACGTCCCTTTTTGAATGGGAAATGCTTAGAGAGAATGAAACTGGTGTGAATGCAGCGATGCTTATGGATTCTATTTTTAGGGTATGTTAGGCTTACAGGAAGATGCATATTTGTTGTGAAAAAGCACAACGCTGAATTGAATAGGGAAAGATGTCTGTGTTCCAGGAACTTAATGCATGCATTGTAGTTGTGAAAGGCTACTCAGAATTTCCTCCATCAGTCTACGGTTTATCTTTAGCTTTAGACTATTTGTCAAATTATATGTTCAGAAACATGATGTCCATGCCTTCAGAAATGCAGTCTCAAACAGTCTGAAACAAAATTATAAAAACTGTAAAATAAAATAAAAATCTGTGAAATTTACAATTAAAAACAAGCTGTGGCTGCCAGAACTGTAATAAGATTGAACTTAAATTTACAGTAAAAATGCATGTTATTTAGTTAACTGAAATAATGTTAATATACAAAATTACTCAAATATTTTTTTTTATTTATAATGCTGACAATCATCTTAAAAACAAAAGAGGTAAAGAAAAAGACATGATGAATCAAATTAATCACAACAATTTTTTTCCACAAGTTGAGGTAAATATTAGGTAAATATAAGTGCAGCACAATGTCAGACACACAAACATAAAAACACCATCATAACACACAACACTAAGGCAATAGTTAACATAAATCATAATGTAGCTACATGTTTGATAAGACAACATTAAGAAGAAACTCAATTCAGTGAAAAACCTTGTCAAATAGGGAATTCTGGGAATGTCAAATTACAGCTTTAAATTTACAACTGTA
Source organism: Sinocyclocheilus anophthalmus (assembly GCA_018155175.1). NCBI lineage: Eukaryota > Metazoa > Chordata > Actinopteri > Cypriniformes > Cyprinidae > Sinocyclocheilus > Sinocyclocheilus anophthalmus. The sequence continues at coordinate 138,936 of JADLZN010010218.1, read as the reverse complement.
AATTATGAGATTACTCTTTCTTTTTCACTTCTAAAAACTGTACATTTAACAGTATTTTACTGTTTTTAGAGTTATTAGTTTGTCATCTTGTTTTGTAAGGGAATTTACCATTAACCAATTAACAGGTTTTTACTGCACTATTTTTTTTTTACCATTAAAATCACAATTATCCTTCAATGATGAGCATATTTTTCATTTCTGAATTAAAATTAATTGTGATAATATTTGAATATTACAGCTGTCCTGATATTATTCAGTATTAAGTAGCTGCTAGTTAATGTAGTTTGGCATAATCTTTTATTTTTTTTTTTTAACTGCTTATATTTAAAAAAAACAAAAAACCTTTTACACAAAAATTAAATCAACTGGTGCAACCAAGAAAAAACAACAAATACAACAACATGACAAGGCAAGATTAGTTCAGATATCATGTGATATGGCTGGCTCCCCCTAAAACATCATGTATGAATTAATCATTCATAAGATAAAAAAAAAAAACTGCGTATAAAAACAAACCTTTCACAAAACAATCAGTGGTGCAACCAAGATGCAGATTTGTATATTTTAAAAGTATTTTTAAAAACCTTTTTGAAAACAATGATTAGGTTGTGTAAGCGCACATGTATTCCACGTGTTTTTCACTTTTCACTTTTATGCAAAACTTTTATAACATTTTCCATCAACCATCACGTAAAAATTAATAGCATATTTTATGTTATTCATTTTTACTTGATTGTTGATGGAAAATTATATAAAGTACGTTTTGCATAAAAGTGAATATGCATAAAAGTTTTTCATCAAGTAAACATAAAAAAAAAAATCATAATGACTTGCACATACAACAAACTCTTTATCCGTTTTCTGTAACACAGAGACTTTCTCACTTGCACCCACAAGCTCCACCTCTGGTCAGAAATGACACATTGCTAGACACTAATTTTAGTCTCTCCATTTTCATACTAAGCGTACAGCCTCCAGAACAAGTGAATGTAACATGGAGAGACAAAGAGCAGCAGATGAGTCACTCATTTCCATCTCAGTGGTCTCAGGTGAGAGAAAGCGTACACTTACTCTAAATATATAGCTCTTTAAATACACGTCTGTAGCTTAAAGCTCCGAATCCTACATTATTGAGCAGATTGCATCAACTGGCTACCTATAAACTCGTATCTTTTGGGATCCAGTGACTCATTAGTTGATTAGGCCATTCAGTTATTAGCCTCAATAGTAGGCTAGCACGCAACAGTGTCACTTATCTATTTGTAGCTTGCAAATTCTGGAAAACGACTGGCTGAAGGAAATCTGACTAGCGCACTATAGCAGAAATTTTAGACTGTGGTGTATGTTACAGTCTGCTAGCTCGGGTTTTCCCTTGGTTGCTTGTCCCTCTGAATTACGTCGAGTTCTCGCTACAGCAGCTTCTTTTATTTATAAGCCGGAGAGCGTGTTCTGATGCTTTCAAAGCTGCGGAAATGAGAGGCTGAGCACAAAACAAAGGTCTGGAACAGAAAGGGATGCTTTACATTTCCATGCCACTTTGCCTGAAAGTCAAATAGTAAAAGTTTGTTTCTACTTTGCAAGTTTTCAGGATGCAGAAGAGATTTAGTGGCAACACTTTGGCTCTAAATTGCATTGTATTAGAGAATATAAATGAACTTCTTTATTGTCTTTGCAGGAGGATTGGAAAGGAAAAGTTGAAATGATAGGATTTGTTTATGGCAATGGTGCAACCAAGACTAGTTAAAATTTCAGTCAAATAAAAATAAAATGAGATTCTGCTGGAGTTTAGCTTTATTTAGATTAATCAAACAAAGCAGATTTTGCATGCAGAAATATTGTGACCCTATTTGGATTTGTTGATATAAATAAGCAATATAGATGCATCTGCTGGTTTTTATTACTTGGTTGTCTAAGTACATCTAATTTCTGCACACTTAAGATGACCGTATTCTGCAACACAATCCTCCAACTTAGTTTCAGTTTCCAGTGTTTCACGTGGAAATTAAGTCATTAAGTCATTGCATTTGCCTCAGCCATGAAGACGAATTTGCCTTTCAAAGCTTTTGTGTCCTCATTGTTTCCACAGTGGAATATAATGTAAAAGGCACTTTCCATGAATAGGGTACAATTTTTTTTTTGCTTGTCAAATGGTCAGCGAAAGGAGGTGCTTAACATTCAAAAAATGTTTTTGTTATCATCAGGAGGTCAAATGAATAATGCATTAGCTGGTGAATTTTCTATTTTCTATTTTATTTATTTATTTATTTATTTTACCATTTCTGCAGCCGCCAAGGATAAAGGATAAATAGACTAAAAATCAGATCTATGATTATGTGATTTTCTATCAATATATACCGAACAAAATTATAAACGCAACACTTTTGTTTTTGCCCCCATTTTTCATGAGCTGAACTCAAAGATCTAAGACTTTTTCTATGTACACGAAAGGCCTATTTCTCTCAAATATTGCTCACAAATCTGTCTAAATCTGTGTTAGTGAGCACTTCTCCTTTGACGAGATAATCCATCCACCTCACAGGTGTGGCATATCAAGATGCTGATTAGACAGCATGATTATTGCACAGGTGTGCCTTAGGCTGGCCACAATAAAAGGCCACTCTAAAATGTGCAGTTTTATCACACAGCACAATGCCACAGATGTCACAAGTTTTGAGGGAGCGTGCAATTGGCATGCTGACTGCAGGAATAGTGACTGCACTGTTTTATGTTTTGGTGAACTGGTTTCTAATTGATGTCTTCATATGAATTTGTAAAAAAAATGTGCGATTTGTAGAAAAGTACAACCCTAACTCTAAAAGTACTTACCCTAAAGACACTCGTGCTTACTTTTTTTCTAAAAATCATGTTTTAATATGATTCACATCATACGAATTCATGAAATCTCCAACCCGGTAAATAGTCACATTTTCCTGTGAGATCTCATTGAATTTATGCCCCTAATGCTTAAAAAAGCATTCTTAGGGTCATCGCTGAGCTTACACTAGTAACTTTCTTTCTCTCTGGTAAACATCATCGTTTACTTATTGTCTAAATACACTGAAAAAAATAACTTGTAGTTATACAATAACAATTTTCAGTAAATTTTAATGCTACTGCACTGTACAATCTACTTACTATTGAACTTAACATTCATAAAGCAATTGAGTAAATATTACATAAGTATATTTAATTTCACATATACAGAGTTCTGGCATGAAACTCTAAATGGCGCAGTCCGATAGGTCTAGCTCAATCTGACCTAGCGACATCATTGTCACATGGCAGCTTATTGATTCTCTCCTGTATCGGTAGCCAATGAGCTTATTGCTCAACATTTAAATACCTGGCTTTTGTTTGCTGTGGCAGTTTGCAGCGCACTTCAGAAATCCTCCACCTTCCCCAGCTCCACCTGTATAGATCTGCTGGTGATTCATGTATGCCAGTGGTTTTCAATACTGGTCCTGGGGACCCACCACTCTGCAGATTTTGTATGTCTCTCTTATCTGACACACAGCGCAGTTCAGTGATCTCTCTCCTAATGAGCTGATGATCTGAATCCGGTGTGGTAAATAAGAAAAAAATACCTTCATGAGGGAGACATACAAAATGTGCAGAGCGGTGGGTCCCCAGGACCAGGATTGAAAACCACTGATGTATGCTATATGGGGATTATCATATGTTATATGTGCAGCAGCAATATTTCTTTCATGCTCACAGCAGCATGTTCTGGATGTATTGGCAGTAGCAAGTCTCGGTATTGCTCTGCCGCAGCAGCCGGGTAGCAGATCTATTCCGCCAAGACCAAGTACATTAACATTGTCATGTATATTACCATGCCAATCCCTCCGAGAGTTGTCATGACAGAAATAGAATTAAAGGGATAGTTCACCCAAAAACTAACTGAACGTCTACTGAACGTAAACACTGCTGATTACGTTGATCGACGTCGTTGGTACTCTCCAAAATGGTGGAAGACTTTAACTCAGGGAGAAGAATTGTTGAATAAATTATGTTATTATTGTTTTCTTTGCGCACAAAAAGTATTCTCGTAGCTTCGTAAAATTACAGTTGAACCACTGATGCCACATGGACTATTTAACCGATGTCCGTGCTACATTTCTGTGAGTTGATCATGGTAATATCCTTGCTGTCTGTTGAGGGTCAGAGAGGACTTATGTTTGATCAAAAATATCTTCATTTGTTCGTGTGAAGATGAACGAAGGTCTTACAGGTTTTGAATGACATGAGGGTGAGTAATTAATGACATAATTTTGGGTGAACTAACCCTTTTACTTCTACAAGCTTGAATTGAGTACCAATATAGAATTTTTCTTTGTTTTTGTGAAAAAAACTGAACTGAACTAACTTTTTCATGTAGAAATTTCATTTGTTTTTCGGTAGTGTAAGGTCCACACGCTTGGCCCAGCGGAGGTATCCAGTGGTGGATGAAGGTTACTTGCGTTTTCGGTCTTTTCAGCCCGCAAAGTTATTAAATTTAGGTTAAATTCAAATCTGACTCCATTTTATTATGACCTCGCATTTGAGTTGGAATGTCAATTATTATTGATCATTTATAGGACAATTTATCTAGACATCTGATTATTCTATTTATTCTTTAATATTATTGTACTCGTTCATTCAGGTGCTCATGTCACTCAAAGATATCGCTTCAGCCGTTCACATTCTTGTCAGTCTTGGTTATTAGACAGAGGTAATAGGCTAATACTTTAGACTTTAGACGCTCCTATGCTTGCTCATTCTAAAAGTACTTTTAATTAGCCCCCATAGATTTGTACACATTATTTCTAGTCAGAGGTCACGACCACTACTATAGATATAAGCCGACCAACATTACTTTTCCTGATAGTAGCTTTGGTATGGTCAAAGTCATGCCATGGTTTCCCCATGTACACTTAGCTAGAGTAACATTACAGTAAACAGAGGTTAGGCTCACCCTATTTAGGCTGGCCGAACATCCAGTTGACCTAAACGGAAATTACCTATAAGCCCTTACAATCTAAGTACACTTGAACTAATACCAAGTGTTAGCCGGATCTCTAAAATACAGTTGGTGTGCCCTATGATCCATCTCAACTGAATTGGGTCCGCTGACTAACTGATGAAGGAAATGCAGCTGGGTTAACAAGGATACAATGTAATCTACTAGAGTCAATAATTACAGAGTAAAACAGAATAAAATCAAATGTAACAATTTATTATCAGTCAAGTAAATATACAGAGTTCTGGCATGACACACTCTAGGATGCGCAGTTCACGATAGGGTAACCCAGTGACCTACATGACATTCATAACATGGACATCAGCTGATTGGTTCTCTCTGGTATCGCGGTAGCACAATGAGCTCGATGCCTCACATTCAAATATATCGACTAGTGCTGCCCTGTAGCAGTTGCAGCTTGCTTCAGAACACCGAAATCAACATCTAAGATAAGTGAATGCTCTTCTAATCCATATCGCTGTGTGCATTGCGCGGTCTGCCTAATTGAATAAAAAAATTAGCAACCATAATCAAGTTTAAACTGTGTCATGTTAGTTGTTTGCATTGTATGCAGGAGCGAATATTAAGCATTTTAGCAGCAGCATTTAGCATCTGTGTTCATACAGCTGCAGCAAAACGCAGTTTAGAGCATATGATGTATTCCTTCCGCTCTGAGGACATGCCGATAGTAACCGGTTAATGAACGCATTCTTGTGTAGCATTCAACGGGGGTTCGCCATATTAGGTCTGCGATTATCCCAGTGTTCCGTTCGTTTTTCTAAGGTCGATGTTCATTGTGAGGGTCTGTGGTTGATTTCCGCTGCACCCGCAGTGTCAGCACGCACGCCCACTTACCAGTCATATCCCCAAAATGCACAGGTTGCGCGTGAGACAGCTAAGATCACTATCTACGGCTGTAACAGTTAGTTCCAAGTGAAATGCATTATGGGTAGTAGTGTTGTGTGTTAATTTTAGTTTTAGTCTAGTCTTTGTGTGAAACTGTCATTTTAGTTTTTATTCGTTTTAGTCACGTTCATACTCTTTTTAGTCTAGTCAAGTTTTAGTCGACAAAGTATGAGCATTTTAGTCTAGTTTTAGTCGACGAAAACTTGTATTTTAGTCTCTTTTTAAAAATGCAAAATTTTATTTTAGCCAAACCCTTTTCAAACAAGGTTATCTTATTATATTATTATATATTATACTCAAGAATGCATCCATTCCAGACACGGAAGACGCTCTGATTTGAATTTACAACATTTATTTTACCAACCAAACATGTTAGAAGTAGTGTTGCTTTCGTCAACGAAAATTATTACTAAATATAGTCGTCAACGAACCTTTATCACGTGACGAAAACGAGACGAAAATGCTCAGACTTTTAGTCGACTAAAACTTGACTAGACTAAAAAGAGTATGAACGTGACTAAAACTAATAAAAACTAAAATGACAGTTTCACACAAAGACTAGACAAACTAAAATTAAAACAGGCCGCCAAAAACAACACTAGTAGAGAGTACACACCATAAATTTAAATAAAGCCGAACCCGGCTGCGTCATCGTCCTTTCTGGTCAGACTTAACTTTGTTTGGATTGTCTAGATCAGTGTTTCCCAACCTTTTTTTTTGTCGCGGCACCCTTTGGAAATTTTAAACTTGTGGCACCCTACAAAATTAATTGTCACAATATTTGAATTTCTAACTTCGATATGATAATTTGAAAAGTATAGATATTCGATACAACAGGAAAGAACTGCAGAATATAATGTCATACAAATATTTTTAATATTATTAAAAAATCCTCTCCCCCCCCTCCTCTCCTCCCCTACCGCTCCCCCTCCCTCTGTTCCCCCCCCCCATCCTTTCCCCCCCTCCCCCCCCGGTCACTCCCCCTCCCTCTTTTTATTTGTTTTTTAGGCTAAGTCCTAATGAAGAGACCAATTTATATGGCAGATTTTAATGTAGACTTTTATTCATATCTTATAACCGGTACCATTACTAAAAAAAAGTGTTGGTTATACATCTGTTTTATAGGGAGGGAACCCCTAACTAGATTTTATCTAAGGCACAACAGAAGACATCAATAAGGCAAAATATAGCAAGCAATGACCAAAACCTGTCAAATCTATAAATAGGTTATGACATATTTCGACAACATAAACTCAGGACAGCAAACAAGTCAAAATCGTATCTGTTCTGATGTGATGACGACAATGATACAGTTGCTGAATGTTCATTCCACACAGTGTAGTAATCAATGTCCATGAAATCCAATGTCCAAGAATACCATCCAAAAATGTCCCCAGTGCAACACGTGATCCATGGTGAAGATCTCAATCCAAACGCTGAGCAAGTCTTTAAAGTCACATTTGTGGCATAACCCGGTTCAAGAATCCACAACAGTTGCCAACATAATTCACAGCCTCAAAACCCTTTAAAAAAACTTTAAAGTCATCCTTATGATGCAGGTCAAAAACAGGAATAAATCCCACAGACTGTGGAGTCCTTCTAAATAAAACGAAATAAATCACATTAGAAAAATAACCACCCATAAATTACCCAAAAGCATTAAATCAATACAAAACAAGAAACAATGCTTACTTCAGATTGAGCATAAAACTCAAGGTTTCTCAATTAGGACAAGTGATTGTTTGGAGTCATTAGCCATGCTTACTTCCCTCCATTACGAATCTGACTTCTTCTACCCCCTACACCCATTTTATATCTAAGAGTATAGCTCCATGTTGCCCCCTCATGGTGGGTAGTACAAGTACAATATAAAAAAACATGCTAACAGGTTTGTGACTGTTACATATGCACCCCTCCATTTACGACTTGACATATCCATGGCAAGGCTTTAGATTTTGCACATGATAAGTATCTATCGTTTCCGGGTCAGTAAGCAAAGAAACAGAGTAATTGACGGGGCCTAAACATTTAATTATTTTAGCTGGTCCTTTCCATCTACCAGACAACTTAGCCATGAAACCATCCTCTGCTCTGGACAAAGGATGAGCGCGCACCCAAACTACATCTCCAACTTGATGCTGGTTCTGTTTGCGGCGCAGGTTGTAATATCGCTGCTGTTTGTTTTGTGCTCTTTCCACATTCTCCTTCACCAGACGGAGGAGGTGATGATGTCTGTCAAGTGCTGGATAGATGGGACTATTTGGATCGGGTGTCTTGTGGAATTTAATTGCTCTTTCTACTGGACCTTTTAAGTTTCGACCCAAGGCAATCTGTGCTGGGGAATGGCCGGTAATCTCCTGCCAAGCAGTATTTATTGCAAATCAAAATTCAGGCAACCACTGGTCCCACCGTCGATGCTGTTCTTCCGCATAAGACGCCATCATTGTTTTCAAAGTCCGGTTGATGCGTTTGGTGAGATTAGTTTGCGGATGGTAGGCGGTCGTGAGCTTTTGGACAACTCCCCATTGCTTGCATACTTGGCTAAGTAAATTGGAAGTAAACTGAGCCCCTCTGTCAGAAACAAGGTAGGCAGGAGTGCCCCATCTTGTAAAAATCTCCTCTATCATGATCTGAGCAATTCGTGGTGCCTTGGCCTGCCTCAATGGGAACAACTCCACCCATTTAGAGCAGTAGTCAACCACAACTAAGAGGTGCTCATTCTGCCTAACGCTCTTTGGAAATGGCCCCATGAGGTCTACTCCAATCATATAACCTGGTTCAACGATGGGGGTGGATTGGAGGTGACCGGATAATTTGCTCATGGATGGTTTGTATCGTGGGCAAGTGATACATTCTTTGCAATGCTTCCATACATCAGATCTTACACTTGGCCAGTATACCATGTCTAGTAGCCCAAGTAGTGTTTTGAGTCTTCCCAAATGACCACTCATTGGATTGTCATGGGCATAATGCAAAAATTCTTTGCGTAGATCTGAGGGAAGGATGAGTTGCAATTTCTGACCTGTTTGTCTGTCTGGCACGCTCCGGAACAAAATACCATGTAATGTACACGAGAAATGTCTTGGGACGTCTGTGATGTTACCTTTAAAATAAGCTCCTGGATCTCTGGGTCCTTTTGCTGTGCAGCAGAGATACTAGATAGATATGTCCACTGGTAGGTTGGTTGGTAGGTTACTGGATTTTGTAGCTCTTACTACTGCAATGATTTCTGAGGTTAGTTGTTCTGGTGCCCTGGATAACACATCAGGCACTACGTTGCAAAGGCCTTTACGATATTTGACTGTAAAGTCATATTCTTGTAGCCGTATTGTCCAGCGGGTAAGTCGCGATGAAAGCTTAGGATGTTGAAATACCCAAGTGAGTGCAGTGTGATCAGTAATGACCTCAGATGTCCTCCCTTCTAGATATGTTCTCCATTTTTCAACTGCCCAAATGACTGCTAAACACTCCTTTTCAGATACCGAATACGACGGTAGCAGGAGCAGTCTGGATGCATATGAAATGCATCTTTCTCCATCCTCCCTTTCTTGGGTAAGTACTGCACCCAGTCCTAGCTCGCTTGCGTCCGTTTGCACCCGAAATGGTCTATTGAAGTCTGGCGGTAAGAGAACTGGTGCCTGAATCAAGTCCTGTTTTATGATGTTGAAAGCTCTTTGACATTCTTCCTCCCAAATCCAGGTGGACTTTTTTTCCTTGAGTGCATGTAAAGGTGCTGCATTCGTTGAGAAATGTGGAATGAAACGGTAGTACCACCCAGCTAATCCCAAAAATCTCTGCACATCCTTAAGAGACTGTGGAGTTGGAAAATTGTTGATGGCTGAGACTTTGTTGGGATCCGTCTTAACTCCCTCTGCTGAGATTATGTGACCTAGGTAAGTGATGTTCCGTTGCATGAAATTACATTTTCTGAGGTTAAGTGTAAGTCCAGCATTATGTAAACACTGGAATACCTGAGTGAGATCATAGATGTGCTCCTCTTCATTTTTGGAGTACACGACTACATCATCTATATACACCAGACAACACTTGCCTTTAAGGTCTCTCAACACCATCTCCATAAGTCTCTGAAATGAGGCCGCTGAGTTTTTTAGGCCAAACGGTAAACGCAAAAATTAAAATAAGCCTGCAGATGTCACAAATGCTGTTTTCTCTGTGCTACCCTCTTCCATCTCAAGTTGCCAATAGCCACTTTTGAGATCCAGTGTACTGAAGACAGTAGCGCCATGGAAAGATTCCAATATTTCCTGGATTTGTGGCATGGGATAGGCATCAAGATGTGTTTTGGCATTTAAGCCTCTATAATCAATGCACAACCTGAAACTTCCATCCTTTTTGGGTACAACAACAACAGGCGATGCCCATGGTGAGACAGATGGTTGTACGATCTTTTTGTTCAACAGTTCCTGAATTTCCTCATCAACAAATTTCTGTTTGTCAATGGACAGTCTGTATGCCCTTTTTCTGACTGGCAGTTCATCGGTGGTTATAATTCGATGTTTGACTATACTAGAATGACCAATATCTTTTGAGCATACTGTAGGCCAGTCAAGCAACAGTCGCTCCAATTTCTCCTTGTATGATGGTGTAGTCTCTGCTTCAAGGGTTAGTCTTTGTATGGATTCAAGCACCGTGTCATCAACGGTAGGTGTGGGTATGGCCAAGTAAAAGTAGACTGATGAAGAAGAATCTTGCGTCATAAATGGGAAAAACTGGTTCACATCCTGGCTACTTACAGATGGTAAACCATATTGGGCTTTACTGAAATCCAGCGCAATCCCAGAATGCAACAAGAAATCCATTCCTAAAATGACTGGTACTGTTAAATCTCTGTCTTTCAAGATAAACAGTGTCAAGGTAAAACGTTGACCCTGCACCTTACAGTGCCATGTCACCTTTCCAGTAGCTGCTTGCTTTTGCCCATTGGCTAACACAAATGTCTGGCCCATGCTTGGCTGACTTGGTTCACCCTTGCTCAGTTGATTCCAGACAGATTCTTGAATTAAACACAATGAACTACCGGTGTCCACCATGGCCAGAAAAAACCTATCACGCAAGACTATAGGTATATTTACAGTTTGATGCTGCATTTTGATGGACTGCACCACCTTAGTACTTGCGGGCATATGTTTTTTCTTTTGCTCTTCAGAATTTACCTGATTCCAATATTTTTTGGCTTCATCAAAATTACGTTCAATTTGTGTCCCAATTCTTACAAGCTCAACCAACATTGGTTACGGTACCTCTTAATAAACTAGCCAGGCGGGGATTGCAATTACGTAATATGGCCATTACAATGTCTTTCTCTGACATGGTCTTTCTCCATTTTAAACAAAGAGCATGATAGTGAAACGCAAAGTCTCTTATGCTCTCCTTGGCCCCTTGCTTTCTCTCCACAAGCCTTCTTGATGCCACATCTTCATAATCTTCGCTAAGAAAAGATCGTAGGAATACATCTTTAAATTGCCCCCAACTATATACTTTCCTTCTCTCGGCTTGCCACCAGTCTTTAGCAGTTTCCTTAAGCACTGTGTTAAGAGATGCCAAGATCTCCTGAACACTCAATGGTCTAACTGCAAAGTATTCCTCACAGTGTTCAATAAACAGAATAGGATCCTCATCTTGCTTATTACTGAAACAGGGAAAGTCTAATTTGACCGGCGGGTTATAGGGCATTAACATAGTTTTCTCTTGACTGGTTAAAGAGCTTTGCTGAGCTTCCTAGGTGTGATTTTGACTTTGCCCAGCATCCTGAGCCCCATAACCAATTTTAGATGTTACAGGCATACTTATTGTAGTAATTGATTTGAATTTGTCTTCAAGTTGCACATCCCTTCTTTTAAGACAATCCACCATTGATTGGCCGAGTGCCTGTACAGACATTTCCACAACTTTCTTAACTCTCTCACATTCACGTTCCATTTGATACAGCAAACGATCTTCCATCCCTTTACATTTGTTCCGGAATTCCTCTTGTGATACCCAGCCACTCATCTTCTTAACACATTCATCAACTCGTCCCTCCAATGCATTGAATCTATCAGTAAATTGTTCAATAAAGTTGGTAACGGAATCAGAAAACGTCTCTCTCTCCGCTGCAAGTGGTGGGGGTGGTGGAAAAACGTACTCTGAGCCATCAACTATGCTGTCTTCACCTTCATTCTCAGAATCTATATATAGATCACTAAAGGTAGTTATTAAATCTTTGAGGGTTTCTCTAGGTGTTGCGAATGAAGCAGATGCAAAATCTACCTTTGGCACACACTCATCCTCATCCAGAGCTTTTTGACCTGCCATTATATATCAAGTGTTTTCAAACAACTAGTCAGGGTCCCTGTTCGGGCACCATTTATATAACCGTTACCTTACTCTAAAAAAAGTGTTGGTTATACATCTGTTTTATAGGGAGGGAACCCCTAACTAGATTTTATCTAAGGCACAACAGAAGACATCAATAAGGCAAAATATAGCAAGCAATGACCAAAATTTGTCAAATCTATAAATAGGTTATGACATATTTCGACAACATAAACTCAGGACAGCAAACAAGTCAAAATCGTATCTGTTCTGATGTGATGACGACAATGATACAGTTGCTGAATGTTCATTCCACACAGTGTAGAAATCAATGTCCATGAAATCCAATGTCCAAGAATACCATCCAAAAATGTCCCCAGTGCAACATGTGATCCATGGTGAAGATCTCAATCCAAACGCTGAGCAAGTCTTTAAAGTCACATTTGTGGCATAACCCGGTTCAAGAATCCACAACAGTTGCCAACATAATTCACAGCCTCAAAACCCACTTCAAAGTCATCCTTATGATGCAGGTCAAAAACAGGAATAAATCCCACAGACTGTGGAGTCCTTCTAAATAAAATGAAATAAATCACATTAGAAAAATAACCACCCATAAATTAACCAAAAGCATTAAATCAATACAAAACAAGAAACCATGCTTACTTCAGATTGAGCATAAAACTCAAGGTTTCTCAATCAGGACAAGTGATTGTATGGAGTCATTAGCCATGCTTACTTCCCTCCATTACGAATCTGACTTCTTCTACCCCCTACACCCATTTTATATCTAAGAGTATAGCTCCATGTTGCCCCCTCATGGTGGGTAGTACAAGTACAATATAAAAAAAACATGCTAACAGGTTTGTGACTGTTACAATATGTAAACATTGTGAGAAGTTTTCAATGGGTAATTAAACAAAGTTTTGCTCACTCAGTGTATTTTTGTAGGGCTATTAAGAGATAATTTTTTTTTCTTACCAATTATCCAAATAATGTTTAATCTCAGAAAGCTATTATCATCAGAGGACACGTGAGCATAACGGTTAGCAGATCAATGAATGAGAGGGCAGCGTTACCAGAGTTGCCCATATACCACACCGTGTTACAACACAGTAGGGCTATTGCAGACAGAAACAATACTGTACTACATCGATGTTTCCTGTCAGCTTGATTTGTGAGTGGACTTTGCTGTTCCGATGAGCATGAACGGTATATGAATGAACAGTCACATGGGCCGCGAGCGACTGAACGGAGCACACACGTGCACACACACACACACACAAGTGAATCCTGAGCGGTGAACTCATTTTCGGCAGCCGGAATTTCTGTGCATCTCTAATTATTGGCGACATCATGAATGGATATTATATAATAGCTGCTTTTTTGAACATTTTAGCAATTTAAAAATATAAAAAAATGATTTTTTTACACGGCACCCCTGCTCTTGACAGACCCCGGTTGCGAAACACTGTTCTAAATAATTCCACGAGTGGGGCTTGAGGAAGTGACATCGCCTGCGTCTGCGCGGTGCGACCTGATGCAGCCCCTGAAGCAAGACACAGGAAACAGAAATACTGCAAAATAATAATAACGCGACTAAACGAGACGAAATAAAGTTATAACATTTAGTTTCGTCTCGTTTTGGTCAACGAAAATGGAGAGACATTTTAGCATAGTTTTTCTTTGTAAGCCACATGTCGTCTCGTTTTTATTCGTCAACGATATTGCATTGTACATTTAATTATCGTCATCGTCACATGACCAGCATTTTCGTCTCGTCTCGTCTCGTTTTCGTCACGTGATAAAGGTTCGTTGATGACTATATTTAGTCATAATTTTCATTGACGAAAGCAACACTAATGGGAAGTGTAGTTTGGAGAAATGTGCTCGTGTAACGTGTGCCCTGGCTGTGCTGTGTAATTCAGAAAACGGAGAAAGAACATTTATATTCTGCTTCTATTTCAGTTCATTCGGGTCAGTCCACCCAGGGATTTTTGTGCACTGTAACTTTGACAACTCTATCTGCATGAGAGAGTAAAATGGCATGCATCGGCTAACTTTGTCCATCTCATCATTGCATGAACATGAATTAACAAGTTGTTACGCTGCCGCTGAGACTGATGAAGTGGCGAAAGTAACAGCAGTTATCAAATGACTAAATTATTATATTTGCTCAGGTGGGCCCGAACGGGGTAGTTATCTATCGGATTGCAAAATATATCCATTTTGTTAATTAAAACTTACACATAGTGCGCGTCTAATTATAGTTAAGCCAGTCAGCGTGGTAGCCCAGGCTCACATAGCTATAGGCCACTATTGTTAAGCCGGTCGGCTTGGTAGCCAAGGCTCACATAGTCATAGGCCAACTAGTGTTAAGCCGGTCGGCGTGGTAACCAAGGCTCACATAGTCATAGGCCACTAGCGTTAAGCCGGTCGGTGTGGTAGTCCAGGCACACATAGATAGTAATACATGCGGTTCACATGGCTCTTCGGAGCAGCAGCAGTACATATGTCTTGGCGATAGATCTGCTTGTTGGGGGGTGTTTTATTCTTGTTTTGACTTGTATTGTCTCTTCTATGTCTCCTGCTTTGTGGGGGGTCATTTCATGTATGTTATATTTGCAGCAGCAATATTCTTACATCCTCACAGCAGCATGTTGTGGATGTATTGGCAGTAGCATGTCTCTGTATTTGCTCTGCCGCAGCAGCAGCAGCAGAGTTAGCAGATCTATTCCGCCAAGACCATTGTCATTGTCATGTACATTACCATGCCAATCCCTCCGAGAGTTGATAATAAATATGTATTATGCCAATTGCATATCCAATTCAAAGATATCAAATCATATCAATACAAACATCAAACTCTCAAAGATAAATCTAAGAGTAGAAGATGCATACCTGACCTTAGAAAATACATAGTATGGAGTGTAGAGACACACACCACACTACGGGCTTCTGGCTACAGAATCGCGCCTGAGCTTCTTGCAACATTTCCTTAAGTACTCAGCCCAAGACAAAGCATCCCCCGAAATGGAGACAATAACTAACAGTTCGAATTTGTATTGATCAAGCCGAATTAACACCTTTTGGGACAGATGGTAATTTGCATGGAATGACACACCCTCTACATTAATCATAATATCTCTTAACTCTTACGATCTGTATTATCTTTTAGTCTACTTTTGTAAGATTGAGACCATTGTACCACTCGCCCTGAGACTATTCAAATGATACCAAACATGACTGTAAATATTACTTGCATTCATATAGAACATTATACTATTGACCATTCTGAGTGAACCAAGTGGAGGGAGGATGGGTAAGGGGAAGGAAGGGGATAAAAAAGGAACGGATGCATATGTGAGAGAGGCGTTTTCCCGCATTTTCTCTCGGTGGGATGTGGAGACAGATTTCTGTATGTTAATGCACTGTGTGTGTATTGTCCGTCTCAGAAAATCAAAGTGTCTGAGGTTCTGTAAATAGTACAGTGTATTTACTACACCACATGCATTATTTTTATCAGTGTAGCATCTTTAGTCATTAAGACACAAGTAGCAACTTCTCCTCACTTTCGACTTTTTCAGAAAAAAGATCAGGCAGTAGATCCGTCAAAGGCGCATCAGATCTGTAGTTGCTCACGTGCTACACAAATATGCAGAGGCCATAAATACAAGCCAAAACGGCAGGAAAATGGACTGAGCACGTTCTGAAGACTGAAACCAGGATTGGAAAGACTAGACAGTTGATTAGACTGCAGGACGCGAGGAAATAAAGTGCATAATGAATCGCTGAGGTTGGGATTCGTTCCTCTGGTTATAACGTACAGAGGAAATGGCATGTGGCGTCATAAACAAACATTCCTCATTGCTCATATCAACAATCTGCATTATGTCATGCAAGCATGCTGGTCTGACTGCTCCCTAACGCTAATGACCAAAGGCTCTGCAGTGCTTATGTAGACAGAATCGAGTCCAGAGGTCCCCAACTAGGGTCGGGGGTTTTTGGGGTGGCACTAAAACTCCACGATTAGATGTGCGGGATGGGGGAGGTAAATCAGAGCGAGGACCATCCCTGGCAGGAGGATCCCAGCCTCAGCACTTTCTCTCTAGAGCCGACGGCTGTTTATGAGCTCTCACCTTCACAGCGGTCACTGCAGCAGTGAGAGTAACTTGAAGTGCAGCAGTGTTTTGGCTGTCGAGTAAGCAGCAGCATAACTGTTTTTACACTATTATAAAAAATGTTCTTGAGCCCAAATGATTGGTGAAGGATTACCGTATGTGATGGAGTATGAAGTGAAAATTCAGCTTTCATCACAGGAATAAATTACATTTTAAAATTATTAAAGTAATATAACAGTTAATTTGCAATTGTATATATACAGGTGCATCTCAAAAAATTTTAATATCATGAAAAAGGTCAATATTTTGTGTCACTCATTTCAGAAATTAAAACCCATATATTATATAGATTCATTAAACATAGAGTGAAATATTTCAAGCCTTTAATTCTTGAAATTTTTATGATTATGACTTACAGATAATGAAAACCCAAAATTCAGTGTCTCAGAAAATTAGGATATTACATAAGATCAATAAAAAAGGATATTTTAAACAGAAATGTCAGGCTTCTGAAAAGTATGTTCATTTCTATGCACTCAATACTTGGTTGGGCCTCCTTTGTTTCTTGAATTACTGCATCAGTGCGGCGTGGAATGGAGGCAATCAGCCTGTGGCACTGGTCAGGTGTAATGGAAGCCCAGGTTTCCTTGATAGCGGCCTTCAGGTCATCTGCATTGTCATCTTGCAATCTGGTGTCTCTCATCTTCCTCTTGACAATACCTCATAGATTCTCTATGGGGTTCAGGTAAGGCGAGTTTGCAGGCCAATCAAGCACAGTAACCAGCTGAACCAGCTTTCGGTACCTTTGGCAGTGTGGGCAGGTGCCAAGTCCTGCTGGAAAATGAAATCAGCATCTCCATAAAGCTTGTCAGCAGAAGGAAGCATGAAGTGCTCTAAAATTTCCTGGTAGATGGCGGCGTTGACTGTGGACTTCAGAAAACACTGTGCTGTGTGATAAAACTGCACATTTTAGAGTGGCCTTTTTATTGTGGCCAGCCTAAGGCACTCCTGTGCAATAATCATGCTGTTTAATCAGCATCTTGATATGCAACACCTGTGAGGTTGATGGATTATCTCGGCAAAGGAGAAGAGCTCATTAACAAAGATTTAGACAGATTTGTGAACAACATTTGGCCTTTTGTGTACATAGAAAAAGGCTTTAGGTCTTTGAGTTCAGCTCATGAAAAATAGTGGTAAAAACAAAAGTGTTGCGTTTATAATTTTGAAAATATTTTGAAAATATTTACATGCATATATTTATATTCATAAAATGTATATTATAAAAAATATATATTACCTCTATATAATATAAAATAACATGACATTTTTCTAAATATACACATACATATGTTTGTTATTTTAATAAATTTAAAATATGCCAGTGTACACACATTATTATGTAAAAAAAATAATACTATTTGTATGCAATTTAATCATTGACAGCACTAATTAAGATATCAGATATATTTATATATTAGTATATATATAATATCATAGTATATAATCCATATAATATATAATAAATAAAATGAAACAAATAGAATAGAAAAAGAAAAGAGAAAGCTAGTGTGAAGGCTTTTTTAAAAGCAAATAAGCAGTTAGAAACCAAATAGAAGAGCAAGTTTTAAAGGGTAAAGTGTTGGTTGTTGTTTTTTTTAATGAAAAAAATAAACCTAGTAAAGAATTAGAATAGAGAGTGCTAGTAGTTAGAGAGTCTTAACACATAATAATAATAATAATAATAATAGGATCTTATTCTCAATACATGGGTTTACAACATTCAGAATGACACTTTTATTTACCTAGTGATCACTATATTTCTAAACACTTCAAATGTGTCTGTGTTTTGAGTGTGTTTGAGTGTGAAGATGACTGCAGCAGCTCTCTGACCTACATTCCTCAAACAGCACTGGAGCAACAAACAGACCATTATATTACAGAAGCTGGGAAAAACATCCCTAAAGCGCTTTAGATCGGATATTCTCTTAATAATTAATTAATTTATCACAGTGTTAAAAGAAAAAAAGAAGCTGGAGACAGCAGAACAAAAAATTAACTGGGGTATCCCAGCTTTTCTGTGCTGCATGAATCCTCTGCAGCATGTCTGTGCATGTGCGTGCGGTGCGTCTATGTGTGTGTTTGCGTGTGTGTGTGTGGCTTTGTTCAGCAGAGGAGAACATCCTTTACAATCCTTTATGACACAGAGCCTAAGTTCAGGAACGCTTCCCCAGGAAAACTGCAGATGTGGGAGGGGGAGGACTGTCAGCTTCACAAAGAGGGGAGAAAATCAAAGCGGAGAGCACTGCAGGCAGGAGGAGGTGCGGCGGTTTGCAGAGGGATCCCAGGCTTTTCCACATCAGGAGGAAACCCTCAGGGCTGTTTCTTGCTTTCACCCCTTCTTCCTTTCACTGTATCCCTGTCACTCTGCCTTTTTCTTTTTTTTCCCCCCCCCCCACTATTATCTTGCCCCCCCCACTAACAGAAATGTACACTGCTGAGCAACCTAATCAAATATTCTCAAAATCATCTTTAAAGGCATCATTTTGACAGCTTTGTGACATATTAAAGAGATGTCAAAAAGTAAAAATGTATAAGAAGACCATTCAAAAGTTTGAGGTTGGTAAGATTTTTTAAAAATGTTTTTGAAAGCAGTCCATGTTCACTAAGGCTGAATTTATTTGATCAAAAATACAGTAATTATCATGTATCTCTATCACATATTATTGTTATATATGTAATGCAAAGGTATGATTTTGAATATAATATCATATAAATTTGTAAACACATACATACCCCATGCATGTTTTCATCCTGTGGTTGTGCTGGGGAAACCCCTCCTCTGTGCCTTGTAGGGCTGATGCATGAAGAAAGGTTTTATGAAGCAATCTATTACAAAATCTGTCTGAAAGGTTTTTATGCATTTTGTGTTTTAGGGCTTTTGTGCACAACTTTTCATGGTGGGTTTACTGTGTTGCACTCTGCCATACTGTATGCAAATACACACACACATACACAGTGCCTGTCAGCAGTGTTATGTAAGAAACGGCCTTCAGGCTTCTTAATCCTTATGCTTATGTTAGTGTCTCAGTGTGTCTGTGGGTTTCTCTCTGACAGTTTCTACAGCTTCCTCCCTGCTCACAGCCAACATACAGATTCAATGATGCATAAGAAAAATGAAGATAGTTAGTTCAAAGACAACTCTTATCGCCCGTTCACACCAAGAAACTATAACTATGAGAACAGTTTGAGAAATTATTCTAAATTTAAAAGGATAGCAGAGTCCAAACCAAAACTACACTGTAAAAAAACAATTCCCTAAAACTTATGGTAAAAAACCGGCAGCTGTGGTTGCCGGAATATTACAGTAAAAAATATGGTAGCAACATTTTAGGTTTTATGGTTTTAACTTAAATTGTTTTTCAAAAATATCGTAATTTCATTAACTGATATAATGTTAATATACCAACCTATTGAAGTAGCCTACTGAAATCTGTTTTGTACCTTTGTAATACACTGATAACCACCAAATACAGGTGGTGATGAGAAAGGCACATGATTAACCAAAGCCCATCACAAGCAGCTTTTAAATAATAACATATATAGAAGGTGCACAGTCATTCACGCAAACACTAAACACCATCATGGTAACACGCACGAAACTGAAATAATGCAAAAAACATCAATTTAACTATATTAGGTTTAACACACAACCCTAATATACAAAACGGATAATAAAAAACTAAGAAACATAGTTATTTCAACAAAAAAAAACATAAAATTTGAAATGTAACAGGGAATTCTGGGAATGTCAATTTAACGGTTATTCACTGTAAATTATACGGTCTTTTTCACATGTAATGTCTGTCTTTTTCCACTTCCAAAAACGGTATACTACAGTAGTACATGTAATGTCCAATACAGTTTTTCACCTTATATAGTTGGGGAATTTACCAATTCACGGTAATTTTTTACAGTGTATGAAAACAGCACAAAGAAATTATATCATTGGAATCACTTTCAGAATGATTTTTTTTTTCCAGCTGATGAATGATAAAACATTGACAGCCAATCAGAATACATCCTTCTTTAAAGCGCTTGAGCATTTAAAGCGACAGATGACAAAACTGCAGCTCAAGCTTATAATTATAATAAACAGATCGTTATTGTACGCCGGTGTGGGTGTTGATATTGTTATAGTTATCTTTATAGTTATGATTCTTTGTGTTAACGGGCCTTTAGTTTGATGTTTGCCATAATGGAAGTAAGGGCACCTATTATGCAAAATCCACTTTTACATGGTGTTAGGACATAAATGTGTGTTGGCAGTGTGTGACACAACCACCCTAAAATGATAAAAAATCCACCCACTCCGTATTTTTAAATCACCATTAAAACAAAACAGTCTGCCGTTTTAATTCTCTGAGCAATATGATGTCACATTGCTTTGGCCCCGCCCACGGCTGTTGACTGACAGTCCTGCATTACCGTAGTTTCCGCCCTCAGCAACTTGTCTTTGGTTGTACACTGTCCTCCATTTTCTCAGCTCTCGAGAAGCTGTAATGTCAACAATGTCTAGTAAGCAATCCCGGTCTTTGTTGGAGTCAGGCTTAACATACGAATCATCAT
This sequence comes from Sinocyclocheilus anophthalmus, assembly GCA_018155175.1. Taxonomy (NCBI): domain Eukaryota; kingdom Metazoa; phylum Chordata; class Actinopteri; order Cypriniformes; family Cyprinidae; genus Sinocyclocheilus; species Sinocyclocheilus anophthalmus. The sequence continues at coordinate 117,969 of JADLZN010010218.1, read as the reverse complement.
TTTTCTCCAATATCTGAAGCCATGAGGAACACAGGGGTTACTTTCTATTTTTAAATAAGGTAAGCACATCAAAATCTACCTAAATACATTTATATCCTGATCATTATTTCCGAAAGACCACTTTGTGACATGTCTGTCGTCTCTTATACATAATTAGTTAAGTTTTTAACAGTGTTTGGTGGCGTATGTTATTCAAAGTATTTTAATGATCAGCACTGAGATTGGTGAGATTAGTTCGTGTCACGCTTCCCTCCTTTTCCCCTTTCCTCCTGTTTGTTCGGTGACAACTAGCAAAACGGCCGGTCGCGCAGCTAGGTGTATTGAGCCTCTGTAACATCGAGCCGTTTCGTCCCACTTTCGGTGTGTTTGGCTTCCCTAATGTAATATGGAAAACGTCGTTATGTTGTTCTACCGGCTGTTTATTGTTGTAGGTATGCAAAGCAGAGACTTATAAGCGACGCCTTCTTCTGGAGATGGGGCGGGAATATGCAGCTCATTTGCATTTAAAGTGATACGCACCAAAACAGCTCTTTTTTAGACATGCCACAAAAATGACATGACCATTTTCAATATGTTATATTAAATAATCTGTGGGGTATTTTGAGCTTAAACTTCACAGACACATTCTGGGGAGAGGGGGCACCCAAGACCAATATTACATCTTGTCAAAAGGGGAATAATAGGTGCCTTTTAAATTCCTACTTTATAAAGGGGTAGTTCACCCAAAAAATGAAAACTGTCATCAATTATTCACCCTCATGTCGTTCCAAACCTCTATGACTTTCTTTCTTCTGTAGACCACAAAATAAATTATTTTGAAGAATGTTGGTAACCAAACAGTATCAAGTCCCATTGACTTCAATAGTAATTTTTGTCAATAGGGAAGTCAATGGTGCCCAAAACCATTTAGCTACCAACATTCTTCAAAATATCTTCTTTGGGTAAATTTGAGCATTACTGTCTCTTTAAGTGTGTCTTTAAGTGTCCAAATATTCAAGCACAGCAGATGAGTGGCATACAGGTGCAGATATATAGGAATTTGATGTCAGATTCAGAGGACTGTATCTGTATCTCTTATCTTATATACATTTTCTCATGTAGCTGGATGTCATCATAATACAAAAGAAACAGGCAGTTTTGCAATAGAAAGCTTCAGAAACACTGATCTGATATCAGACAGGAGGAAGTCATTACCACAGGAACAGCTGTTAAAGGTTACTGTGATATTTCATCAAGGGATGTTGCACATAAATTGCAACAATAAATGTGGCCGACTCAGTCTAGATGAGATGTTGAGATCACATGACTAGCCAAATGCTACTGATTTTATTGAGGTGACCTCCATATGTTACAATTACCGTAATTACGAGTGAAAAAACTGCCATCTGTAACCAAAAACAGGATGCGGCACCTGTAATAATCGATTAAATCCATAGAACGCTCCATTAAAAGACCTTTCAGCCAATAGATAAAGCGCTGCAAGAAACACTGATGTGATCTGCAACATACTTGTGGTGCATTATGTGACAAAAATGTAGTTATGCCCACCAACGAACTAGTGTTTTTTCACATTTCTTACATGACATCCTCATACTTTGCAATGAACCACTTATTTCCTCTTAGTGACCAACAACTTTAAAACCACTGATATGGATTGCCTCAAAGACTAAAAGAAGCCATTCATTTTTACCCATTTAAAATGTGTTACACAGCTTTTCTATACTCAGAGTTAGGGCTGGACAATATCTCAAAATAAAATCATTAGCCCCTTTTACAAAAACGGTCTTTACTGGTAAATTACAGTTCATGTGTGAACAGGACATTTTCAAAAAGTATCAGAAGTGTAAAAAAAAAAAAAAAAAAAAAAACAAAAAAAAAACAAAAAAAAAAACAAAAAAAAACAAAAAAAAAAAAAAACTTACCAGACTAACTACCGGTAATGTGCTCTGTGTGAACGCAGAACGAGATTACCGGTAAAAGCACGTATAAGAGTTCAGAACGCGCTGACGTAAGACCATCAACACTGGGCCAATCATAACATTCCGAGGCAGATGACGCATTTACTCTGTGCTGTTTACGGAAGCGAAAGAAATGTCTAAAGTCGTCTAATACGATTTCTCTGGGCCAAAAGGAGCTGTGTAAATGTGAACATTTGACACAAAAATTAAAACATCAACAAAAACACTGACCACATATACCTCTCCATTTAACGGCGGCCGTTTAGAGGTCATTTCTAGTTAATGATGTCACTGAATTTACCGGTATTTTGAAGCTGATGTGTGATGATGCAGCTTTACCGGTAAAAAGACGCAACGTCTTAGCCTGAGTGAACAGTGCTTTTTTTGTTTACCGGTAAAGTCCTTCCAGTAATTTTAGGGCAATTTACTGGTGAGAAATTGGCTTTAATGTGATTATCAAATTGCAAAGTCTGCGATGTTTATTTGGATTGATTTGAGACACTTGTAGCGTCTGGACCAATCAAACACACAATATATATTTTGTTAGCTATATTTAACAAATACTCTGTAACACCCCTCAGTTAACAAGCCATATGAGGACCTATGGACCCTTCCCCCGAAATGCGTCTTAACACCTCAGAAAGACACCAGGTTCCATGGCAACCACGGCTGATAACACTGGTTTTATTGCTCAAAGGAATGCAAGAGAGAAACTCTCACTGCATTTTCCATAGGAAGAGACACACTGCACAGTAGAAATTGACTTTTCTACTAATTAATTCATAGGAAAACCTTTCTTTGAATGAACACACATATCCTTGAGGTCATTGTGTATGTTGTCTTTGATATTTTTAGACTATTTTATGCATGCTTATGATATAACCACTCATTCATGTAACCTTACATATACCATGTTTAGTATCTATGAATTCGCCTTCTGATGATCTAAACGAGCGTGTATATTATATGTTGGTACATAGGCAATATATTAGTGTCCTGAGAATCTTTAGTAATTTCGATTCAAGTTCCATTTGCAAATTACCATGCTCTCGCACAAAGGGTCGTAAAACCCTCCAGCAATTGCAACCTCCCACTTTGGATCTCAGCTGTATCATGAGAAAAGACCTTATACTTTGGAGGCGTGAATATGCATCAGACTTAAAGGCCTCACACTTATGTGTTAACGTCTAGTCGGTGGTCGGTTAGATTCTAAAGTGAAGAAATGAGCTAGCACGCTTCTGTCCCAAATCCGCTAAGTTTGTGCCAGGCTTTGGCCTTGACTTTTCCATTCACCAAGATTCTCTGACTCAAACTGGTTCTTTTTCATCAACCAACTTCAGCAAAGATCAATTTGAGCCTTCAGATTGCATCAGGACTTTCTTTCAGACAGACAAGACGTGCAAGTATCAAAGTTTGTTTTATTAATTGATACATTAGGTATTATTTGTACCTTTTTACAAAGGTGTGTTGAACTAAGAATCTGATGTTCCCTTCAAGCTGTAAATCTGCTGAATATCAAATGATACCATAGCTTCATATTTTTATTTCTCCGCTCTTTACTGCTTAAGCTTTAACCCTTTCCATACCAACTGAATGGTGTGTGCTGTGGGTGTGTGTTTGTGTGTGTGTATGTGTATGTTAGACCCGTTTAAGTGTTTATGTAGTATGTTGGACTAGTTTAAGTGTTTATGTAGTTTATAAAGTCTTATTTGTATCACACTTGACGTGGTTCATTTTTTGCTTATAACTGGAGTCACTTAATAATGCAGATTTATGCTTCAAGCTTTTGTAGAATTGTACAGTAATGAAGTTATTTCCCTTAACCAGGAAATAACGTTCTTAGAATTGACAAGACAGTTGACCCCTGAGAGTTCAAGTAAATATCTACAGCGGATCTAAATGTTTATAATTCTAAACTAAGTAGTCATTTTCCCCATGAGCTGATCGCTCACACTGAAACACGTATCATAGCTTCACTGTCAAATGAATACACAGGGCCAAGATTCACTCCTGAACATCACATTTCATCGGCTTTATATCCAGATAGTATTTCTAATTAATATGTAACTAAAATATGTTATCGATGATAATTATATATTAATATAATATAAATATATTAACAATAATAAAAATCATTACATTAATAATTATTTTTATAGTCATGTAGGAAGTCAACTTTTTTTTTTTTTTATGCGTTACTGACCAAAACAAAGGTACTGAATAAAATGCGATTTTTTCCGGTTGTTGTTGTTATTATTAATAATATTATTGTTTTCAATGGAGATCCATACCCCTATAAAATTCTATTTTTCAGTTAGTATTATTAATATTATTTTCTTCAATGGAGATCCACACCTTTTGAAAAAAAAATCACCCTAGTTATTGTAAAATGATTGTTTCCAAATTGAGTTGTTCAAGTCATCTTGTGTTTAAGTAATATTTTTCATAACAAAATATATCAAAGGAAAACTGAGACATTTTAAGGTTCTAGATTTTGAAATGTTATACAAAGCCACTTCAGTGAAAAAAACTGTGGTGTGAACATGCAGGAGGCGGTTTCTGCATTGTTTTGTGTAATCTGATAGTGTTTTGGGTTCAGTGTTGTTGGGCGGTGGAGGGTGAGGCCAGTAAATCCTGCTCTCCTCTTACTGCTACGGCACCAGCGCTGCCTCATTTTCACGTGAAATATTGATACACCTAATTTAACTCCAGAGGCAGCTCAGATGTCAAAATGTGCGGGTCTGGCGAGTGAGAATCTCTCCTGCGTCTTGGGTGGGCGGCAGTTAAGACTAGGAGCTTTGCATTATGCAGGTCGATTCTGAAGAAAATCACCGATATCCGCATAAATATCTGAAGCTGAGAGAACCCAGGTGTAAAACGACTCTCGAGAAAACTTCTAGAGGAGCCGGTTGATTGGGTTATTAAATGTTTGATGGCTTCGTCTCAACAGGAAGCTGTAATTTAGCTGGAACACAGGTGGTCTAGTGCGGTCACTGATCTATCTGAGCTCCATCAGGATGGATGAGACTGAGAAGAAAACCCTGACCTTACCTCACTTAACGGACACACAATGGTTTGAGAAGGAACAACAGAACAAGAATGGTAGTCGTAAAGTACATGGTCACTTTATTTGATGAAAATATTAAAACAGTAGCATGTACAACTTGGAATGAATGCAAACTGAAGAGTGGAGTGCAAACTCCCGCAGCAGAAGCGGTGCAGGGGAGAATTCACTGAAACAGAGGACAGAAAAGTGAAGGCTCAGCCACACTCCTCCAAACATCCCTCCATCATCTCCATCCTGGTGCGAGACGGCCATCCCGAAAAAGAAAGTCATTAAAACAAAACTAAACAATAGAAAAAAAACAAAATCATGCCAAACAGTTTCTACTTTTTGTTGTTGTTTGAATTTTTTTCTTGTTTTTGATTTTTACTTTTTTATCCCCCACAATACATTAAAGCCCCATTTCTTTCTTTCTACTTGTGGTTCCTCTTAAATTACAAAACCCCACAATAAAACACTTCAGTGGACTCAGCACGCTCTGATTGGCTGGAGAATGAGCTCCGGGCTCAAGCTGCATGCATGAAGAACAGAAAAAACGAGAGAACAAAAGGAGGATGGCCAGCCCAAACATTATCAAGAGCAGATGGAACTTAAGGAGTTCACCAAATGCTGTTTTTCTTCAGTTTGAAGGTAGTTACAGGTTATTTTTCTCGAATAACTGATGCTAGACTGATCTTTGGGGACAGGATCACTAACCATTTCATGCAGATATTGAACTTTTTCCATTATTTTCTGTGTGGACAGAAGGATACTTTATTTTAACATTCAATTATTTTTAACCAGAAACATTATGAATAAATAAACTTTTTTTTTTCCAAGAGGTAAGTAAAACATTTGACTGATTTTTTCTTAGAGGGCACAGCAGGAGGAGGCGGTTTCACTTTGCGGTCATCATCTGTACAAATTCTGAGAGGAGAGATGGAGAGAAAATTAGATTAGGCAGTTGCTTTTGGCCGAATGCCACGCTGTGCAGCCAGCTGCTAAATTGTTCAATGGTTTATACATTTTTTAATCAAGAGGTGAAGGCAGAATTCACATGGTAATTAGCGTCCCATTTCCGAATGGCTTTCATATGCGTCTAATCAAGAGGCTCCGTTTTCAGCAAAACAAAAAGGGGCCTTTAACACATACACTCTGTACAAATATGGTGCATTCTGGGAAATGTGAGCCATTTTTGATGCAGATAAATTAATAGTAAAAGACACTGTGGGTCATTCCAACATGGACATGAATAAAGTACCAGAGATGAGAATCTAATGGAATTTAAGACTCTGAACTGACCAATTCACTGAGTGAATGAATCATTAAGACTGATTCGAGTCTTTTTGACCATTTGTCAGAAAAATTGATTGATTCTGTTGTTTTTGTGTAAATATTTTTTTTCAATAATAATACTTACTACATCATCTTTATGTGATATATTTGTTGAAGTAAAATAGTTGAGTTACCAGATGGTGCCTTTGAGATAAAAAGACGACTAAATGGAGAAAAAGTGGGCACTGAAAAGTAAGCAACTTACCTTCATAGTTCACCTGACCATCACCATCTATGTCGGCTTCTCTGATCATCTCATCAACCTCTTCATCTGTCAGCTTCTCGCCGAGGTTTGTCATGACGTGACGCAACTCTGCAGCACTGATGTAGCCATTACCATCCTGAAGAGAAAAACTGAATGTCAGCCAGAGTCAATTTTGCCTGTAATAAACAGCCAAGTGAAGTAGTTACAGCTCAAACATACCTTGTCAAATACCCGAAAAGCCTCGCGAATCTCTTCCTCGCTGTCTGTGTCCTTCATTTTCCTGGCCATCATCGTCAAGAACTCTGGGAAATCTATGGTTCCATTTCCTAAGAAAATGGGAAGTGAGATTTTCTTGAAAACAAAAGTATGGACAGAAACATTCACCTCAGATACACTCAGATAATAAACCAGTTCCACATTAGATTAACAAAATAAAAAATGATGACTTTACATCTCACAGTTGCGACATTACATCTTAAAATTGCGAGAAATAACCAACTTTAAATGAATATTTCTCATAAACGTGACCATTTCTTACGATGTGTTTTTTTTTCTAATAATTACAACTTTAATTTAGACTTTATATCAAACTTGAAACTTTACCTCACCTCTAAGGTATAAAAGGTATTCATATTTAAGTTAAAGGGCCAGCTTTACAAAATAGGACAAATTAGCGCAAGACCCCAAATCGCATAAAAGCACCAATGGGAGTGGAAAGTTCTGCTGTTGATCTGCTGAAATGCCACTCTCTCGTGTACACGCGTACGGTTTATAAAAATTTAAATTAACACCTACTTGTTCTTCACAACAATGCACGCTTCACTTCGAATGCTGAATTAACCCCTCAGAGCTGTGTGGAGCACTTTTTATGATGGATGAATGCACTTTTTTGGGCTTCAAAATCTTAAATCCCATTTACTGCCATTATAAATCTTGAAAGAGCAAGGACATTTTTACACACTATAACTCGATGATCATCAAGGGAAGAAAGTAATATACACCTAGGACCTTGCTGTCTATGGGAGGGTCAGAGAGCTCTCGGAATTCATCAAACATATCTGGCCCAAAGTCTACTAAAATTGTAGCAAAAGACATTTCTCTTATGTTTGTCGATGAACACCTCCCCACCCCATATTCCCGGGGTCATCCGCCAGGGAAGCTCTCCAAGCGTAAACCGCAAGTCGTCCCCAGGACACTCAGTTTACCAATGAGTCATCAAAGGGAAGAGGTGGGGATTCGCTAAGAGAGATCATGTGACTCACTTTGGATTAGCAGGGGATGATAGTCCTCGAGGGACAGCTGTGAAAAATAAAAGCCGAGAGGGTGACTGTGATCTAAGAGACACGGCTAGATCCCTACAGCTGGCACAGACAGACTAGCCGCAGCTGACCATAAAAGAGCTAAACCACGTTTAACATTCTCTGAGGTCAGAAATAGGTCAAGCGTGCAGTAATAAAGACCAGGCTGGATTACCAACTGGATGTGTGGAGCCACTGGTCTAGGATGAGCCAGCATAAAAGGGACATTGAGCTTTGACTCTGGGTTGAAAGCTACGGTCCTATGGGTTGGAGCAGATGGTGATTTAATGGTGTGTGGTGTAATATAGTAAGACAACCTGAGAGTAAAACCTCCTATTCAATGATCAACGAGCCACATTCCTAGCATGGCAGATAAAAATGCAAGACCTTTGATCACTACAGGATGTTGAGTCATATTAGCGCAGGCTTTCACAGGTACTTAAGGGAAACGCAATGCATTACTAGAAGGACCACTCAGCAACACACAATTGTGCTGAAATCAGCCATTTCCAGGTCACTTCCAGTGTCGATTCTCAAAATAAGTTCTTCCCCAGTTTCCTGGCAACTAAATTCGATAAGTGTGTGGGAACGAGATGACGAATGCAAAGAGTGGATTATGCAATTACTTTTATTTTACACTACTCGCATTATTGCCGTCTGACCTAGATAGACCCACAGGGCTATCGATGCGCTGATCGAAGAAAACCGACAGAACGGCTCACAATCTGACAGGCTTCAGGAGTCTAGCGGCCTCCCGATCCTCCCACACCATCTTGGCTTGTGACGCGGCTGTCTGTCTGTGGCGTCTGTGACAGGAGGCTGATTGGAGAATTTTCAGGTGTCACTCTTTGCTGAGAGAGTGCTGAGCGAGTGGATCGTCGCACCATTGGACGCTATGTCACAGCAATGAGATTAAATGGTCTCACAGACAGGCTGTACTTACTCCAATGACAGGCGTGTGAAAGAAACCCCCCCCCCCTGAAAACTCGTCTTTTCAACAGCATCTATAAATTAAAGGGGTGGGGTGTTATTTTTCACAAGACTTGCTATGCCAGTTTAATATGCTGAGACAACTGGTTAAATGACAAAGAAACATCGTGCATAAGAAAAATTTTAATTGTTTTACAAATAGAGTTTAAAACATGTCATGACTTTGAAAAACATTTTCAAGAAAACTTTTAGTCTAATGACTCTAATCTACATTTCATGAAATGTCATGTGGTGTAACCAAGCAACAAGTCCTTTTATTTCCAAATGTAAATATTATTTTCAAAAAAAAAGTTTAGTTATGTAAAATTCTCTCACATACCATAAATTATTAATTCATACATAAAAAGGTTTTGTGGTGTCGCACCGCATGACACATAACATTTTTCAACCTAAACCAACCTTGACTTGATATAAATGGGTCAAATTATCTGGAGATTTATAGACTTTGACAGTTCAATACGTACCTCTGTTTTTAACCGTTTTCGGTTCAGTTCGGTTCTGATAGCTTGGCACATCAGAGTGTTGTTTTGCAACAAATTAACAACAAAAAACTTGTGTAAACCTCTGCACACTGGAAAATCATGGATTATTATATGTCTGCTTAACATTTCTTTTGAGAGAGGTATTATTTTTTTTCTAATTAGTACCCAAAATAGGATGGACTGGCAATTATTGAGCGCTATAAACACATGTAATGCGTGTTTCATTCGTACTGGATGCCAGAGGGCGCCCTCGCGCAGAAAATCCACATATGCATCACAGAAGTAAGTGACACTGATGACGTTCCAGGAAATCCCTAATATGAATAAAGACAACGCTATCGCTGTAACTTAATAAAAACAAGATATAACGTTAAACATTTTGAATGATGAAATGTAAGGACAATAAACACTCGGCCTGCGGAAGATAGAGGGTTTATTTGTGTTCTAAGCCAATCTGGTATTTTCATAATGATTAAGGTATATTTGTAAGCCATTTCTAATCGGACCATAGCCTTTATTTACAGTATAGAATATATTTTCTGCTATTCTGTGATAAGAAGCCACATTAGATCACAAAAGGAAGTTATTTCAAACACTCGACTGATGTTGTGTAGTAAAAACGAAAGGCTTTAGAAAGGCCTATCAATGCATGTCATTACAAGGGAAGACGCTCGGTGTGTGTTTTTCAAATATAAGCGGGGAGGCATTTCCTCATCTCAGCACGTGAACTCACGGACACACACACAGATTCTGAGAGAAATAAAACACATGGATATTATTTAAATGCAAAACCAAGTGCGTATTGAACCGTGGATGTCATACCGAACGGTTCGATATTATATTGAGAATTGTGACATCCCTAATAGATAGATAGATATTAATAAGCCGTTTTATTGATACATTTATTTTCTAAGAAATAATAATGGAAGATCTTGCCAAACTACATAAGGTTTTCTACATTATGATATCGGTTGCATCACCCTAAGAATTTTTTACTTGATGCCGCTTTGTAAATTGCATTTATAATCGTATCTTTAAATAAATCACTGACCCAATTATAAATAATCCATTCGTAGACTGATTTCCTGAACAAACATTCTCTGTTTGTCTGAGCAATCTGACACAACAAACACCAACACTAGTTCAACCCATAGTATGAGTTTGTGAAGAGTGTCCTTTAAGATATTTTGTTCAAATTTCGAAAGAAACCAGTGATCAATTTCATTCAACTGTGATTTATTGGTACTTCAAAGCCACTCACCATCAGCGTCCACCTCATTGATCATGTCCTGCAGCTCTGCCTCCGTGGGGTTCTGACCCAGCGACCGCATCACTGTGCCCAGCTCTTTGGTCGTGATGGTGCCGTCACCATCCTTGTCGAATAAGGAGAAAGCCTCCTTGAACTCTGAGATAAGAAAAGGGCGGTAGCTGTATTTAGTGTCTGTTTCAAAATACACTAATCAAAGTGATCTGATTACATTCATGCACTCTCACCTGCAATCTGCTCCTCTGTTAACTGGTCGGCCTAGAAATCAAAAAGAAAAAAATGCTGGTTACTAATTAGAGACAGGCAAAAAAAACATTTCTGTTTAAGTATTTAAAAAAATAATGTAATGCATCTCAATACACCAAGAAGAGTCTGATCATTTGCCATTAAAAAAAAACAAAAAAACACTGATAATGTGACACTTGTAGCATGAAGTATACTCTTAAAAAGGTTCTTTATTGGCATCAGTGGATCCATTGAGAACTTTTAAGAACTATGGAACCTTTCCATTAAGATTCTTTAAAGTGGAAAAGGAAAAAGGCTTCACACTAAGAAAAAAATTTTCTTTTTAGGAACCGGTCACTGAAAGGTTCTTAGGAGAACCCGAAATGGTTCTGCCATTGAAGGTTTTCGGAACCATTTTTGGTTCCCAAAAGAACATTTCAGTGAGCAGTTCTTAAAAGAACCATTTCAATAACTCAAAGAAACTTTTTCCACTATAAAGAACCTTCTGTGCATCTGAAAGGTTCTACACTCTTACAAATAAAGGTTCCAACAGGGGGGTTTCGCAGCGATGCCATAGAAGAACCATTTTTGGTTCCTCAAAGAACCTTTCAGTGAACAGTTATTAAAAGAAAAAAATGTAAAGAACCTTTTATGCATCGGAAAGGTACTATGGGTGTTAAAGGTTCTTCATGGAACCATCAATGCCAATAAAGAACCTTTATTTTTTTAAGAGTAAACATTTTGTGTTTAAACTTCATGTGACATCCAAACAAAAGCACTTTAGTTCATACAGTGGCATCAGATTACAGGACACTGACCAACAACAACCTAGGCCTTTGGTTAACAGCGAGGAGAGAAAAGCTTGTTGTATGAGTCTCAAGAGCTTGCTAAAGTGGATGAGAGCTGCTAGGAAAACAAATAGCCCACATTATGAAGGGGAGGAGTGGGGCTAATGGGCCAAAGACAGAGGAACACACAACCATCACTTCAATCACACTAATGAATTATTCTACTTCCTTTCTGCATTAAGCAGCCATACTCACATGATATGACATAACATGCAGCTGAGATCATCGACTTAAGAGCCTTTCTAATGCACACGCACTGGATCCAATAGTTCCAGCAGTTGAGTCACTGGCAGATATAATGAAGAAAGAGCACTGGTTTGTTGGATAAGTGGGTCTTCCTGCTGCCAGCTGTACGGCTCATTTCATTCCTCATTCATGCCCATGTGCCCAGTACCCAGGCAACCCCCATCACCCCTTCCCAAAGCTCATCCTGGCCCTGGGGGATGGGCCGCTGCAGCAGAGGAACAGACGCAGCTGCTCTGGGACTCCATGACATCCAGCGTGAGCCACGGAAGACTGTCTGAATCGCTTCTCTTTTATAATGGCCAATAAATGGAAAGTAGTGGTTGTAGGTCGATAAAGATATCACAAACACGCACATTTAAGCAGGTGCTCTGAGACCCGACAATTCCCGAAATGTTCAACAACATGCTGCTTTTTCTTACAACAGTGTTCAGCGTAACTCAGCACCCCCTAATAGTTAGGCGGTAGAAGTGGAAATGATAGTACCTTTCTTAAGGGGGGTTTTTAGTTGCCGTGCAGTGTCTTGAATAATAGTATATATATATATATATATTAATATTACAGATATATCGGACCAGGCCAAGTTCTGCAAATATGGCTGTTGTATCAGTTGTTGCCATAGCATGTGCTAATTCCCTTTTCTAAAACCACAATTCATACTCAAAACTTTTTCATAATTACGTTGTCAAAATTGTTGTCTGTAATTTGTATACATTACATGTATAATTATATCAATGTTTTTTATTCCATAGGAAATTTAAAATATAATCGCCATACAATTAGCGACAATACATTCATTTCTCATAATTTCAGTTTGTCAAAAGCGTCTCGTATAGTAATTTGTACCTTACATAGATGAATGCATACGCACAATGTTTATTTGATATTAAATTAAATAAATATTACTTACCCCACACAATTTAGTGACCCATTATAAAACTTTCATACATTTCTCATAAGTTGATGTCAAAATTGTTTTCTGTAATTTTCATACATATACATATATTAATTAAAAAAAAAATTTATTTCAATATTACATTTAAATATTATTTACCCACCCAATTTTTATTTTATTTTACATTTTATTAAATTTTTCATACACTTTTTTCAGTTGTGTCGTAATTGTTGTCTGTAAATTTCACAGACTTACAATTGTATTAAACATCATTACACACACAATTTAGTGACAATTACACTTTTTATTACAATTGTTCTGTAAGTTTTACACATGTACATATATTTATAACTTTATAAATTGTTTATTGCAATAATAAATTATGTACCACACATTACGTACACATACAATTTTTCATCCTTTTCAATTTATGTCAACATTTTCTGTAATTTTTGTAAAAGAATGAGGCCAAGTTGGCTCTATGTAAAACAAATATTGGAAATCGTATTGGTCTCAGTTGTAAAACATAGGCTAATTAAACTATTTCAGCATCAAATTAATAATTACTGCTAATTAAAAATGACCTAATTACTGCATCTCTAATAGCAACATATTGAGCATTTACAGAAAATCTGATCATAAAATCAAGAAGTAAACCAAACGGAGTGAAATTTGAACTGCTCCTCCTCTATTTTCTATCGCACACCTGAATACTAAAGGATCTCTTCAACTCCTACAGAAACCGCAAGACCGAATCACTCCAGCTGTACTTACTGTGCAGTGACACTACTGTCACCCATCTGCATTGAGATGTGTTCATCTGAAGCGCTGTTCTACCGCTTATTAAAAATGTTCAGGCTAATGAATGTAGGTCAGTATACACACACTACAGCATAATCCTGAGCTACATGTTAGGTCCACAATCTATTTCTATATCTAAGACTTTTTTCCCCATCGAGTTTTTAGGGCACCGTATCATTATGCATTAGACTTTCTTCTTTTTAATCTCTCCACTTACAGTGACTAGTCCCCCTGTATCTTATCTCAGAGGCTTGCGTCCCCATCTCACTATTAGAACACACACAAACCCAATACAGAGATCAAATCAATGACAATAAACCAAACTCATATCTACTGCCAGTCCAGAAACATTAAACCATACGCACAAAAGCCCAGAGGAAAATGTTATTGCTCAGAGTTCACTCTTTCACAGTTTAGAAGACTACACTCTAAAAAATGCTGGGTTAAATACAACCCAGTGCTGGGTACAATAGGGACAAACCCAGCAATTGGGTTGTTTTGACCAGCGGTTGGGTCAATGTTTAACCCAACCTTCTGGGTCGTAACCCAACCAGCCGGGTCACATACAAACAAGCAATTGCTGGGTTGTTCCCATTTTACAGCAGCATTGGGTTGGATTTAACCCAGCATTTTCGTAGAGTGTAACGGAGACTCTCTCTTAGATTCCCCCTTTTTGGAGAGAAATACAATATGGACACAATGACACAACTGTTGACATACAGTGCAAGTATAAAGCTATTAAAATAACACAAACAGTAGCCCCTCAGATAACATTCTTAGATCTTGGAAGAATTAATGAGAAAATTTCAATGTTCAATCAATGACATTTGCCATTTCTGTGTAACTTCATATGAAATTTACCAGCAATGTCCGAATGTGAAAATTGTTTCAACAATTTTTTGGGGTCTAGGACGACAAGATCCACGAGCTTAAAAAATCTCTTTGCTGCTTACTGAAAAAAATGATTAATTGAATTTACTAAATTTTTTTAAGGTAAGTGGTTGCACTTAATTTATTTTAGTTACATTTAAATAAACAAATTTAGTTGGCTAACTTTCAACATATATAATACCCTCTATATATTTGTAAATGTAGCTAAAATAAATTTTTTGCAACCACTTACCTTAAAAATGTAGTATAATTTTTTTTCCACTGTTACACTCTAATAAATGCTGGGTTAAATACAACCCAGTGCTGGGTTAATTAGGGACAAAACCCAGCTATTGGGTTGTTTTGACCCCAGCGGTTGGGTTAAATGTTTAAACCAATTTCGGTGTACCGCCAACCCCCAATGGGGTCAAAAACACCAAAAAAAATTCGCTGGGTTTGTCCTATTTTACCCTAGCACTGGTTTGTTTTAACCCAGCATTTTCTAGTAGTGTAAGAGAACAAATACTGAGATATAAAGATACATAACTAATGACTTCCCGGTTCTGCAGGGAAGCTAAAAAAAACCTCCAACAGGTTTTGGTTTACTAGGATGGACCACAACTACATCACACACACGAAACGCCGAACAACACCTCTCAGATTCAACAAACAAAAAAAGCCAGAAGACAGACATTTCACACGGACAAACACCTTTCTATATGCATAAGCTACAGTGATACAGACCAAAATACAGGAAACTGGGCGCCCATTACCAAAAGCCTACACCCTTTCAGTCCACGCAACATTGTGGTTTGGTTCAAATACAACTGCCTGTCATTAGTTGACGGCCATGTTAAATTGTGTAAAGTGGTTTTAGATGGGAACCGCTGGCCCTGCTGGTGTAAAATTCAGTCTTTGGAGAGGTGTTTTTTATAAGGGACGGTAGATGACGCGCGAACACGCCGCTTGTGGAGCCACATCCTCTACCTCCTCATCTCAGACACATCGACGGTAATCTTCTTCATGTCCCATCCATCATATTTCACGAATATTAGCATAAACATCCTTATCATGCCAACCTACTGACCCTCTACACCCCAGATATGGGCATAAGCAGTCTGTCTAATTAAAATATATCTATATAAAATATCACAAGTACAGGTTTCAGTGTGATGTCATGTTGATCTACATTTTTTTTTTATCATGTAGTAAGATATAAAGAAAAAAGAATAACATATGGGATGCATTCCACATCATTTGATGTGTGTAACCCGTATGTAAGATAAAGGATGTAAGAATTGCGCAGTTGTAGATTCAGGCTTCCCTCTTGAACTATAGCAGGTAACTAAATAAAGCGCAATGTTTTAAAACATGCGTATCGTTGAAGTAAATTATCGCGATAAGTTAACGTAACGTTACATCTGTATAACTGCAACGCTTATATTAAAAGCATATTTCTTATCCAACTAGGCTAATTTGATGCGAACGCACTTGTTGAGACTGTGTCTGGCCGAGTAATGCGTTAATAGTATATGAAATAAATGATTACGTACCATGATTGTGAGGAATAAAGCGTGATAATCTCCAGACTAGGCTAATCGCAGGTCTCTCCGGGATGAGCGTACACTGGAGCGGCTCTGGCTGTGGACTCGGCGAGAAGCGCACATGTATTCATCCGCCGCTCACTTCCTGACTCAGCGCGTGCGGAGCGGCCCTCAGCCAATCAGACGCGCCGTTAGAGCGCAGGCAGACCGATGCAGTAAACAGTGGGCATGTTCTTTCTGAAATATTTCAGCATTAAGGTGATGGAATAATACAAGTCTGTGCCAAACAATACATCTTTGCACAATAGTAGCATGCCCTGGCCCCTGGTCTGGAGAATGTGAAGATCTGATTGCTCATTTTGTGATTTTGTGTCATAGATGAATTAATTATGCATTGTCCAGTCTGAGGCACCTAATTAATGCAGTCTATTTATACACATAATTTTGTAACCCAGAAGAGGAACAGTAATTTCCCCACTGAAAAATGTATTTGGGGCATTTTCATATATATAGCTAAACAAAGCTGCATTGTATTACATAATAATAATAATAATAAAAACAATTAATGCTGCTCCATGATTAAGGATATTAATAACTACTGCTGATTTTTTTTTACTCACTTAATTGCTCATTTTGTTCAGGTCATTGCCAGCGATTAATGAATTATCCAGAAGAGGTCTGTGGAACCTCATTATTAGATTATTAATAACACAAAAACACCAAAGCTAATTTAGGGGCTATGTTTATGTCTGTGTATCAGAATATGATTCTGTGGTTTGGAGCATCTTTTATTAAATCCAGCACAAGTTAGGCAATGCCATTATTAGATCATTATTAAATAAACACTACTCCTCCTACTGCTTTTATGAAGAACGGGCTCTTCGTGAACTCAAGTGATGTGTGGCACTAGTTTCTCCAGGCGGAAGGATACGCGTGGATTTCCCTCCGCTTGAGAATTCACGGCGTCGGTTTGTTACAGAGCAGCTGATTGGTTGACTCGGACCTGCAATATTGTACACAATGTTAAGGGGGGCATTACTGGCCGCCCTGGACCTGCAATGCACCAGGCAACGGTGTATAAAAGAAATCCCATCAAGGTGTTCATAGTAAAACTTAAAAATAAAAAAAAGTAAAGTCATTGAATTATACTATGTTAGTATTTGGCTACATTTACTTGTATTGTACCACACTGCAGTACATTCTCTATAAAGAAAAGAGGAAGTGCATCAGGTTTTACCCACAGAGAATCTTCAGCACTTTCTATTGGCTCATGTATAACCATGAACAAATCACCCATAGGCCACCACTCAACACACACACATTATTTAATAATTACATCATTTTATATATAATATATATATATAGAGATCTCCTTATATAAATGAAATAATTCTTAAATAAAATGAAATAATTACAATCCTACTTTCTGACTCTATATTTATTGTTTTTATTTATATTTTATCTCTAATACAAGTAACTATGTGCTACACAGTAACTTCATCACTACATCCCACCCCTTATTATTTAATTTATTAAGCAAGTGTTAGTTTACAGTAATGAAACTGTATTAGTTAATACTGTATGTTATTTGATTAAAATTGTCCCCAAGATCCAGGACTTGCTTCTAACCTGCCGTGGCCGTGTGTTACCTCCCATAACAATGTCCAAACATGACACCTAGTGTCCTTAAGTGTGGAAGATCACAGATGGACCGGCTTCGGAGTTCTTTTACTAACCTGTATAATGTCTTGTATGAGGCCCGTCATGAAGAAGCTTAGCCTCAGTGACACTGTCAAGTGGTCTGCATGCAGCTTTCGGTCTACGCGAGCTAGTCTGTGATTGCTGTGACTGATTTAAGGAGTGCAGCACGGATCCTGTGAAGGGCCGCAGACTGACTGCTTTCTGCTGACTGCAGACTTTCATTAGTTGCTCCTTTACATCAAGGAAGCATTTCCATCACCCTCTTCATGGCGCTCTGCAGAGGTCAATGAAGAACGAAGGCTTCAAAATAGGACTTAAAAGGAGGAAAACATTCTTCTTGGTGGATTTTATAAACATTTTATATACAATAGCACTTCTAATAATGCAATAATCTATAATAATGTATTCACACCTTTGCAAAAAACGAGCTGAAGGGATACAGCATGTGTGATGAGGTTGTTTTAAATAATTAAGGGAAACAGAGATTGAGATGAGAACAATCTAAAAACGCTGCATTAATTATACCAATCTCTGCAGAGTCGAGCAGGAGAGAGAAGACTGGCCGCACAACACTGCTCCTCTACTTTAGTTAGCAGGGAAATTAATCATTGCTCTCTCTGAGGATTCGCTTTCTCTGCAGGCGCTGTGACTTTTTGATTCAAATAATTACATTCAGAAAACCAGGTTTTTAGTCAAATTCCTTGAAATTGAAATCGAAGACCATTAAAATGAATAAAAAGAATATAGATCATTAAACACAAAAGACTGATCATTTTTCTGAAGAGAAAAATATCTCAAATTCATACAGATTATATATATATATACACTGTATATAAACATATATCTACATGACTCTCAGATGTTTTAGCCAAATATTTCCATTTTAGAAGTTTTTAAAAATGTTTTTTGAAAGAAGTTTCTTCTGCTCACCAAGGCTGCATTCATTTGATGAAAAACAAACAAAAAATTTTAATATTGTAAAATATTATTACAATAACTCCAGACTTTGGTGATTCTAATATTCTAATATGCTGCTCGAGAAACATTTCTTATCATCATCCATGTAGAAAACATTGTGGAAACTGTGAATACGCTACAATTCAAAAGTTTGGCTCAAGTAAGATTAATACTTAAAAAATTTTTTTATTGAATAAGGACACATTAAATTGATCAAAGTGACTAAAATCAATTCTATCATATAACTGCGCTCTTTGACTTTTTAAGTCATCAAAAAAATCATGGGGACAAAAATGAGCACCAATAACAATTGATAGCAAATCAGCATATTAGAATGATTCTGAGGATCATGTGACCTGTAGACTGTAGTATGATGCTGGCAATCGAGCTTTGATCACAGGAATAAATTACATTTTAAAACATATTAAGATACAAAAACATTTATTTTAGCATTGCATTAATATTTCACAATATTACTGTTTTTACAGCATTTCCGATCAAAAAAATTCAAAATATATCACCTTCTGAGGGCTATAAAAAAAATGTACAAACCAATTAAATACCTCTGATCCAGCTGTAGTATTTCTTTTCTGACCTCAATAGCAAAACAACTAATTGGCAGACAAAAACATGCGTAAATTTAAGCCAAATGTGTACTCAAGAGTGAGCGCTGCACTCACATATAAACAGAAATGAAAAGATTAGAGATAGAGGCCTTCAGGGGTGCCCTCCTGCTTCTTATACAAAACATTTTCTTTAGACTTCTTGAAGTCCTCGTTGGTGACCTTCATCCTGCGTTCTCTGAGGGCCATGAGGCCTGCTTCTGTACAGATGGCCTGAAGAGACGAGTCAAGAGTTAAGATATATATATATGAGATATATGAAAAAAAACTAAATCAACACAAGAGGGCAGCAGAGATTTTCTGCAACACTTTCAAATTAACCGAATCCATTAACATACCTTAATATCAGCTCCTGAAAGGTCATCTTTAGCCAGGATGAGGTCGTCCAAGATCACATCCGCAGCCACAGTCATTCTGCTGGTGTGGATATGGAAGATCCTTCTCTTGGTTTTCTCATCTGGTAATGGGAACTCAATCTTACGGTCGATGCGACCTGTAGAGAGAAAATGCCTTGAGGGTTCATCTAAAATGCGCACAACCTCTGAACATCACAGCACGAGTCTGCAGTAGTATCTCACCCGGTCTAATAAGAGCAGGGTCAAGGGTCTCTATTCTGTTGGTAGCCATAACGACCTTCACATCTCCACGCGAATCAAAGCCATCCAGCTGATTAAGGAGCTCCAACATGGTTCTCTGAATTTCACGTTCACCTCCTGAGTTGGAGTCGTATCTGCAAAGAGGTAATCAGGGTATATGATTAAAGGAATAGTTCACCCAAAAATGAAAATCTGCTCAGTTTACTCAAGCCATCGACGAGTGTTTGTCGGAACAGATTTTGGAGAAATTTAGCATCCCATCTCTTGCTCACCAATGGATCCTCTGCAGTGATGGGGGCCGCACTGTGTTTTTAAAGTCCAAACAGCTGATAAAAACATCACAATAATCCAAAACACGACTAAACTTTTGCTTCTGGCCAAAATATACAGTAAATCAAGAATCCCAAAGGCGTTCCTCAGAGAACAGTCCTTTCGGCTGCAAACGGTGCTTTATCTGTGCATATTTCTATCCTGATTCAGACAGGCCTTGTATTTTAACCAGAAGCTATGGTTTGAAGTCTTAATGATGGATTGTTTCCTTTCAAACATGCATCTTTTGGCTTCACAAGATGTTAACTCCTGGACTGGACTGGAGTGGTGTGGATTACTGTGATGTTTTTATCAGCTGCTTGAACTCATTCTGATGGCACCCATTCACTGCAGAGGATCCATTGGTGAGTAAGTGATGTAATGCTAAATTTCTCCAAATCTGTTTTGATGAAGAAACAAACTCATCTACATCTTGGATGGCCTAAGGGTGTATACATTTTTTGGTGAAATATCCCTTTAAAAAGCAAAAACGCTTTGCTCTACCTCTTAGTTCCAATGGCGTCAATCTCATCGATGAAGACGATAGAAGGAGCATGTTCCTCTGCCACCCTGAAGAGCTCACGTACTAGTTTAGGGCCGTCGCCGAGATACTTCTGAATCAGCTCTGAACCAACAACCCGCAAAAAAGTTGCAGACGTCTGATTGGCCACTGCCTTGGCAAGGAGGGTTTTACCTAACATTCGGGGAAATTATATGATAGATCAAGATTTGTGATGTCACCCTTATTTCTGTCTGTGAAATGTCATCAAAATATGTTTTGGTAATTAAACGATCTTTGATCACCTGTTCCAGGGGGGCCGTAGAGAATGACCCCTTTGGGAGGCTTGATCCCCATTTCCTCATAATACTCTGGATGGGTCAGCGGCAGCTCCACGGACTCCTACAGGTCAAAACATGATTTAAGCAGCATAGATTCATTTTTACCTGATTGTTTTCAAAATTAAAAATTAAATAATCAGCTTAGATAATTTTTGCCAGGCGAAACAGTAAAGATTCGTTTTTCTCCTGCCTTAATTTCTTGTATCTGACCGTCCAGTCCACCGATATCAGCGTATGTCTCTTGTGGAGCCTTTTCTACCTTCATGACGGTAACAAGAGGGTCTGTGTCATCCATCAAAACCCCTATGACTGCATGGACCTAGAAACAACAAGTTATTCAATCATTTAATAGGCAAATCTACAAATGTTCAGGATCCAGAATTAGCCTTCATTAGAGCAGCATTCAAATACAAAAGGCTGCAGAGAGGATATATCTTAAAGGGATAGGTCACCCAAAAATGACACTTTTGTCATCATTTACTCACCATTTTCCAAACCCAAGACTTCTTCAAATCTTCCAAGCACGAATTAGATATTTATCAAGATATTTTTAATGAAACCTGAGAGGTTTTGGTCCCTCCATTGAAAGACCAGGTAACCAAAACTTAAAAGACCCAATAAGGTTATAAATGCATCATAAAATTAATCCATATGAACCGCGATTATACGTTATGAACTCTGATTCGTCACAGCTGGCCCAGTGTGCTGTGATTCGCTAATCGGCCTCTAGTGCGCATCTAAGCGTCACGCCCCTCAACATTGCGGCATGTGCTCCGGTTGTATTGTAAACAAATGCCTTTGTCTATATTGCTTATCAGTTTGAGCCTGATTGAGACGCAGAGGATATTATTGAAGAGGATTGCGCAGAACCTGTGCAAGCACACGGCTCTTAATGGTATGTTTTTTGTTTGTTGTTGTCTCATACTTTTAGATACGCTGTTATTTGTAAATGCTACTGCTTATGTTAGCTTTTAATATACAGTTTTATCCCGTTTAAAGCTTTAATACAGCACGGCAACCGGATGCGCATCCATGTTTAAGGTTTCTCATAGCTTAGTTTTGACGGCATGGCAACTTGGCTCTTCTTTTCTAAAGCGGGGCAACATGAGGCCCCCCCGATTTGGGTTTGCCCTTTCCGGGGGCGGGTTTAATTCATGATTACTACGTTGTAGTCCCCTACGAGCCTTTTTTTTTGTAGGCATCAACGGCTATATAACTGTTAAAAGACAATATCTCCATTTGCATTGAACTTTCAGCGTCGTAACTTTGCAGATATTGTTTATGCTCAAACAGCAACATTACACACTAACTAACGTTAAAAAAGTGAAATCGCAATCAACCATCCCTTTCAAAATATCTTAATTTTCATTTTTGAGTGAACTATACCTGTAAGTTTGACAAATTCATTCTATTTCCATTCAATCCTGACTGGTTTGGTGGATATTGTACCTTGTGGTTGAGTAAAACAGAGCAGCCGGGCTCCAGCTGATCTTTGTCGACAAATGACAGAATGCTGACATAGTGCTCCGAGCCAACAGATGTGGAGACGATGGCATGATTGTCATCAATGATCTCCTCCAGGGTCCCCACAGACATAGGAGTTCCCCTGAGGTCATCGACTTTTGACCTCTCCTCCTAATAAAAGCAACAACAAAAAAAAACATAACCATCCGCACAGACAACAAACAAAAAGGAGAGCGAGAGAGAAGATAGATGGATGGATGGATGGTGCACCTCCTGTTTCTCCTCTAGAGGTTTCATCTGCTCCTGGTTCCTGATGAACTCCTCTTCCATCAGCAGGTAATCTTTAATTCTCTCCTGCTTCAGGAGCTTTAGCCTGCACTGTGTGTGAGGGGTGACTATATGAAAAGAGAATCTGACATTAACTGAAAACCTGACGTAAAACACAGTGGAGTTCAAAAGTCACTTCTTGTACCTAAAGGCAGTTTGCTAGCAGCATCAGGGCCCTTGGACTTCCTCTTCCTCTTGCCCACTCTAGTTGGAATGGGTGGTTCATATTTCTTTTTCTTGTCCTGTTATGATGACAGATTGAATCATTAAATAAGGACAAACCTCTGGCTGATGCTGCTTTAAAATATCAGGTATTTTTGGTCACCTTGTCATCTTTCTTTCCACCTCCAGGTCCATGTCCTCCGCTTTGACTCTGGCCCTGTGTTGAGAAAGATTCATGTCTAATGTTCATATACAGTGATATATAGTCTAGTATTTAATTACAGCTTTAAATTTGTTTTTGTACATTAGAATTTGTCCTGTTTAATTGTATTTTTTCTGAGAAAAAAAAAGACATTTTAACCATGATTTACAGAAAAAATGTCATTTAGTGTAACATATACACAAAAAAGGCAGATATATAACAAGAATCATTAGATGGCATTACAAGGATTGCAGAGCAGCCCCAAAATACTAACTCATTGTCATTTTAAATCTTTTCTACTATCCTTCAAACTACTAGGTTCTACCCATTTGTCAAAAAGAAGCTTTTAATCATTTAAAATGTGATCAAATTTAGTATGATCACTTTTTCCTTTATATATTTTAATAAGTACAGGTCAGAATACGCATGTTGTTTCATTTTTACAAAAATATATCATACGTTATGCTGAATGACGATGGAATGTTATTTCTTCCATATTTTGACATTTTATTTTCACAAAAGTAAAACATTAAAGTACACACTTCATTTGCATTTAATATGCTTTCTTTGTATATAAAATCACTTTTGTAAACCTGATGCAGACACCAATGGGATTATAATATATATATATCCCATTACATATATATACACACTTCAGAATGACCATGACACTCTTGTGAATTAAAAAGCCTTTATTATCAAATGGCTACATCCAAGAAATCTAAAAACTCTCCAACTCGGTTCGGTTCGGGAGGGAGAGTGAACAACAAGCTTAGCACAGGTGAAAGCAGTGTCATTCAATAAGGCATCTGATCATAGCCATGCGACCAGCAAATCTCTATAGCTTTACACATTCAAAAAGACAGCAATTTTCACATTCAAAAAATACAGCATATTTTCATACTCAAGAATACTACTTAAAAACACATATACATATATATAAGTGAGTAAAATCCAAGTCCTCATTTAATCCTGGATACATATTGGCCTTTAATTTGTAAATCCAAAATGTCTCTCTTTGATTAAGTTTAAGTTCTCTATTGCCTTTCCTAATAGTAATGTTTATATGATCCATATCTTGTATTCTAAGGATCGAAGGATTACTATTATGCATTAATTTAAAATGTGTTGCCATAGAATATTCATCATTACCCCTCCTGATGGCATATTTGTGTTCAGTCAACTTTTTGTTCTTCCAACTTGAAACACCTTACATTGAGGACCTTCTAGTCTATAAACAACATGGGTAGTTTGACACTTAATAAAATGTCTAATAGAATAAACCTTATTCGTATTCTCATCTAAGAATGTTTTACCTTGTACCACATTATCACAATAGTGATGACCTTTAAAACAACCCTTAGGTTTATTCCCTAACTAAAAACGTACACTGTTAGGTGGTAAATAACAACTATGTACTAATTTGTCCCCAAAGGTTGCACATTTTCTAAATCTAATCATTGGAGCATCTAGAAATATATTTCTCAGCAATTCATCCCTTTGTAGAATACCCCTTTTTTATTTATATAATTTGTTTAATTTTTTCAGAATTCGTACTATATTTTGTTACAAAATAGACCTTATTAGATTGTTGGCCTTGGAACATTTTATTTATATACATACATACATACATATAAATAAGCCCATTATATATAATTATATATTAGCATTAATTTTGGAACAATCAGTTTGCAATAATGATGTCATTTGGTTGAATATTTTTAACAAATGCAGCGAAATGAACACTTTTAAGTCCGACTCATCACCACTGTACATTATTTAAAAGAAACAGGGCCTGTGTTAAAAGTCACAGACACAAAACATTTCTGTGTAAATTAAATACTCCATGTTTAGCAAATGAGTATCAAAGTTAAATAATCCGTGTATCATTCGATCATTTGATTTTTGATTTAATATTGAAAGTAGAAAAATGAGAAAACGGCTCCTTTTTCGTTTTTTTCCAAAAAAAACGAGAAACGAGATTTCAGCTTAAATTTTCGTTTTTCGTTAATGGGTGGAAAAAATTAATAAACAGCTTGAATATTAGATTTCTACAAGTGGGCGGGAATTAAACGCCCCTTTCTTTTCCTGCTGATTGGTCAGCTGAAGATCAAACCGTGCCGTCATCAGTTCTTTTGCAGTTTTCACGCAGCAGAATAATAGTTGCTGCTGCAGTTGTACGGATTCTTAACCCATTTTATCAATTTCATATTTTTCCTCATCAAACAGACTAATGAATAGCTCAAGACAACTCGTACCGGGGCAGAGTCTAGACAGGTCTTTCTTCTGTGTAGACCAGCAGTTATAATATAGCCGTATTATTGCTACTATCAGGGAGCCTAAATATTTCCAGACTGTAAGTCGTTTTTTTTTTTTTTTTTTATCATGATACATAGGCCTACTGTATTTTATTCCAAAGTGATTTATATGATGCATTTAACGTCAAATAGTCTAAATGAAGCCTTTTAAAAAAAGACAAGTATTCACTATGGTTGATGTTTGTGGCATGCGCCAGAAAAATGCTCAGCTGATGCAAGAATGAATTTATTCTACAAGAAGAAAGCCCTGTCTAGACAATTCCCCGTATGAGTTGTGTCGAGCTATTCATTTGACTGTTTGTTTGATGAAAAAAAGATTAAATGTAGTTGCAATAATGTTTTTAAAATCAATTAGACAGACAGCAGAGACTATATTCTGCTGCAGAAGAACTGATTACGGCACGTTTGATCCTTCAGCTGACCAATCCAGAAAGGGGCGTTGAATTCCCGCCCAATGTAAAATCAAATATTCAAGCTGTTTATTAATTTTTCCACCCATGAACGAAAAACGAAAATTTAAGCTGAATTCTCCTTTTTCGTTTTTTGGGAAAAAACGAAAAAGGAGCCGTTTTCTCATTTTTCTACTTTCAATATTAAATCAAAAAACGAATAATCGAATGATACACGGATTCAAATGACTGACTGACTGACCACTTCAAATGTAATGGAAAAAACACTGAATACTCTGACTGACTGTAATGCGAAGGTGTTTAACAGGCAAACGTTACGTCTGTTAAGATGCACTGCATGTTTTTGACTGGACTGCAGGAATGACACCACCAAAACTACACCATACATTATGGAATTATCGTGTGTCTCTGAGTAGTATTAACGTTTAGTCACGTTGTAGGTTGTATGCGGGTTAGCAGAGTAGTTTAACGCTCTTAAGACCAACGATTATTTCTTCAAATGAAATGACTTGTGTTGTTAAGCAAAGACTGATGAGACAGCGTTCACACGGCATTCACATGTTATATTTGCAAATTACAGAATTAACGTAGAGCAATGGAAACAAATTAAACAGCCGGTGAATA
This sequence comes from Sinocyclocheilus anophthalmus, assembly GCA_018155175.1. Taxonomy (NCBI): domain Eukaryota; kingdom Metazoa; phylum Chordata; class Actinopteri; order Cypriniformes; family Cyprinidae; genus Sinocyclocheilus; species Sinocyclocheilus anophthalmus. The sequence goes on along the minus strand of JADLZN010010218.1, from coordinate 91,432 downwards.
AACTGCTGGCTCACTCACCATTTTCAACCACCGTGCTACGCGAAAAACAACAAACCTAACTTCCTTCTTCGCCTCTCACCTCCTTGCTTAGTTCTTCTTCTTCTTTGGTGTTTATTGGTGGTTGGCAAACCAACTTGTAGGTGCATTACCGCCACCGACTGGACTGGAGGAATGTGAAACAGAATACATGTTTATGGTTTTGACATAATCTGAGAAGAGGGCAGTGGGGGTCGGGGTGGGGCGGGGGGAAGAGAAAAAAATTTATAAACCTAAAAAACCGACCCCAAAGAAAAAAAAAGAGGCAATAAACGTAACTACGGATGGACTAATGGGACAAACGACGTGAAAGTCATTCTTGAGACGTGGGACAAAACAGGTCAAGCAAGGGTAACTGCTATTAGCTTTAAAAAATACAAATATTTTCAATTTTAAATGTCATGAGGGATTAATAGTAGAATGTATTTGTTAATAAGTAACAATTTGGTCCCTCGATATTCTCTTTGCCACCGTGAAATCTTCTCAGTCTCTCCAAGTGTATATAAATACGGCCGGGAAGTAAGAAAACACACATTCAAATGGTATTCTCAAATACTTCAATTTATTCATATAAATACAGATATTATATAGGCATATGTCGAGGGGAGTTTCACCCTCTTAGCCAATGAGGATAGGGTGACATACACATACAGGATGTTTTTGCCAAGAACATGTGTTTTGTATAAAATTGCCACATATACAGAAAAACATATCCATATAAGGAATAGACTTCCTGGCGACAGAGGCTGAACCCCCCTTCTAAATCAGCACAAACTCCTTTACCTTGAATATTGAGTAAGAGACATTTAAACACCATACAAGAGAGAGAGAGAACAGATAGAGGAGGGGTGATTCAGAGAATGAGAGAGAAAGAGTGAGAAAGGAGGGGTAAGGCATTCTCAAAACAGAGAGTGTTTTCTAACAAAAGTTTGCTGCTTTTGTTTAAAATAACATGAATACATAAACACTCTGCTGCAGAGGTTCCCTAATCCTAAATTTATCATTCTCATACATAGATAATAATATGGAATATAATCATTCTTTGATACATTTTCAACCCATGTCCTCTATTTTAACTTCTCCTGCATTCAAAAGACAATAATGACAGTATGTAATACTTTTCATCTGGCAATATTGATAAACTCGATCACACTTGCTCAATGGAATTTCACCCAACTTCTGTTCTCCTTCAATTCTTTCTACACAAAATAATGAGTCAGGAATTGAACTCACGATTGTCACTCTTACAAACACTTGGGGTATAAACCATATTGTACCATTTAGTCTGCACCTCCATTGTCCAGAAGTCTTCAAAGCAGGAACCAAGCCTGCAACACTAATAAAAGAAATGCATTTCCAATCTTGCGGTGGTGGGGCTTTAATAATTACCCGAGGACCGACCGCACTGTGTGGCATTTTTGTACAGACATAGCAAGACCCTTTTTCCCTTCGGCCTTTGCCGTAGAGTAAATTAGCAAATCTCCACCACAGATTCGTGGCATAGGCATGGGGTGTATCACCATGCCCAAGCCACGTTTCATTACCTATACTTATAAAAGTGTGCGTACAAGTAAACAAACTTAACAGAATGACCAGGTATATCATTTGTCTAATAACCATGGCCACACAACTATCAGGAATTATGATTTTAAAAAAAGGACTTCTCCCCTTGCTTCTCCTTTTCCGCCCGCTTTCGCCTCATCGACTCCTCTCTCTCGACGGCCTTCTTCAGCAGCTCCTCGAACTGTCCGAGCTCCAATACGATCACCAGAAGCCCCCTCCTGTCCTCCGACCGCCTTTAGCCCCTTGCATGGCTCCACTGTGACTGGAAATCATCAGCACCCTGTTCCGCGTCACAGCGATGACAGGCGCAGGTCCAAGATACTTTGGCTCTCCGTGCTTTGGAGGTTTCAGGCACTTTATCAACACCTGTTGGCCTGGAGCAAAAGAATGAGTCGCTTCTCTACAGGAAGAGGGAGAGATAGAGAAACATCACCATTTATACTATTTAAAGTTTTGACCAGGGAATCCACGTAATCCGCGATATCACCTCCCTCCCCCTCCGTGTCACCTGTGGAGAGATTACCAGCACGACCGTTAACCCACGGGGTGGGGAACGGTCTGTCCATTAGTATTTCAAATGGAGACATCTTTTTTTTGTTGTCGATGAGGGGGACATTCTAATTTCTGCCAATACTGCAGGTAGTACATCTACCCAATTTCGGCCTGTCTCCATGCATGCTTTCGTAATTCAATCTTTTANCTCCAAAAGCTCCTTATGGCGATTCTCGATCTCAGTGAGCGCTGAGCGAGCGGTTCGCCCGTCTGTGAGCAAGTCGTCGGAGAAGACATTCCACTTGCCTGTCTCGATCATTTCTTCTATTTGATTTCCAGTCACTTCTTTACCCATGATCTCTGCTTGCCTTTGAATGCGAGTCTTGCAGTTGTCCCTCTGTGCCATTTCAGCGCTGTTGTACTCATTCATGGCCTCATGAAAAGAACCCGTTATAGAGACGAACTGGCCGCGTATCATGCGCACCAAAGCCGAATGGGCTCCGTGTTTCTCCTCCAAATCTTTACAAAGTGCATCCATCTTCTGTATCCGAGCATACAGGTTCTCCCCTTTGGTTTTGATGTTGCGTGCGATCGTGTTGGAGTCTCGTTTGATGCTGCTAATGCGTCTGACGGAGGTGAGAAAGCGTGTGTTTTGTTTGCCCAGCCTCTTCACCTCCATACGGAGGTGGGCGATTTCTTTCTGGATGGATTGGGCTTCTCTGAAAGCGTCCTCCATGATGTCCTCGCCCTCAAACACCACCGCATGCTGTTCAAATTCACTACTGTCCACATCTTCTCCGCTATCTATTTGGTCTTCCTCTTTGTGGTCTTTGGTGGCAACATCTCCCAGTTCAACCAGCCGGTCTCTCATCTTTCCTGGAAAATGAAGATCAAAACCACATGGAAATTCAGTTTGTTCGACTTTATGACAGGCTTTTAGATCTTTATTGCATCGTATGCAGACACATTCAATCAATAAACAGTCAGACACACTGTTCACAGTGCAGGCCTAAAGGCCTTTCATTGATGTTTCAGCACAGCGGCAACCATTCATCATGAAGCTAAACTAAATATAAGACCAGAAGTATTTGTCACTTAGTCACCGCAATGGCGACCATGATGCTGCACATTTCCCACCCCATATGGTCACCATACAGAAAATAAAAAGGGTGGGGACTTCCCTTTAGTCCTCTGTTGAACACTGTGAGGCAATAAGAGCCAACACGTGACTTAAGTGCTTAAATCTAAAATCCTGGAGTAAAGGCATTATTGTCTCATTATGGATATACAAACCAGAAGTATAGCTATACAAGTGAACAAAACAACAGTCTTTTCTAAGCCCATCTTTCCCGGATGTAAAGTCAACGTTGATATATTACATTTGTGCACAATGTATATATTCAATTTAATAGTGTGTGTGCAAGTGCAGCCACAAATAAAAACTGACTGTATACTTTTTTGATATTGTGAACAATGATAATTCAGTTCCTCAGTTAGGTAAAAAAAAAAGTAACTGAACGTCTTAATTTGAACTTCCTCAAAAATAAAGCAAGCTAGATCTCACAAAATCAACCACAATTCAATCGAAGTTAAATAAAACAGAAGAACAATGTTTAAAACGACTCCGCAATCATGCTGAAGTTCCTTGTTTAATTTAGAGTAAATGTTTGATTTGACGTTCCGCTAAACTCGCGACAAACTTTTGTATAAATCGAATTCAGATAAGTTCAAATGATACATAAACTGTCACGTTACCTTATTTCATGTCCCCTTGTTCAATTCAAACGCTATAAACGCGAGCTTTTATCGTTTCCTAACGCGCATCACATCATCATCACTGGGCAGCTTACACATCTGGAAAGGCACCATTAATGCTGAAAGGTATATCCAAGGTCTAGAACAACATATGCTCCCATCCAAACGTCGTCTCTTTCAGGGAAGACCTTGCATTTCCAACATGACAATGCCAGACCACTTACTGCATCAATTACAACATCATGGCGGCGTAGAAGGATCCGGGTACTGAAATAGCCAGCCTGCAGTCCAGATCTTCACCCATAGAAAACATTTGGCGCAACATAAAGAGGAAGATGCGACAAAGAAAACCTAAAACAGTTGAGCAACTAGAAGCCTGTATAAGACAAGAATGGGACAACATTCCTATACCTAAACTTGAGCAACTTGTCTCCTCGGTCCCCAGACGTTTGCAGACCGTTATAAAAAGAAAAGGGGATGCCACACAGCGGTAAACATGGCCTTGTCCCAACTTTTTTGAGAGGTGTTGATGCCATGAAATTTAAAATCAAAATTTTTCCCTTAAAATGATACATTTTCAGTTTAAACATTTGATATGTCATCGATGTTGTATTCTGAACAAAATTGAAATTTGAAACTTCCACATCATAGCATTCTGTTTTTATTCACAATTTGTAAAGTGTCCCAACTTTTTTTGGAATTGGGTTTGTAAATTAGTCATTATATTATTATTAAGTTAATGTTTTCCACTATAAAAAATCACACACAATAACGATTCAGGGTTATTTATTATTGACTGATAACAATATAGTACTTTGTATTACCTTTATGTAATAGTCTTAGTATATACTTTATAGTATATTTTATTGTATGTTAGAATTAGTTAAAGCACAGAATGTGTCACAAAAAAAATATTAAATTTTTTTTTTTGTATTTTGATCAAATAAATGCACCCTTAGTGAGCATAAGAGACTTCTTTAAAAAAAAAAAATATATATATAGATATAGCCCATTTTAATAAACCTGATAAGCAAAACATGATATGGCTGATATGAACTGTGTGTTTTTGGTTCATAGGTGTGTGAACTTCGACAGTTTCTTTAACATGAATGATTGCAGGTTGTGTTATTTACTGAATGTAGGTCATGGGCTGTTTTCATCATCATCTTTTTTGATTTCACACTGTTTTGTCTGATTGCCTCTGTGGTGTTTAGGCAGGTTTGCAGGGGGTCGTCACACAACCAGCCCTGGAGAACCAGAAACAAAGACTCTTCACAGCACCAGCCAAAACATCTCCCCATGGAGCTCATATTCACTGCTATCAGCGTTTTACCACCTGAGGCTGGTGGATAAGAGGTATCCTCCTCGCACAGAGTCAGATTTTCCATAGCAACCTCCTAACATCATGACATATTGTAACTCTGGTCATTTGATCTGAAGACGCTCCGTTCCATCTTTACGTCTGAGTGCTGCCACTAAGTGGAAAGAACCATTAGCTTTATAAGTATTTCATGTTGGACCAGCCACATACACACTCACAAACAATAAAAAAGACCTTCATTCAGGACAGGGTTTATTTATTTATTTTGTCACAAACTGTAATGGTGTTCTTTTTCGATACGTCCTTTCGCAGTACATCTATCTGCGAAGCAAATATAGTATGATACGACTTAGCAGTGTAATGAGGAAGACACAAAGTTCAAGATACCGTTGCCTTAATGAATTAAGACATTATTCATGCAGATGAAGTTCATAGAAAAGTTCCCATAAAGATTCTCAGTATAACTGATGCAATGCAAGCACATGATTCCCAATCTACCAATGCATAAATGTCACACTTCCCCGTAAGCTAGGCATAATGAATATATTACCATACTGTAACAGTGCTGAAATATGCAAGAAAACTATGGCCTAGTAATAAATTACATCTGTTTGTTTGCAAATGAATGCACTACAAGTTTACAAAGCCTCAATTAGAGAGATTAGTGTGAAATATGATAAACACAGCACAGCAGCTCAAATGTCCAAGGTCCAAATCAGCAGCAATACATTATTTATTTATTTTCCAAAAAATGGGTCTCATTCACTAACCATGCAAACATTCTTACTCAAAAATCATGATTAATAAAAAAGTGTGCACTTTAGGATTTAAGCACATGTATGCAAAAATCACAGACTCATAGTGGCCTCAAAAACAATCTGGACTGTATCAAAAATACAGTAATGCTGTGAAATATATTTCACAATTTAAAATAACAGTTGTCTATTTTAATATATTTTCAAATGTAATTTATTCCTGTGATGCCAAGCTGAATTTTCTACTTCATTACTCCCGTCTGCAATGTCACATGATCCTTTAGAAATAATTCTAGGATGCTTTAAGATGCTGATTTATAATCAGTGTTGGAAACAATTGTGCTGCTTAATATTTTTGGGACATGTGATACTTTTTTTTCAGGATTCTTTCATAAATAGAAAGTTAAAAAGAACAGTGTTTATTTAAAAAAAACTACACTAAAAAAACAATTACACTACTATTCAAAAGTTGGGGGTCAGTATTCTTTTAAAAAATAAGGTTTTTAAAGAAATTAATAATTTTATTTAGCAAGGATGTGTTAAATTGATAAAAAAAAGGGATACAGTTGTTCTGCTGTTCTTTTTAACTTTTCATCAAAGAATCAAAGAAAAGTTTGTATCACATGTTCCAAAAAAATATGAAACAGCACAACTGTTTTGACACTGATAATACATTTTTAGTAGTGTGACGTGGCTAAGTATGGTGACCCACACTCAGGGGAAAAAAAAAATTTTTGAGATGCTCTCATTTACCCATCACAAGAGCAGTGGGAAGGCATTTATGCTGCGGCACCGGGGATTTCGATGTCTGTCAAGGGCCACCTCAGTCGTGTATTGAAGGTGGGAGAGAGCGCTGTTTCACTCCCCCCACCTACAATCCCTGGCAGTACGAGACTCGAACCCACAACCTTTGGGTTATGAGTCCGACTCTCTAACCATTAGGCCACAACTTCACTATCTTGCTATAAGTAGAATCAGATGGTCAGTGTGCTGAATTGTAACAAGTTAACAGGCAGCACATTTCACAAACAATTGTGATAAACCAATCATCATTATTCAATCTGAGAAGAATCATCAGCATATTAGAATGACACTCATGTCCAAGCACAGACTGGACACGGACGACACTGGAGGACCAGTACCATCCGGTGATGAGATTTTATTTAAAGTGCCCCTATTATGGGTAATGAATGGTTCATATTTTGGTTTTGGGAGTCCACAATAACAGGTTGACATGCATGCAAGGTAAAAAAAAATACTTTTATTGTCTTATAATATGCTATTTTTTTTTACCGTACTTGCTCAACGACTCCCAAACGATTCGCTCAACGATTCATTTTTCCAAACCCCTCCTTTGCGTGACGCTAATCGGCGATGGATTTCGTTAGGTTAATTCTTTCATAATAGACTGTAATGCTGATAAAAGCAGCATTTGTTACATTACCGGGGAAAAAACAGCGATTTTACCGCTACAAAGCGGCACCTAGTGGCAGAGACCGTTTGAGAACAATAAATTGCAATTGTCATTCAAACAACACGAAAAGACAACTAGTGGGTGGGGCATATGCTATGTGTGCTGTGACGTCAACATGGAACTGTGGGATTCATTTAAAAGTCCTATGATGCGATTTCAAGTTTTCCATTTTTTTTGGAGTGTTACAAGCTGATTGTGCATAAAGAAGATCTGTAAGTTGCAAAGACTAAAGTCTCAAATCCAAAGAGATCTTCTTTATAAAATTAAGAGTCAGCCACACCTACCTAAAACGGCTGTTCTAACACGCCCCCACATGTCTACGTCTCTGTGTGGGAAGATTTGCATAACGCCACCCAAATGTTCACGCAAAGAAGAAAGAAGGCGTAACTTTGATTTTTCGCTGTAGTATTGTTGCTGTCGCCGCCGCCATGTCGTGAAGGCACTGTGCGTTTTGTTGTGAAAGCGAAACGACTTTGTTTTGCCTTCCAAAAGAGGAAGATATCCGCTACGTCATGCCTGGAGCTGATCCGTGCTAGTCGTGAGGAAATACTTCAACTTTGCGCTGTGGATCGGCTTTCACCATGGACGAAGTGGAGTCCAGCCGGGGTCGTCACATGTGGTTGCCGCAAGTCCGCCCGCCTTTAAAATTTAGCCAAGACCGTCGTGTGTGACGCTGTGTTTCGTTGAGAAAGCGAAACTACTTAGTTTGGCCTTCCAAAAAAGGACACGAATAGAAATCAGTGGTTATTGGTTAAGTTGTATTTACAACACTGTTCCCGAACAGTCAAACCCAAATATTCAGATGTGTGCAGCACATTTTGCGGAGGACTGTTTCCTGATCCTGGTAGAGTAGACGACAATGCCGGCTGTTCTTACTCACCCGCCTGTAGTCACGTTTTACTATCAAAAGGCAGGATTCTGCAACTGATGATGCACCCGGTGGTTGGAGCAAGTGTAGAGAGCGCTTGTTGGCTCTCGTCCACTACTCCACTCTGCATACAAACCTGCCGACATCGGATTTATGTTTACGCGCGACCCCCGACGAGCAGACAACAGATAGATAAGCATTATAATCCACCCATTCACAGCATACCCATGGATGCACAAAGCCTCGTTAAATGGGTTTTTATTGTTTTTTCTCGTCGGCTCCGGCCGGACACCCGGCGGATCACAGATGGTAAGGGGTGTAACATTTCCGTACACACTTGAGGTATTCGGCCACTAACAATGCACTGGCTAGCGGCCAATCAGAGCACAACCGCTTTTCAGACGATGAGAGCTTTGTAAAAAACGACACGTTCAGAAAGGCGGGACCATAGAGGAGAAACCAATTAAGAAACATAAGTACCGGATGTGAAAATAATGTGGTTTTTTTCCTTAAAACAGCAGAAACACATTTAATTACAAACAAATACACAAAATAATGTTCTTTTTAGTCAGCCATTCATATGACCCCTTAAAAACGACTCGTTCAATGATGCAGAGTCGACTCTTTCTTTGATAAGACAATAACTGTTTATCACGGTTGACTTCAGATTTTAAAACTTTGCAGGAGGTTTCATTCACGTAGAGTGTGTTACACAATGCATGAAAGGTAATTTTCAAAAATCCATAATAAGGGCACTTTAAATTTTAGTAATTAGTTATGTGATTTGTCTTATTAGTTATTGTTTTTTTTAATGTCTGTATTAGTGCTAAACGATTAATCGTCTGACAGCACTAGTCTGTATAGTTTATTCATTTTATTTTAATTTTCAAATTGTATTAATGATTTAAATTTTATTTTATTTTAGTACATCACAATAAACTAAATGAAAATGAGAAATGTAAAAGCATTTTTTCATATTTAATTTATTCATTACTGTTAATGACATTACATCACACACTTGTTACGAATCCGCCATACATTTTCCAAGCTAACCTTGTCTGTGCACGTACAGAAGAACATTTGTACACAACACAACTATTAGTGAATGAGACCCAAAGTATGAGGGTTATGGTATTTGCTTGTCTTTGTTGAAAAAAAAGTGATCACACTTTGCTGTGGAGGTCGTCTGGTCATTTCACATTTCTACATTTATCTATCTGCACTTGTCTCTGCCAGTCGGTTGTTCATGATTCCCAGCGCTCCGACCCCTCCGGAGAACTCGTTGTGACGTGAGCTGCTCCCTAACTGGCGAGGATGTCCGTTGGCCATCTCTGACAGCTGCTTCTGCATGATGGCCAGATTAACTTTATTAGCGGCCAGAAAGTCCTTCATGGAGATCATCTCTCCAGACATCCGCCGTCCATCTGCCTCGCTGTCATTGACTCCGTCAGTCTCGATGGATTCGTCTCGTCTGGTTCTCATGTGGCCAGGGGCGACCACGTTCCTCCGTGGATGGCGGTTCCCTCGGCCCGGGCAGCGACAGGGAGTCTCCAGCCTCCGCAGAAGCCAGTTGAGAACTTGCTTGATCACGATGGAAATGACGTTGAACAGCGAGTAAATGCAACACACCCCTGTGAGGATGAAAAGGAAGTTGCCCACCCTGTAGGCCGCTTGAGCTTTGTACATCTCACGCTGGTTGCTCACCATATCCCCAAAACCAATGGTGCTGAAAGCCACGAAACAGAAATAGAGGGCGTCTAGGTATTCCCAATCCTCGGCTGCTGAGTACATGGCGGACGCGCAGCAGGAGACCACGATGGCAGCGACTCCTAAGATGAGCATGACGCAGTACACTGATGGTTTCCAGCCGGCCAAGCTGTCCGTGTGCCGCTCTCTGCTGTCGGTGGAGGGACGCCGGCAGTTTTGAGCCGGGCCGGCTTTGCTGCGTTCTCTGCACTCGTGGCAGAACTTCAAAACGAATGCGATCACTGTGATGACTCGTTCCAGGAAGAGGTTAAAGAACAGAATTGTGGCAGCGCAACCAATAAGCCCGTAAAAGATCAAGAATATCTTCCCAGCAATAGTGACGGGTGTCGTCATCCCAAAACCTGTGGCGCACAAAGAAATAAAATGAGGATATGCTTTATAATGCGAAGATGTTAGACTTTTACACATTATAAAGCACGACAAGCACAAATATACAATACAGGTTGCAAGACCACATTCTTTACTGTCCTTATATTATATTTAAGGGCTTAAATATATATATGATAATAATATATTATATATATATATATATATACACTGAAACAAAATTATAAACGCAACACTTTTGTGTTTGCCCCCATTTTTCATGAGCTGAACTCAACGATCTAAGGCTTTTTCTATGAACACAAAAGGCCTATTTCTCACAAATATTGTTCACAAATCTGTCTAAATCTGTGTTAGTGAGCACTTCTCCTTTGCCGAGATAATCCATCCACCTCACAGGAGTGGCATATCAAGATGCTGATTAGACAGCATGATTATTGCACAGGTGTGCCTTAGGCTGGCCACAATAAAAGGCCACTTTTTTCAGCAAAAGAGGTACAGTGTGATCACACAGCCCAATGCCACAGATGTCGCAAGTTTTGAGGGAGCGTGCAATGGGCATGCTGACTGCAGGAATGTCCACCAGAGCTTTTGCCCGTGAATTGAATGTTAATTTCTATACCAGAAGCCGACTCCAAAGGAGTTTCAGAGAATTTGGCATTACATTCAACCGGCCTCACAACCGCAAACCACACCAGCCCAGGACCTCCACATCCAGCATCTTCACCTCCAAGATCGTCTGAGACCAGCCACCCGGACAGCTGCTGCAACAATCGGTTTGCATAACCAAAGAATTTCTGCACAAACTGTCAGAAACCATCTCAGGGAAGCTCATCTGCATGCTTATCGTCCTCATCGGTGTCTCGATCTGACTGCAGTTCGTCGTCGTAACCGAATTGAGTGGGCAAATGCTCACATTCGAAGGCATCTGGCACTTTGGAGAGGTGTTCTATTCACGGATGAATCCCGGTTTTCACTATACAGAGCAGATGGCAGACAGCGTGTATGGCGTCATGTGGGTGAGCGGTTTGCTGATGTCAACGTTGTGGATCGAGTGGCCCATGGTGGCGGTGGGGTTATGGTATGGGCAGGCATATGTTATGGACAACGAACACAGGTGCATTTTATCGATGGCATTTTGAATGCACAGAGATACCGTAACGAGATCCTGAGGCCCATTGTTGTGCAATTCATCCACGACCATCACCTCATGTAGCAGCATGATAATGCACGGCCCCATGATGCAAGGATCTCTACACAATTCCTGGAAGCTGAAAACAACCCAGTTCTTGCATGACCAGCATACTCACCAGACATGTCACAAATTGAGCATGTTTGGGATGCTCTGGATCGGCATACGACAGCGTGTTCCAGTTCCTGCCAATATCCAGCAACTTCGCACAGCCATTGAAGAGGAGTGGACCAACATTCCACAGGCCACAATCAACAACCTGATCAACTAGCGAAGGAGATGTGTTGCACTGCATGAGACAAATGGTGGTCACACCAGATACTGACTGGTTTTCGGACCCCCAATACAGTAAAACAGCACATTTTAGAGTGGCCTTTTATTGTGGCCAAACTAAGGCACACTGTGCAATAATCATGCTGTCTAATCTGCATCTTGATATGCCACACCTGGGAGGTGGATGGATTATCTCGGCAAAGGAGAAGTGCTCAAATCTTTTTTTTTAAACTTTACATGTCTATATTAGATGCACAGAATTTAATTATAAATACATATATTTCATTAAATGTTTCTGAAATATATACATGCATGTGTATTTACATATACATAATAAATAAACACAGTACAAATAAATATATTATGTAAACAAAAACTTATATTTTGGAAGCGATTATTATTGGACAGCACTGATATATACAACAGTGGGTGTGGTGTGTGTGGGTGTTTTTAAATAATTATAATTTTTAGGTATATATATTTTATTATATTAGTTAATATATAGCATTTTTGTAATTATTTATTATTTATTTTAAATAACTTGTACTTTTCGTTATCATATTAGGGCCTTTTACATTCAGGCCTAGTCGTAGCTAAATTCTCCAGCCTACTACCAGACAAAATCTGATTTTCTTTATAGTCATCAAACTATATCGATTAAAATTTTATATTTATATCATTTCACATATAGTTGACATTTTTGTTATTTTATAATTATTATATTTTGTTTGACTTTGATAATTTTTATACTATTTATTTTTTAGAATCGAATATTTTTAGTGTTTTTTTAATTTTTCAGTCCTTTTTTTGTCTCATATTTGACTCCAATCAGTTTTTTTAACGTGCTGAACAGTAAAAAAAAAAATGAAATCAACAAGCTTGATCTAAACCAATCATAAATGGTTTGAAAAAGATTTTTTAAAACTTGAAAAAAAAAAAAAATTGTTAATGCTTCTCAGTCTGAACGCTTAGATCGGATTTCATGTTTAGTGTTTTTACATCAGGATGACATTAAGACATTTCATATTCCACCCTTAGTCATTTTCATGCTTTCAGCTCTATCAAATGTGTTCAGATTTGGAAAATGCTCTCAATTAAACACAATTAATGCAAAACATTGCTAAAATCTTACACATGTTGAAGCAAAAAAATTTTGTGTTTAGAAATAATCAGATCTGGCCACACATAACTTCCAATCAGTCTCAAAAATCAGATTTGAGAAAAAAAAAAAACTACAGTGTGTTTTGACAAAGTAATTCCATATAAGTTAGCTAATATAACCTACAGATTTCAAAAGGTCATGTTTGATGTAGATCATATGTGTTGCCTCTACACATAATAAACATCAACCACTACAGACCTTCATTCTGTTGTAGGGCTACAGTGGATTAGCACATGCAGCTGCTGTGGCGTGTCATACTGCTGCAGCAAGCCGGTTAGGACTAATTAGAAACTGAGCTGTAATTGTCTTTTAATGAGCAGCATGTGCTCCAAATCCCATGTGAACCCTGGGCTCCAATCACCTCCACCATTCAGACAACTCCACTTTCCCTTCTTCACAAACCACTAGAAACAGGTTGCCATTGGTGACGGAAGCCGTACCATAGTTGTTGTTTTTTTTCTCGTATTATTCATTTTACCAATTTATTTTGGTTAAGATTTCACTGAAATTGAATTCTGAAAGCATAATCCACTGGTATATTTATGAAGATCTTTTGCATCTAACCTAAAATTAGGTGCATGAGATAAACTGAACCATCTAAGACAAAATACTAAGACGAATGACATGATTGATAACTGTCTGTTCATATTCATTGTATGAACTGTCTGTCTTCTTGAACCTATAAGCATAGCAGGAGAGGGTAACAGAGTAAATATTAATAAGGCTAAAATAAACTGCCCCTGCTCTGCATGATTCTGTGAAAGCATCTAATTTTTTACGCACGAACTGCCAGATGACAGACTGCATGGAAATAAGATCTGATGCATTTAATATATTCTCATTAGCCCTTTTGGAAACACAAATCTGACACATGCTGAGAATTAATAAAAGTTGGTTTATGGAGATACTAATTTTCATGGGTTAATATTAAAAGGGTTTCACTTCACAAAAGAGCAAGTAGAAAATATCATCTGTGAGTTTTCATTGGTGCTGAACAAATGAATACATAAATACATAAATAAATTGTTTATGTACCAGTTTAATCGATGGAATGGAATTATTTTAGATTTATCTATTATGTTAAAAGTTTTTCACTTATGTTTAGGTTTAATCTCCTTCATTTTCACAAACATGTTTTTTTTCTCAATATGGGTCTACACATCATATTCAACAATAATGTTTCAGGTATGCATTAGCCTATAAATCTTGACAAGCATAGCATTCACTTCAGTGGATAAACAAAGGAGACACGTGATGGATTCAAAGAGATTTTCAGCTCCATCTATTGAGCCGTCAAGACAGTCTGACAGAAAATCTTTGGGAACTGTGTTGACGAAAATAACAGTATTTTGCACATATCCCATAGATACAGTAGCCTATAGTTTATTTAGCCTACTTATTTATTTATTTATTTAGTGTGTGATTTACAGGACCTACACTCTAAAAAATGCTGGGTTGTTTTAACCCAACTTTGGGTCAAATATGGACTAACCCAACTTTTGGGTTAAAAATGTAATTGAAAAATTGAACCCAACAGGTTGGAGTTAGCCATATTTGACCCAAGTTGGGTTAGAACAACCCCCGCAATTTTAGGTTACTGAAGATGACGGAAACAGGTTTAAAAATCCCAAAAAAAGTCTTACACTTAGTGGATGCAGTTGATATAAGACAGGAATACGAAGTTAAAAAATAAGATATTAGAAACAATCAGAATTACGAAGTAAAAGTTAAGATTATTAGAAACAATTATAAAACGCACCATGCTTTGTGATGTTTAACTTGCAGATGAAACGCAGAAAAGGAGGCTGACTTATAGATATTATTATGCACTAAAATAAAGGTGCTTCACGATGCATTAGAAGAACCTTTTTGTCTAAATGGTTACATAAAGAACCTTTAACATCTGAAGAACCTTCTTTCAGAGTTACAAATAATACACTCTAAAAAATGCGGGGTTAAATACAACCCAGTGCTGGGTAAAAAAATGGACAAACCCAGCAATTGGGTTGTTTTGATCCAGCGGTTGGGTTACTACACAGAGGTTGGGTTAAACATTTAACCCAACCGCTGGGTCAAAACAGCCCAATTGCTGGGTTTGTCCCTATTTTACCCAGCACTGGGTTGTATTTAACCCAGCATTTTTTAGAGTGTAAGAAAGAGACTGTTCTTTAAAGAACCTTTGACTGAATGGTTCTTTGTGGAACCAAAAATGGTTTTTCTATGGCATCGCTTGAAGAACCTTTTGAAGCACCTTTATTTTTAAGGGTGTAGCTAGCCTAATTTGACAAATATCTTACAGTGTCGATGACAAAATAACGCAATAACGCAATGTCTATATAATAAAGAGAAAATGAAAGGAATTCGTTTGAACAGATCATCTCAGAGTCGTATTAAAGTGCAATTCCGTACAATCAAATGACAGGTAAATGTACAGAACATGTTTTTTCCCCCACGTCTCAAGAATTAATAGCTGTTTCAAATCCATTAAATGATTAAACGGGTTAATTAAAATCGAGTCTGTACACTACATTATTAATATCAGTAGCTAAGCTCACATTAGTGCCACTGAAACAAAACTATATTACTTATGAATGAGGTAAAAGGTAAGGACCTGTTGCGCGTTACTTTACTGTACTTCCGCTGACTAAATACTGTAATAGCCCATTTAACAGCTTCTGAAATGTTGCAGTCTGACGTAGGCCTATTTTATCTAAATATAAGACCGTTGCAGTTGGATTTAGAAGGTCATCTTCAACTCACCGATAGTTGAAACCACAGTTCCGACGAAATAAAAAGCTCCTGCGAAATCCCACCTCGGTCTGGTGGCGTCCACGCGGATCCCCGCCACATTGGCCTCCTCATAGTTCCTCAGGAAGTTCTTGAGCTCGTCTTGACTCAGGTTGTACTTGTGGGTGAACTGCTCGATCCTCTGAGCCCATCTCTCCTTGGCGAGCTTCTCCTTCGGATGCTCGAGCGCCGAAAACACCGCTGCCCCACATAACAGGTAGATGATGATCAGCAAAGCCAGCATGAGAAATCTGGCGTTATCTTCATTCAGAGTACCGATGCTGGAGCAGCAGCATCCAGCCCGGCAAGCCATTATTATTTTACAGGAATATTATAGAAACACATGAACCACAACATCCCAGTTCATCATGGATCATGCATTTCTCTCTTCAGAGCTCTGCGTCCGGAGATTTCAGAGATCTCAATCTCCTTAGATAACCTCGAAACTGAAAAAGAAAAAAGACAACACAAGAAAAAGCGGTCCATGTTGGGGTTGCAGTTGTGGGGTTGGTGTAGTGGTGTTGTAGTGAGGACGCCCCGATCCCTTGGTCGCGACGGGCAGCTCCCGCCTCGTCACGTTGACTCCGCCCCCCCTGTCGCGAACAGCTACCCGCCTGCGTATGCTTCTTCGTGGGTGGTCCTCAGGTGTATTAAGAGGAGACTAGAGTCATGGAATCGGGAAGCTATGTGCTCCAAATGTCCCGTGTGTGGCGGATCATGATGCGTTTGGTCTGGAGCGCAGTGGTGGGCTGTGTGACCCCAACCTCTCCAGAAGCGCGCGTGGATCAGATTGAGCTCAGTGCGTCAGATCAGATCACAGGTCCTACAGCAGCAGCACACTTACGGCTCAGTGACTGCTGAGGATGTCCGAGATGACAAAAAAAAAGAAATCTTTAGTTCAAAACACATGTACCAAGTTGTTAAGAATGCATGCCTGTATTCAGGTTGATTACAAACATAACAAATGTTGAATTAATGACTATTCAAATGTCAAGTGGTGTAACCATCAGTTAAAAATGTCTCATTAGTCCCACTTTTTAAAGAAAAATAAATAAATAAAATAAAAGCGCAAATGCTGCATTTGTGATAAAAAAAAAATACAGAAAAAAATGTAATATTGTGAAATGTTATTACAATTTAAAACAACAGTTTTCTACTTAAATATATTTTAAGATGTAATTTATATCTGTGATGCAAAGCTGAATTTTCAGCATCGTTACTCCGGTCTCATCAGTGTCACATGATCCTTCAGAAATCATTCTAATATGCCGATTTGCTGCTCAAGAAACATTTTGTATTATTATCAATGTTGAAAACACGTGTGCTTTTTAATATTTTTGTGGAAACCATGATACATTTTGATTTGATGAATAGAAAATTTAAAAAAATAGCATTTATTTGAAATAGAAATCTTTTGTAACATCATGAACATCTTTACTGACAAATTGCAATAGTTTTTGTCTTTTGGCGCAATTTTTTAGAAAGTTAGACCATTTGACATTTTTTACTTTTACCTCCACGAAAAGTTTCTAAATGACTTTTTAATTTAGAGATTGACAACGTTACATCATAGAAGAGGTGTATTCAAGTTATTTTGGAATGAATTGCATTTTTTTTATTTATGTTTAATAACTTAAATGCACGCGAAAGAATAAACGTCACCTCATTGACACATGCACATGTCTTGTAGATAGGCATGTAACATTAAGCATGTTTGCATTATTAGATTAGATTGTGCGATGGGAATACATCATTGCGATCAATAGTGTATGACCTTTTGGATCTGGTTGGGACATTTTCAGCATTTACTCTGGGACGTCCAGAGGCAACTTCTGTAAATGTCACAGTTTGGACAGGGAGACGAAAATCCATTATGCATTAAAGACAGACAGACACCATGCATTTATAGATTCGCTCCTAAACTGTCCGATTGATTAGTTTAGACATTGAGCAGAGCTGTGAAGTCTGATGCATTACGTTATTTTTAGAGCCTAAAAACACGCTTGTCCTTAGAAAGTTTTCAGGACCTTGGATAGTTGATTCCCTCCATAATGATTTCAGCTTGACAGCCATCTCTTATATTGTCATCATGATGGTGTCAAACAGTAACACCATGGTATTTTAATATCAAACTCTCTAATGCACGGCGTTACCATCATTATAATTCACAATACCTACCAAACTGTCTTGTCCCAAGATGTAAAACAAAAAAACCTGGTGTCCATGGTAACAAGAATTGGCAAAACAGCATAAACTGCGTTAAATGTGCTTCTGAGAACGTGGTGAGAAATAATGAGAGGAAACTACATTCATCCACAAAGCCTGTTATGGTGGCGCTTTCAGCCCAAGCACAGCAAGAACCTGTGGAAACTTTCATATTCATGTAAATCAACGGTATCACTTTGCTTCAACCAGAGGGAAAGGTAATGTTTAGATTTTGCTATAGTCGACCTTGCTGAGGCACATTTAGTGATTACTGCTTATACTTGACGTATAACTTACACGTTCATGCTTCCATTTATTTATTTTTTTATTATTTTTCTTTCTGAATATAATTTCATCCTCCAGAACATAAAAAAACACAACAGGACTGCTGCAGGCACCGTTTTATTTTTGTATCATTGATATACTATGATTTTTGCTATAATATTTAATTCAGTAGATTTGGTTGAGTTTATAGTCATATTTTTTGTTAGTTTTAAAAAAAGGATATATAGATTTTATTTATTAATTTTAGTTTTTGTTATTTTGGTACTCAAAGGTAATCTAAGCGAAAAATGGGGACTGTTGCCTTTGCAACAGCTGAATATTTTTTTGTAATATATTTTTATTGATTTTATTTAAGTATTTTATTCACGTAATATTTCTTTATTATTATTATTATTATATATAATTTAATTTTTTTTGCTTTAGTTTTTGTTAACTATAATAACCCTGGAATGGCATCACAGACATCCTGACAACCACCAAAAAAAATTGTCTTGTTGACTTTTGCATGCAACTCACATTTTTCATTTTCCACTCCACTTTTTCTTTATGAAATTTGTAAATCTAGTTTTAGAGAGCAATGCTCCATGTATAATCCTAAACTGTTTTCTTTCAGTTTTCCTTTGTTAGTGTACCTGCTTTTGGCAAGAAGGAAAGGGAATGTTATTTTGACTTCAATAGAGTTGCAGTGTTTAGAAACACAGCAGGAAGTGATTTTTACTACTGTGATTTCATATAGGTCAATGCGACACATCCCGTTCTTCCTCGAAATTCCAAGTTTAGACGTGTGTTGTTGTTTGTGATTAACATGTGAAGGTTGTACTGCTTTGTCCTTTGCGCAGCAGCACTGAACAATTCCATCTGATGTCAGGAAGACCTCCAAACTCCCAGGAGGCCGATGGGTGGTTTTGGTAGGACAGACATCAAACCAACTGTGTGGAAGAGGAGGGGCAGAAAAACACCAACACCGATCCAGCACAGAGACACAGGAGTAAAGACTGTTTAGATTTGCAAACAGTTGATGGAGATGCTGAAAATGTCCCTTCTCTTCTGCTGTAATGTGATTTATTCACACAAACTGTTTTCTAATCATTAGTCCCACACCAGTCTTTGTTACTGTAAATGATGAATGGTTTTTGAATGAAGGTGAAAATGATTAAATAGGTTTATGTGCACACAGTTCAAAATCTATAGCCAATGTGACGCTGCAGAACAAAACCAAGCACCTTTTATCAGCAGTGAGAGGAACATCAGTCCGTTCCCTTCAAAGCTTTGAAGTGTAGCCGCTCCGCTGGGACATGGGGGTCATTCAGAGCGAGTCAACTGACTTTGGATCAAAATAAGGGTAAAAGAGAAAACAACCTCACTGGAATGATGAACTGAATTCTGCTAATGTTTTAATAGTGGTTTGATATCATGACACCAGTGGTTGTCAGTGAAATACGGGTCGCAGGTCTGTGCTGATGATAAAGGGTCAATGGCATCATGACACTCATTTTCTTTTGTCTGGATATATTAATTCAAAAACACATAAAAAATGTAAATCACACAATTAATGACTTGAATACACCACTTCTATGATAAACAATTTTTTTTTTAAATTTATGATACTGTCATCACAATGAGGAGCATTGCACAAATTGCATAATCTTTTATTATAATTTCTTAAAATAGTACATTTGAAAAACAAAAGTCTGAAAGAAAAATTTAAGTTTTAAGAATAAATAAAAATGTATTTATTTATTGTTCCACAGAAGAAAGAATGTTGTACAGGTTTAGAACAACATGAGGGTAAAATACAACATGACATTACCTTTATTTATTTATTTATTTATTTACACAATACATTAAAAATGCAAGTCATACAAGCAATGATTTAAATACACTGTCATGAACATGTTTTAATTCATGAATTAAAATGTATATTTTTGATTTTTTACGCTAAAAATGTCATGGTGGTAGAACTTGTCCTGTCATTACAATAAAGAAAAAGCTATTATTTCATTCAAATTACTTATTAAACCTTACTTACTTATTAAACTTTACTTAAATTGGGCATAATCTTTTATTATTATTTATTAAAACAGTATTTGAAAGACTTTTGTCTGCCAAAAGTCATGTGGTGTGACCAAAAAAGTCATCTGGTGCAACTAACATGCAAAAACGTGCAAGCTTGATTTTTTTTTTTTTTGACAAGGCAAGCTTAGTTGAGCTTGTAATATTTCCTGTGGTGCAACTCCCCCCAAAAATATAGTTATAGATTAATTAATATTTCATGACAAAAAAAGTGTCAAAATAGTTTCAAAACATGAAACAAATGTATATCGAATAGCATTTGTTTCAAAAATGTTTGAGATGCAGCACATACTCTCGCATTCAAGGTGTAAATAAAACATGATGCTTCTTTTCAATAAATGGTTTCAACACATGGCCTGTTTAGTGTTCTAAGTTCATTTATAATTATCACATGTAATTTAAACTAGATATTTGAATGAATCTTGATTTTTGACACTCTTTCACGTTCCATTAAATACATGTTGGCACTCATACCGCTGAAGAAGTCATCTAGAAAACAGAATCGCATATAGCCCAGTTCAGGCCGTCACAGATGTCTGTTTTAGTTGAAGAATGAGATACTGAGGAGTCTGCAGGGACGAGATTGCCATGGCTTTGCAGGCGTTTAATAGTTACCGCATTTCTTCAAAGCTCTCAAAGCCCCTCCATATCCTGTCTACATGCCAACCAATCACAGACAAAGACTCTGAAACTATAGTTACTGTATATCACTGAATATGGGGAAATCTTTTAGGTTCAATAACAGAATGTTAAATTCACATGCATGGCCTCAGACCCAGCGAGGCTTTCATTAATTTTGGACATTCTAAAATAATTGACATGCATGTGGGTCAAGGCAGAAAATGTTGACCTTGTTGCCTGATTCCCCCCACCCCAGTTTTCCATGAATGTTTGATGCCTTATTTAGCTTTTAACTCAGAGAAACAGACTTTGATTTTAGGTCACATATTTTGTGATATTAAATATCTCAGTTGCTTAACCCTTTTGCGACCTTATGGACATTTTTGTCTTTTTCTTTTCTTTTTTTGATCATTTTGCCTGTGTTAATGCCAACGGCATAAATTTTGGGACAGGTGTGTATTTTTATTGGAATTTTAATATTTTACCCTCATTTCCTTTAATAAATCTATTTTACACTATAGGTACAAAAAAGAATAGTTCCTCTAAGGACCTTAAGGACAAAAATTCTCCGCATGAAACCCTATAAAAATGCAATTGTAAGTCCCAGGGCACCATTTACCTATGTCATGCAGTCTGCTAACAGGGCTTTCATTCGTCTGCAAGGCCTCCAAAAATATTTTAGCAAATGGGGTGCCATTTCCAGGTATAGGCCTAATTAAAGCAAATACTCACATTTTCCAATGTTTTCCTGCTTTTGCTGTATTATAGAGCCGATGTGGACAGAATTATGCCAGCTATAATTGTGTGGGTATGTTGGTATGGATGTCAGAGTGTGTAGTGTTGGTGTCCTAAAAGTTGTGTGTTGGTGTCGTGTGCACCTGTAAGGTGAGAGAGAGAAAAATGTAAATTATACGTATGCAAATCACCATTCCCACAACTTGTCTGACAAGCGGAGCTTTGCCTAGGCATCTAATGGAAAAGATTGTACTTGTGATCCAACCTGAAGGTCTTACTCTAAGGCTCATTTTTAGATATCAACCTCAAATTTGGAATACAATTTGTTTAGATTTATGGCTTTGATTTTCTAGCCATTTTTGTGTTCAACATGTTTTATAAAATATATATTTTATATAAAAAAATTGCTCATAAATCATTTTCATAAACATAAACATCTAGAACTTTTTTTTTTTTTTTTACGACTTTTTTTAACTGGCAGCAATAATCTGCCAAAGGGTCTTATTTAAAATGAGACGTAAACTTAAATCTGTACTCAAGCTATTAATTGTTGATGACAGTTTTGGACATGGAGCTTTGTGTCCTCTATGAACCAATGTGAACTTTTTTTTAATTGACACACAAGGCGCTAAACAACTCAAAAGCTGTGTTTGTTTGCTAAACAGTCATTAATGAAGAATGTGATATGGAAAGAATGAAGTGATGAATCAACATGAAGGCTTAAAGTACTCTAAAGATGAACAAAATCACGTAAATTATGAGAGTCTATATACCAATTAAAGCTATGATATTGCTGAATGATTATTTTGATTCAGAAATCTGTTATAAATGCCTGAATTTGGTTTATCAATATTTTTTCTTTATGTATCAGGTGTTAATAGTTTAAGGGAAACTGAGGATACATTTTAAAGATCTTTCAGAAAGTTCGCAAAAAATAGGCCATTTATTTTAAAAGATTTTTTTACTAACAATGTACATGGTGTACTGTCGCTTTTAATCAAATGAAATCACTTGCTGACATGAATCTGTCCTTTTTGTGCTGAGAAAAATAAAACAACAATTTCAATAACTGACTAGAGTCATTTTTTAGATAGTATTTATATATTAAAGTCTCTAAAAGATTTTACATATAGTTTAATATGTGATTGTCATTAGGCACGAATTTTTATACCGGTAATGTGGACGATAACATCGCGATATTGAGAATGTATGAAATATCGCTGAGTTATTGTGTGAATTAGGGTTTCACAAAATACCGGTATTGGCAATATTTGAACATGAATAGTACACACACAAATAATTGGAACACTTACCGATCCAGCATCAGACGCTATTATGGCGCGTTATAACTATCATGTGTGCATTATGTTCACGTCATGACTCGACCTGGAGAGGCGGCCCTCACACAGAAAGCTTCACAAGCACGACTCAATATGTAGTAATAGAAAAAAAATGCAGATAGAAAATGAAAGTGTTTGCATGTGGACAACCTAATAGAAGTGTATACGTAGATGCCTCATTAGCGACTGTTCTATGTGTCGCGATACGTAATTCGTCCACCATTTTGGAATGGTCTGCGAACCTTTGAGCACAAGTTGACTTTGCATCTGCACTGCAACTGTATATATGCATGTATGAATATTTATATCTTAAGTAGACTTCAGAAGATGCTTTTGCTAAACTAACATAACACAACAAGATAAAGCTGTTAGCTAACACGGCATTTAAACTTTAGTTTAAAAACCTGTAATATTGAGTTAATATACAGTATATTAAAAACACAAACCAACACATTCTTAACTGTGAAAGGTTATGCAGTTTCTTCAGGAATTTAAATTGAGGGTTTTTACATCCAGATGCTGCACAATGTTGTTGCATTTTGAAACTCACTGATTGTTATTGTGAGTGATGACATAGACTGTTCCAAGATGGCGGATGCGTCAACGTATCTGGAGCGGCCGAATGTGGCATCTATACATATCTATAGTTGAAACGCTATGAGCATCAGCACATGATTATAACCGATTATAACTGTGTTCTTCAAGCCATCTCAGGTATTTTCATATGGATAATGAATATTTATATTGAAACGCTAATCAACATAACCTATATCACTGTATAGAATACTATAAAATAAAATCAGTTCACTGAAGTAAATTCTTTTAAACACTTGATCGATGCTATAACACAAGTTTAGAGTAAAAATATGTAACGTTAGTTATTCAATGTATTCAATGTCTTACATTGACACTGTGCTAAGCTAAAAATGGTTAGCATTTTAATCTGTTCTGTTTAGAGTAATTGCTCCTTTTGTATGCAATGGTGTAATTCATTGGTCAAAAAAATAAAAAATTAAATAAAGATTAATTTGACTGATAGCATTATTTATTTATTTTACTTTTTCAAGATTTCTATAGATATCACGATATATCGTTATCGTGAATTGTGGAGGTCACGATAATCGTGTAGTGAAAAATCTCATACCAAGACAGCCCTACGTCATTAATGTTTACAAACTCATAAATGTAATGCCCAGGGGCCTCATTTATAACCAGTGCATACGCACAAAAACAAAAAAAGGCCTACGCCACTTCCTACGCAAAAGGTGGGATTTATAAAAAACAAACTTGACGGGAAAATTTGCGCACCTGCACACAAACTCTGACCCATGCATACAAACTCTTTTTACTGGAGTGAGAAAATGTATGAAGTAAAAACAATGATTGTAAGCTCTGCTTACATGTCGATATATACATTTACATGAAATATTCCACTCTCATTAATGGAGATAAGCACTGAAATTATATAAAGTCATTACGCAGAAGTTAAACCAAAATTATATGAATTTAGCCTATTACAACTTGAAGAAAACGGTAAGATTTACACGTTTCCTTTTTAAAATACTATGTCAGTGACGCGCCGAGTCAGATAATTGTATTTACACTGCAATAAATATAGGCCTATATTTTCCCACTAAAACTAGCTAAAAGATGTTCACCTTATCAGCAAAACTGCATTAATTTAATTTAATTTGAATTTTTTTCAAACAATTGAAATATTATTGGGCCAGTGGAAATGAATGAGATCAACTCTATTCTAAATTATTTTTCTGAGAACTATTTTAAACAGTTTTTATGGATATTTTGATATATTTATTCTAAAACATAAGGATACCGGATGATTTTTTAGCAATAAAAATTATTGTGTATGGCACAAATGGCATTTATAGTCCGTATCTCATATTTCCTTAATGTATTGTACCTTTGACGGTGTTAAACATGGTGTCACGTGGATTGGAATATGCATGGAAATGATATGCAGATGAGGTTATGCATAGTAAAACTAGGCTTTGTAAGCTCCATATATGGTGATTTCTGGGTGGAGTCGGGGTGGAGATGCACCTACTATCTTCCCCTGACTGGGATTTATAAAGGGATTTTTGCACAGGTTCTGGCGTACGCATGGTTTTATAAATCTGAAAACGTTTGAGCATATGCAAAATCTAGCTTTTGTGCCTACGTACACTTTTAGGATGAAATTTATGGAGAGTTTTATAAATGAGACCCCAGGTCATTTACTGACCACCAGCAGTGCAAAGCTTCTATGAAATATTCTTACAGGCAAGAGAAATCGTTGCAATTACAGTGGAAGGCTGACCTTCCATCTTCTCTCTGAAGATAGATCAAATGGCAGGGCACTGTGATTACAGGCCTGGAGTCAAACAGGAGTTCTTAAAGCCAAACAGGGTCATTAGTCGCTGTTCAGTTTTACTCGCCGCGGTCTGTCTTTCAGCGGCACTCTCTACCATTAAAGCCTCCAAGGTCATGACACAAACAGCACTGCAGACACACAATCTCGAAAGCTAAAAGGTCACCTCAGAGTGCCATTTGGATCAAATTTATTGCTAAGTGCTTATTTAATTTAAGGGAGAATGTAATGTGTATCAAAAAGTGTTTATTAGAGAAGTATTGCAGTAGCTGAACCGATGCTCATATCCTGTTGTTGGAGCAGAAAATAGGATAAAAAAAACAGAGGCAGTGCTTACTGATATTGTACTGAGACTCAGTGTGAGAAATCCTGTAGCATCACACCCAAATGAAAGGAGGATGTGCTCACAGCAGAGCCAGCAGCAGACATGAGGGTGTATCAGATGGGCTGTATATATGCAAAAATCAGGCCCCACTGGAGCTGAATTCTGATGCCTCTCTCATTACGATAGCAGACGATTCACACCAGCCACAATCTGTTTCCTCTTCATTAGCAAAACACAGAAATGAGAACCAGGAGCTTTTGGGGGAACAACTGATTGGAAACACGAGTCTTTTTAAGGGAGTTGTTGTCAGGATAAAATATATAAGGGCTGATGCTGATTCTTTTATATGAATTAAATTATAATAATATTATGCAATTCCCCCAACTGATTCCACTGTAAGGTGCAGTGGGTGGTTGCTATGGCTTACTATGTGGTTGCTAAGGTCTCCAGAGTATTTTTTTAGCATATTGCAGTTGTTGCTTATTGATTTAGGTCAAACATGGGACCCCCCCCATTTTATCATCTGATCTCTTAAAATCAGTGATTCATATAATAATAATATTGAAACATATCTTCGTACAAAATACAAAACAAACTAACAAAACCCCTAATTAAAAAAAAATGTAAATGAATTCATTGAATTTACAAAACAATGAAATATTTACTAACAAAATAAAAGACAAAACTAAATCAAACAAAATAAAATAAAAAAAACAGAACAAAAACACTGAAATATTTCTCAAGATATCTTCTAACTAAATACAAAACAAAACACTAAAACATTTCTCAAAATAAAACCACACCGACTTTCATTATTGACAAAAACAAACAAACACTAAAACATTTTTTTAAATATCTTTCAATTCGTTTAGACACACACACTCACACACACGCATCCCTCAGTGTAACAGGGGATTACCCCGTGAGGGGCCGAACCTCTGGCAACCTCTCAGTGTTGCTCTGGGCAACACGGATTACTCTGTCACATGGATGGTTTGGAGCAACAGCTAACAAAACCCTTCCGCAATTAATTCTCATTACGTGACAGGTGCAAGAGCAGCAGTGGTGTCCCAGTCAGATGAGCCGTGTTTCCCTGCGGTGAGTTTTCCTTTTCCTTCAGGAATCATTTAGACGGGGCCACCCGGCACTCTGTGACCACCCCATGTCACTCTAACAACACACCGGAAAATACAATACAATAAACCAACAACAAACCACAACAACAAAAAAAAAAACACTGACGATTCTTAAAATATCTTACAAATACAAAACAAAAATGAAATTAAAACAAAATATGATGTGATTTTCCTTTCTTCTTGCCTGAAGATTCTGGCAAAATCAAAATCATATTAGCTCATGTTTTTTGATGAACATGCTGTACACTTATATATAGAATATATAACATACAATGTTGCCCATACCTAAAAATGTGTATATAATATAATTGTTGAAACAGTATTTTTGCTCACATAAATGTAGCCTATAGGTGAATATAAGAGACTTCTTTCAAAGACATTTAAAATGCTAATTATTCAAACATTTGAACGGTAGTGTATGTATATATAATTATATATTACACACACAATATATTGCACTAAAAGTATTGGGACACCCCTTCTAATCGAAACAGGTTTGACTACGTTATCATTCCATAAGTACAAATCTAAAGGGCAAATTTATGCCCCTTTTACATTGATGCAATATAAACTTCTCATGTGTCCCAGGAATGTGTCTGTGAAGTTTCAGCTCAAAATACCCCACAGATTATTTATTATATATCATTTTGAAAATGCCTATTTTGAGTGGAAGCAGAAACACGCTGTTTTTCGCGCCTGTCTCTTTAAATTCAAATGAGCTGCTGCTCCCCACCCCCATTTCCAGAATAGCGAAAACGAGTGCCTAACAGCTGACTTGGCTCAACAAAACATGCTGTTTGGTTTTGATATCATGTCTATTGCAGATGAACATCACTGTTAAAGACATATTAGTTTAAACTTCTGATCAGACGGTTGTTCTGAGCACGCGTATTCCGAACGTGGCTGCAAACGGCATGTTAAAAATACGCATGAGTTACAAAAACACAGTCGGTTATGGTTGTGAAGTAAACATCTGGAAAAGGAATCGCATGTATTTGATCTGTGTATTAAGTGACATCAGCATTATATACAGTACCTATACTGCTGTCTAATATGACCCAAAGAATCAAATAAAACCAGAGAATCACTTACTGCTCTGGACTGAATAACGTCTATAGCTTCAATAAGATATTTCTTACTTGAATGCTGCTTTTAAATGCTCTAGCGCAGGGGTGTCAAACTCAGTTCCTGGAAGCCCAGCACCTGCAGAGTTTAGTTTCAACCTGCTCCAAAACACTACCATGTCGTTTTCCAAAGTAAGTCTAAGGACCAGATTAGCGGATCAAGTGTGTTTATTAGGGGTTGGAGTTCAAACTCTGCCGGGTGCGGCCCTCTAGGAATTGAGTTGACACCCTGCTCTCGCGTGAAGATTTAAAAAGGCCGGTTTGTTTTGGCTCACTCAGGGTGGGGTCTCGGCTAGATTACGGGATTCTATAATCGGTTTGCACTGATATTTGGAGATTAAAAAAAGGAGCTGATGGATTTGTATTTTATTATTTTTATGTAGGGTGGTTGTGTACACACATTGCCAACACACATTTATGTCCAAACAACATGTAAAAGTAAATTTTGCATAATATGTGCCCTTTAACTTCTGAAACTTACAGGATTTATTTATTGGAACTGTTGTGTTCTAAGTTATAGCAACAGTCTTGCACGGACCTTTTTATTCTAACATGGACAATGCTCTGTGGTAAGCAGGTTCACAACAAGAACAAGATTGGTTCAGTCAGGTGGGAAGAACTTGACTGGTCGGCAGAAGAATCCAAAGTCCTAATCACAGCTGATCACCTCTGGTGTGACTTTAAATGCAGACCTTGAGCCAAAAACTCATCACCAAACACCAATGACTTGTACATATGGGTACAGTCATTTTAGACACTTCCAAACCTGTTGCAACAGAGATGGAAATACAATTTTTAAATACATGTTTCCATTTTTGTTGCCACAGTTTTGGAAGTGCCTTTTTTTTGTTCTAAAGAAGGGGGTGTCCCAATTATTTTGTCCATATAGTGTATGTACAAGTCATTGGTGTTTGGTGATGAGTTTTTGCCTCAAGGTCTGCATTTAAAGTCAAACCAGAGGTGTTCAGCTGGGATTAGGACTTTAACATACAATCAACTTTGCTGCATTTGGACGAAATATGGGCAGACACGTATTCGCTTCTTCTCTCTGTCACATCGCCGCTAAACACCAGTAACCCAGTGCCACTGGAAGCCTTGCATGCTCATGCCATCACACTTCTCCACCGTGTTTCACAGATGGTGTTGTATGCTTTGGATCATGAGCTGTTCCAAGCCTTCTCCGTACTTTTTTCTTCCCGTCGTTCTGGTACAGCTTGGTCTTTATTTCAGCCGTCCA
The DNA here is from genome assembly GCA_018155175.1 of Sinocyclocheilus anophthalmus. NCBI lineage: Eukaryota > Metazoa > Chordata > Actinopteri > Cypriniformes > Cyprinidae > Sinocyclocheilus > Sinocyclocheilus anophthalmus. The sequence goes on along the minus strand of JADLZN010010218.1, from coordinate 62,214 downwards.
AAGGATGCTTTTCCAGAAGTGGTCTGGCTTCTTTAGATGTTTTTTGGCAAAGTCTAACCTGGCCTTGTTTGCACCTTGTGGTGAATCCTCTCTATTTGCTCTCGTGAAGTCTTCTCTTGATTGTAGACTTTGACAGTGACACGCCTACCTCCTGGAGAGTGGCTGGATGTTGTTCATATGGATGAGTGGCTGGATGTTGGACGCCTACCTCCTCTTCACTTGGCTGGATGTTGTGAAAGGGTTTTTCTTTACCATGGAGAGGATTATCTGATCATCCAGCACTGTTGTCCTCTGTGGACAGGCCTTTTTATGTTGCTGAGCTCACCAGTGCTTTCTTTTTTTCTCAGAATGTACCAAACAGTTGATTTGGCCACTCCTAATGTTCCTGCTATCTCTCTGATGGATTTGATTCAATTTTGAAGCCAAACAATCGTCTGTTTAACTTGTATGGAGAGATGCTTTGACCGCATGATGTGGATTCACAACAACAGCTTCCAAATGCAAACGGCACACTTAACTCCAGAACATTTACCTGCTTAATTGATGTAGAAATAATGAAGGAATAACCCACGCCTGGAACAGCTTTTGAGTCAATTGTCCAATTACTTATGGTCCCTTGAAAAAGGGGGGAGGTACATATTAAAGAGCTGTGATTCCTTAACTTTTCCCCCAATTGTGATGAGAATACCCTCAAATTAAAGCTCAGAGTGTGCTCTTTAAGCCCATATTCATTATATAACTAACTTGAATATGTTTTGGTCAGCAGCTAAAATAATAAAAAAATTGTGCATGTGTCCAAATAAATATGGACCTGACTGTATATAACATACAAATTGGTTGAAATATTAACATCAGCAGATGAAAGAGCTGACAGACGTTACACTGAGACATATGCAGTGTTGGGGAAAGTTACTTTTAAAAGTAATGCATTACAATATTGCGTTACTCCATAAAAAAATAACTAATTACGTTACTTAGTTACTTTTTATGGAAAGTAATGCATTTCGGTACTTTTGCATTACTTTTTAAATCTGGACAGGGCTTGCTTGATTGTTTTTAATATAAAAAAGTTATTTTACAAATGTAAAAGCCTTTTCACACCAAAAGTGAAAAATGAAAAGCCTAGGCTGAAGGGAAAGTAATGTACGTCCGTTCCGTAGAAGGCATAAAGAAGAAATTCAACAAAAAACAGCAACATAAAAAAAGACTAACAAAGTTTGGCTAGATAATTTTTGATTATTAGTATGGTTGAAGTGGATCATCGAATGTCAGCAGCAAAGACACTGGTTAATGAAATGGGAATAAATACATAATTTTTTGTTAACATTTAATTATTGCAGGTTTGAATCACATTCTGAGTTTGCTTTTCACTATTTTTATTCATTTTGAGGAATAATAAAACTGTGTTTTTTTTTATTTTCTGAGTGAGATGAATTAATGCATATTCATATTTATTTCATAACTACAGTAACATCTTCTGATTTCTATCAACATGGGGACAGGAGAGCTGTCGGTCAATACATGGGAAACAAAGTAACTGCTGTTACTTATTTGTAAAAGTAGCTCAGATATTTTCTTGTAAATTTAAATGTAATGCGTTCCTTTACTAGTTACTTGAAAAAAAGTAATCTGATTACATAACTCGCTTTAATTGTAATGCGTTACCCCAACACTGGACAGCAGTACATCGCTGAGTCTTTTCTAAAGACGATGTAACGTTTCAAATTCTATACTGCTTTAAACTTCTGGGAGTCTTACTCTCTACGCAAACAAGATCATTAACTGACACTGAATAAGACAAGCTGGAAATAATTGACAGGAGAACAGAGACACAGAAACACAGCGTTGGAGTCACATGTGCTGCAGTGCACTCTTATTCACAACAGAACATCTCAATCGCTGCTGATGTTGTGTGAGGTCAGCCGTGGTCCAGAGGTGGGCTGACGATGTGAGAGTGAGTGAAACAGGCACTTGGGTTGGGAAGCAGGTAATTAGTCCAGCACTTTCATCTGGGCCGTCTCAAACAGCTGCTCTTTCATGCAGTCCAACATACCAACAGCAGGAGAGAACAGATGCTGCTTATGGTGTAATGAAGAAGCCAGAGGCTATCAGATTCACAGCTTTACAGATGTCTTGATTGCTGGTCCTTTTTACTGATCCAGTTTGGATTTTATGATTTAGTTGGAAGACTTCTAACATTAAAAAAAAACTATTTTAGTGCCGTTTATCATAAGCAGATAGTGTTGTATACCTTCTGCTATACATGCATTCACCTTCTGAGTCTCACTGGTCACAAAAGAAGAGGACATATTCCTCTTTCTTGATCAAATGACATAAAACAGTGCTATTTTCATTTATTCATCACATGCTTTCTTATGACATTGACTTTTTAACAATTATCATAGCTTTGGTTAAAAAAAAAAAAAAACAATAGTATTATCATGTATTACTGGGGTACCATGTCTGAAAAACATTTCATTAGAGAGAACAAAACCGACCAGGAAGCATCTTCTAAAATATCACCACTAAAAACTGTTAAGGAATAGGTCACCCAAAAATGACAAATTGCTGAAAATGTACTCACTGTCAGGCCAGCCAAAATGCAGATGAGTTTGTTTCTTCATCTGAACAGATTTGGAGAAATTTTGCATTACATCACTTGCTCACCAATAGATCCTCTGCAGTGAATGGGTGCCGTCAGAATTAGTCCAAACTGCTGATAAAAAAAATCACTATAATCCACAAGTAATCCACACAACTTGAGTCCATGACAATTAACATCTTGTGAAGTGAAAAGCTGCGTGTTTGTGAGAAACAAATCCATCATTAAAACATTTTAACTTTTTAACCGTTAAAATTAAATAGCATAATCCATAATAACGCTCCAGTGAAATTTCCTATCACATCAGAATCCAGAGATATATTTGTTGAGAACTGTTTTGGACTGTTTGGAAACTGGTTCTTCATCTTTACATATTTCTCTCCTGATTCAGTCGACATTTTCATTGGAGAAAGCAGTATTATGGATTATGGAGTTCCAGAAACATGCTAATGACAGATTTGTTTCTTGCAAATATAATTTTTTTTTTTTTTTACTTACTTCACAAGAGTTCAAGTGATGGACTGGAGTGCGGTACCCAGCTGGTAATGGGTTACTTGTGGGTTATTGTGATGTTTTTTTTATCAGCTGTTTAATCTCTCATTCTGACGGCACCCATTCACTGCAGAGGACCATGCCAACCCTGCATGCTATTTAATTTAATGAAAATATCAAAGTTGTTTCAAACCTCTATGCTATTACATATGCAAACATTTTTCACTGAACAACAAAATAAAAATAAAAAACATGATTGTGAGCAATTTTGGGGTAAACTATACTTTTAAATATAATTTTGGGGTAAACTACACTTTCAAAATTGTAGCAAACTTATGGTTTCAGATTGTGGCACTAAAGCAGTCTGCATATAAAAAAAAAAAAAAAAGGTTTAGCCTTTTGATATGTTCCATCTAAACTTCCTGTTTAAATAGGAAATACACCAATTCAATACAGGAAAATAACACTTTTTAACAGTTTTAACATGCTAATTTTGTCTTCAGTGTTGTATTTGGTATCACCTCCTGAACCTGAAGAGTGCAAAGGATACTTCAACACACAATCATGAGAAATTCTCAGTAAGTTCAGCAATTAAACATTTTATTCACCCAACAACAAAACACGCAATCCTAAAAACTGGCCAAAAATGTATGGCTTGTCACATTCTAAAGTGCTTATTTGTTAGAGGCAGACATGCTGAAACACTTAAAAAAAGACATGACAGCCAAAATGAGCCCAAGACAGTTTCAATTAAATAGACAAAGAATGAAACGTTTGGTCCTTGCAAGCCATGAATTACACACAGCAAAGCTTCTTTAAAGAGCACAAGCATCTCCAGGAAACAAAACAAGATTTGAACAATCCTTAAAAGTTTAATGGTAGTTGTTATTGATCCGATCCCCACCATAACCTGGCACTACGAAGACATTTGGAAGTAAACAGAGCCACAGTATATGCCTTTATGAACCTCAAGGAAAAGTGAAATTATTCTTTGTACATTAAACTGTTAAAAGTAGTCATATTATGTTGCCCTGTTTAAACATTACTTTTGGCCGAAAGTAAAACCATTTCAATGAAATACAATATACAATCATTTACTGTACTTTATACAACTTGGTCTTTATCATGGTCGTATGTTATAATATCACACTAACCTCAGACATACGTGCATATCGACGGCCAAAACATGCTTGAAATGAACCATCAACCATCATCAGAAAAAAATGCAAATTAAAAAATACAACTTTGAAGTGGACACAACATCTTGAGTAATAAATAAACAGAACATCAAGTGGTCAAATGCTCTTGCAGCGTTAAAACGCCAATCGAAGCATGCTACTCAAACCCAGATCACATGCCCTCGACAAGCTTAACTGGGAACATCAGAGCTGTTGTTGCGGTTTCCGTATTTGTGATGAATGAAGAGGAGCACCACGCCGAGGAAGAAGCAGATGGAGCCCACTGTTATGTAGGCGATGCCCAGGAAGGGGTTTTTCCCTCCCATCCAGGAGATGGTGCTGAGGATCATTCGCTTCCGGCCCTCGAAGCTGCGCACGGGGTAGTCTGAGGGGCAAGAGGTTTAGGAAATAATATCGATTCAGAAGTTAATAAAATATATCCAATCAACCAGTGTTTGCACTTTGCTTAAAGGGATAGTTCACCCAAAAATGACAATTCTGTCATTAATTACTGTGGTCAAGACACAGAAGCGTCGTTAAAATAGTCCACGTGGTTCACCCGTAATTTTATGAAGCTGTGAGAATACTTTTTGTCCGCAAGAGAAGAAATTGTTGAATAAAATCGTTAGTTTTATTTTCTTTATACTACAAAAAGTATTCTCGTAGCTTTACCTGGACCCTGAAGATATTTTTCACCAAAAAGATTCTTAAGTGGTTCTGAAGTATGACTGTTTACAGGTTTGGAATGACATGAGGGTGAGTAATTAATGACAGAATTTTCATTTTTGTGTGAACCATCCCTTTAAATTTAATGATGGGACCTATTCTATATATTGAATTGCATTTCTATGTCATGAGTTTAGAATGCACAATAAAACGTAATTTACTTCAGGAAAAACTGTTAAGTGATAAAAAAAAGTTATTTATTGCTATTATCCGTTTTCTTTTTTCTTCTTTCTTTTAGCTGTGGTAAAAATAGAGCAAACACCAGAAAACAAACAGTTTGGGTTTAATTATTATTCCGTTCATGGCGGTCCTGGGAAGTTTAGAATGGTTTCATAAAGATTAAAACTCAGATATTTACTACATTGTCTATTGTTACATTGGTACCATCAAAGTGTAGAAATAACTATTAGTCTTCCTTCCTTTTAGTAGTTGATTTATAAAAAAAAGTCTTGGTCAACAGGCCTTGACCATTATACCACATAGATTTTGATGTTTGTGTTCAGCTACTAAACAACAACAGCAGTTATATTCCACAGATCGGAAAAACAGAAACATTTTAGCTATTTTAGCTAGTTCAGAGCAACATAAGCACCTTTGAAACAGTTGGGTCAGTAAGATTTGTTTAAAGTAAGAAGTTTCTTCTAGATCATCAAAGTGTATTGATTGATCAAAACTTACAGAATACTGTGAAAATACTACAATGTAAAATAACTTTTATCTTTTAATATTGTTTAAAAAATTGATAATGGGAAAGCGGATTTTCAGCCGCTATTACAAACACTGATCTGGTACTCAAAAAAAACATTTATTAACTTTTTATTAATGTAAAACAGTTGTGTGGCTTCATATTGTGTGAAACTGTCATTTTTAGAAAGTTCAAAAGAACAACATTTATTAAAAGAGAAATCTTTTGTAACATTAAAATTGTCTTCACTGCCACTTTTGACCTTACCATGTTAATATAATTTCTTTTTAGAGAAAAAATAGCTTTGACCCTGAACTTTTGAACAGTAGAGATACTTATCAAATCAAGATAACTAGGTAAAATCCTCTCTTTGTCATTCTTTTTTTCCAAAGTAAATATTTTTCTATTATTTAATATTTTTTAGAATGATAGGTATAGTGTATAATGTCAGAATGTTACTACGCATCTTGCGTAGAATCGGAAATATTTTGTTATGTTTTAGAGGTATGCAATGCAAGGATACTGTAGGTGACTTCCAGGCTGTAGCTGCCTTTGGGAAGCGTGGGTGTCATGTTGTTCTTCTTCTGAATAACGCGGTAGAGCTTTCTGAAGGTGGGGAGAGCAGCTGTGCGCATCCACACGATGAAATCCTCATTTATGAAGCCGTTGTTTTCCGAGTCAATGTCCAGCTCATAAACAGGCTTGTGCCAGTTGACCGGCTTCGCTGTCTCTGGAAGATGAGGAGTGTTTTAGTTAGAGATACGGGAAAACCTATGCTAATTCATCAGAGTACATATACTCCTCTATACAGAATTATATACAAGTGTATTTATTCTACCTATAAAAGCAGCAGTAAGATTTGAGTTGCTTCCACCAGGGTTCCTGAACTTCACATGTTTGTCCGTCCACCATGCGATCCCTTTTTTGATCAATAGAATTTGTGTTTTTGTTCCATTGGGATCAATGTAAAACAAATCCAGTGTGTCTGAAGCAAAGAGAGAAAGAGACAAGCAATATTAAACCTCTTGAGGAAACGGTCTTACAATGGGAAGTATTCGGATCCAGGTCTTACCATTAAACATGCTGTTAGCAATGGCTCCACACGGGGCTATAGGCTTGTTTTCATTAGTGCGGTACGGCTCACATTCTTTGCTTGGCTCCTGAAATATAGCAATATGCTTTGAGCTTCAATGAATAACATGCAATTTTATAGCATCAAATCAAGAATTAAGTACTTGTACTCAGGAAGCAGCAGACCTATTGTAACTTAATAATACATTTAATTTAATTTAATTTAAAAAGTAATAGAGCAATTGATAGAACAAACGACAGATAGACAGAATGACGATAGACAGAATGATCGATAGAACAACAGAACAATAGATATAATGATAGACAACAATAGATAGAACAATACAATGACAGACAGACATATAGTTAGACATATAGATAGATAGATAGATAGATAGATAGATAGATAGATAGATAGATAGATAGATAGGACAGACAGACAGACAGACAAGACAGACAGATAAATGGATAGATGGATAGATAGATAGATAAAACAATCGATTGACAGACATATAGTTAGACATATAGATAGACAGACAGACAGACAGACAGAAAGAACCCACAAATAAATGAACGATGTATAGGCTAGAACGATAGATCGAATGGTAGAACAAGGGAGCAATACATAGAATGATACAACAAACAATAGGCAGAAAGGCAGAGAGAAAGTGAACGAACAATAGTTGGATGGATGGATAAATAGATTGAACTACTGAAAGAAACAATAAATTAATGGATGAACAACTGAAGATAGATAGACAGACAGACAGACAGACAGACAGACAGACAGACAGATAGATAGATAGATAGATAGATGAGAGAGATAGCTAATAGATGATAGATAGATAGATAGATAGATAGATAGTACCTTAAGTGAGCGCAGGTCTCCATTAAGCTGGCTGTCATCTCTGGACTTCACATACCGCCGATGGTTTTGGTAGAAATTTGAGAGGCCATAGTACATGAAAACATTACTCTGAGGACATAACGTTAGAATCAAGAACTGGCACTGTTACGAAAACCCATCACCATCTCCAATCAAATATCCTTTCTAAAAATAAACTGGGAACATTTGTATTTTATAATATGTGCTGTGTTTTAAATGTTACCATTCAGGAAAGTGAAGGTTTTTGTCAGGTCTACGGTTTCCTCATAGTACAGATAAAAGTAATCAGATTAAACTACAAACAAAAAGTACTATGGCTCCATCAAATTTTTAAATAATGAACAACACCAGAGAGCAATGCATATCCATAAAGCTCCATTTTCATTCTCACTGATATACTATATGTGACCCTGGAGCACAAAACCGGTCTTAAGTCGCTGGGGTACATTTGTAGCAATAGCCAAAAATACATTGTATGGCTCACAAATTGATTTTTCTTTTATGCCAAAAATCTTTTAGGATATTAAGTAAAGATCATGTTTTGTTGATATTTTGTAAATTTCCTACTGTAAATATATCAAAACTTAATTTGTGATTAGTAATATGCATCGCTAAGAACTTCATTTGGACAACTTTAAAGGCGATTTTCTCAATGTTTAGATTTTTTATGCACGCTCAGATTCCAGATTTTCAAATAGTTGTATCTCAACTAAATATTGCCCTATTGTAAATAAGGCGATTTTCTCAATATTTTGATTATTATTTTTTTTTTCAAATATGTGTATCTCAGTCAAATATTGTCCTATCATAACAAACCATACATTCCGGCTGTTCATGATGCTGTAATTAATGCTTAAAAATCTTCAAATGTCAAAAAATTGGGTTTGGGGACTGGTTTTGTGGTCCAGGGTCACATATATGCCTCAAGTATAAGATATGACTCAAATGTTAAAAAAACGACTCTAAAGGTTCAATAAATTGTTCCATTAAACAAAAAGATGTTTTGGTCTATTTTGTCACGTGTCAAGCTTTACAGGGTTAAGTCACGTGGGTTTGGAGCACCACGGGTGTGAGTAAAGGACAGAATATTTACTTTTGGCTCAACTATCCTTCAACAGGAATGCAACATAATGGTCAGGGCACACACACTCACTTCGAAAGGCTGGTCTAGAGAGAAGAACAGGACACATCTGCATGGAGTCGTGCTGTTCCAGCTGAAGCTTTGAGAGCAGTTAAAACACGGGCTGGACATCTCAGTCCCGGTATAATCAATCTGTGAACCAGACAAACACGCGGTTACATAAGACATGCGCCGGAAAGTCCGAGCGAACAGCAGACAGATGTGTTAGTTAAATGACACTAAGGTAAACACAGCGCGACAGGCTCAAACCTCGAACTCCTTGATGTTGTTGGATGTCACGTAGAGGCCGATTCCTATTGGGATGAAGATGAGGCCGATGATGAAGAAGGCGGGCAGCACGGTCCCCGCGGTCAGGATGGGCTGCCAGGCCGGTAGCCGCTGCTGTTTGAAGGCCGTGTTGTCGGGCTTTCGAGTCTGGACGGCGGCTCCGCCGAGCCCCGCGGATCCGGAGTGATGACCGTCTTCCTCCTTTGCGCTGTAGCTGGACGCCATCATAGCTGTAATCCCCAGCTCACAGCCTCGGAGCGTTTATGAAAACACACTCTCTCTCGATTATAGACGGGTAATTAATAAAGAAGTATTGTATATGTCCGCTGTGGTAGACTGTCTTCACAACGGCCTTCTTTCTGGGTTCTATGGAAAGTTGCTTGTTTTGTTTAAGGCGGTGCTACAGGAAGTGTCAGCTTCAGGAAGTGTCTGATTCGCGAATCATGTGAGAGTCGGCTCTATTGATTCAGTCGAACTGATTCGCGAAGCGTTTCTGAATCACTGTGCTGTTATACCTGGACGTGTTTTTGTTTTTTACAGTTGTAGACATACATTCAAAAGTAAACACAGATACATACGTATTGCCAGGGTAACAAACATACCAAACAATCAGAAAATAAATAAATAAATGAACACCTTACAAAGACACAAAGGAGGAATACAGAAATACAGTTTTCAGCTTTAAGACTGACAGAACTTAGTTGCCATATACTTGTCTAAATCAACTTTGAACAATGAAAAGAGAGGTTTAGAGCAAGTAAACCTTTGCTTGTGAATGTGAAATTTAGCTAGCAGGAAACACAAATGCATTATGTAAAAGTTCCCTGTATTCTCTGTCGCGTAGTCAAACAATTCAAAGAAAGCATCTTTAAAACAAAAAGAATCACTTACAAAATAAGATTGCCAAAACAAATGAATGAAGTCTTTTTCAGTCAGTTCACTTCAATGTCTGACTTATATTTTCTATATATTTTTATAACGTTTATGAATCAACAAATGTTATTTCTTTTACTTTATTTGTGAGCAGATACTTATGAGGCGAAGTCCATACTTTCTCCCATGGAACACTGTCCACAATATTATTCCAATATTATATAAGGAATTGTTATCTCTCTCTGAAAGCTGTTATAGGTGTTAATGAGCACATTTTGTTTGTTTGAATCACAGTGTTTACATGTTTAATCTGTATGCAATTATTATGTCACCGAAAATATTTACTTTGTGTTTTAACAGTTTTATAATCCATTAGGCTGTGACTGAAAGTGGTCATCTGCGACTCTAGAAAGTATTTAAAAGCGGAATAAAAACGTCATATTTTTGAGAATGTGAATGCGGGTGATTGTGCTTACATACAGTTATTGACTTAATATGTTAACCATGACATCCCCATATTTTGTAATCTCCAAAATTCAGTAACTGCACCCAGATTCAGTTATCAGTTTATTTGATCATAATGTGTTTAAATCAAGACAACACAGCCAAACTAAGCGCATTTTAGTAATATGTGCTGATTTTGGTTCTGTTGCCTTGATTTAAACACTTAAATATGACATTACATAAAAATATACTTTTTCTTGTAAGATAGTAGCTAGCCTATCTGACACAAATAAGGATGACAACTGGAACACATTAGTAATTAGTCTACAAGCACTATGGATAACTTACTTAAATACTTAAATAGTGATAAATCGTAGTTTTTCAACAAAATTGTTAGAACTGATGAGCATGATGACTCAAAGGAATTAGCCCTAGTGAATCATGTTTCACTGAAACAAACCGATTCGTTAAAATGAATCAGACAGACATCTGTCACACTGTAAAAAATAAGTGTAATTTTAACTGTAAAATTTTGTAAAAAACGCTGCGGAAAAAAAACACTGTTAATAGGTTAACAGTAAGTTCCCGTACTATATACAGGGAAAACTGTAAAATATCTAACCATGTAATTTTACAGTAAAATGCTGTAAAAATTTACAGTTTTTAGAAGTAAAAATAAAAAAATCAATGTATAATTTACAGTCAAAAACTGTAAACTGATATTCCCAGAACTCCCTGCATGACACTCCACATTTGAAAGTATTTTGTTTAAATAATCATGTTTTTTAAAAAGTGTTTGTTATTAGTTATGTATATTTGGGCTTCATGTTACATCTTCTGTTGTTTAATGCATTATTTAAGTATCGTGTGTGTTACCATGATGGTGTTTAGTGACTCTGTGCACCTTCTATATATTACTATATACTTCTGCTTGCGGCGAAGCTACTTGTGATGAGCTGTGATTCTTCGTGTGGCTTTCTCTTTTACCACCTGCATTATTATGGTGGTTGTCAGTATGTTAAAGGTACAAAACAGATTTTAATAGCAGTGTGCATTGTTGAATTTACTGGTTTACATTCAAATTTTCTTGTTTGTAAATTACAGTTTTATACTGTAAAATGTACAGTTTTTGGCCATAAATGTGTTTACAGTTTTTCATGTATTTTTTACAAAATTATTCTGGCGACCACAGCTGCCAAATTTTTTTTGTAAAAACTACAGAATTTTTTTTACAGTGCAGGCATGACACAACCACAGATAATAACAGAGAATTAAAAAGAATTAGTAATAAATCAGATATTTTATTTATTATAATCCAATCGTTACATATCTTCTGTGACAAATTAGTTTTAGCCTATTTAAAAACATGAACATATTTGTTTCACAAGTAGCCTATGGACATTTTAGTGAGGAATAAAATTAAATGTTCAATTTTTTTTTTAAATAAACTCAACTATTTGCATTTCCGTAGGCTATGTGATTCAATGCACAGTCACCAGAAGATTCAAATAGGCTGCACCCTTTGAACCACAAGATGGAGCAAGACACCAAAGCAACGACTGAAGCAGCAGGTTCTCTCAGAACAGGTGTGAGGGACTAAACTTGCAGTATTTTATCAAAGCTGTATTTATGTCAAGCCTCTTTCTATTTAAACTCCCAAGTTCTTTATCATGCAGCTATGGACCTTCAGACTTGCTCACCTTAAAAATCCCAATATATTTTCTCAAGGTCTAACGTGCTTTTTATAGTTTGTCAACCTACCACTTCTTTTTATCCAATAACTTCCTTTTTGGATTTATGCCGTGTGTCTCTGACTTTGTGATTTCTTTCTTTCTTGATCTTCGTCCTCCACTCTTTTTCAAAGGATCATTGCTCAGCTTTAAGTTCTGAGTTTTTGCAACTTTCCTCTGCTTACTTCATCCCTAAGGTCCCCCCCTTTTTTATACTTCTGAGCTTTACTTTTGTTCCTCTTTGATTTGCTCAGTCCAAAAAGCTGGCTAACTTTATATACACTGTCAGCTCTAGCCATTCCTGAACTGCCATCCTGCGGCATTCAGCTCCTCACATTACTGCACAAACTTAGCTGGGTTTTGTTTAAGCGCTTCCCTCCAACCTTTTGGGTCATTTAGCTGTCTTGTTCAGCTTTATTGTTGACAGCCTCAAGACACTGCTTTACTGAAATCCTGCAAGCGTGTGAAGTTGACTCTTATTCAGCAGAATAAATGCAAATGATTCCAGCTTCATCGTCTTTTTTCTTAAGTTGTCTTCTGCATGTTCTTCCATGGCCTCTCTTTAGTAAACAGCATGTTTAGTCTTGCAGAATTAACAAAGATCTGACCCAATGATCTTTCATGAGTCCTTGAACATGAAGAATTTGAAGATGAGTTATTCACATATGTGACCCTGGACCACAAAACCAGTCATTAGGGTCAATATTTTGAAATTGAGATTTATACATCATCTGAATAAGCTGAATAAATAAGCTTTCCATTGATGTATGGTTTGTTAGGATAGAACAATATTTAGTTGAGATACAACTATTTGAAAATCTGGAATCTGAGGGTGCAAAAAAAAAATCTAAATATAGAGAAAATCGCCTTTAAAGTTGTCCAAATTAAGTTCTTAGCAATGCATATTACTAATCAAAAATTAAGTTTTGATATATTTACAGTAGGAAATTTACAAAATATCTTTATGGAACATGATCTTTACTTAATGTCCTAATGATTTTTGGCATAAAAGAAAAAACAATCATTTTGACCCATACAATGTATTTTTGGCTATTGCTACAAATATCCCCAGCGACTTAAGACTGGTTTTGTGGTCCAGGGTCACATATTTCTGTACATACTGGCCATATGTGTGTGTGTATATGGGCCTATTTCATATTGATCGCCTCCACACAGTTATGGGTTAAAAGTGATTTGGAGAGTGCTGAATAAGCTAGATGCTAAAATAATCTCTTTTAGGTCCCATGTGGAAAATCCTGTTTGGTTCCCTGGTGGTGTATCTTTCAGTGAAGTATCTTATGGCTGCTGTGAGGCTTCTGCTGTTTGTTTAGCCTAAGCTGAAAATTCAGTGTGAGTGTAAAATTCCATTATGGAAAAAAAATCTTCTGTTGTTTTAATATTTTGAGAAATTGGACACGCTATGTTAATGTATATGAGTCTAACAAAAAGAGAGTCATGCCTGATGGCCTGTATTTCAAAATGAGTTAAAAAAAAATCACTCTGTCTTAGAACGTACTGACTCTTAAGTCTTAAGACTTTTGCATTTCAGTTTTTTATATAATAATTATTGCAAGCAGCATTTAAATATTGCAAGGAATCTTGACCAATCACATATTTCAGCACAGCACTGTATTGATAGACTATTCCTCAAAACTTCAGCATTTTCTTCTTCTCAAGCTGCTTAATGTTCAAGCCGTACTCAAACTTTATTTTGTAGTAGTGTGCATTGAAAATACTCTATATAGCTGTCACTGAGAACCAGAAAGTGGCATTTCGCTCCCGAATGAATCGGTGTGTTTGAACAAATTGATTGAGTGAATGATTTATTGACTCACTTGTTGCCAGTTACTGGCATAAGTGAAAGTGACGTGACGTGACGTGACGTGTGGCCAAGTATGGTGACCCATACTTGGAATTAGTGCTCTGCATTTAACCCATCCAAAGTGCACACACACCCGGAGTGCAGTGGGCAGCCATTTTTGCTGCGGCGCCCGGGGAGCAGTTGGGGGTTCGGTGCCTCGCTCAAGGGCACCTCAGTTGTGGTATTGAAGGTGGGAGAGAGCGCTGTACATTCACTCCCCCCACCTACAATCCCTGCCGGTACGAGACTCAAATCCGCAACCTTTGGGTTACGAGTCCGACTCTCTAACCATTAGGCCACGACTTCAGGACAAAACTTTAACATATTACCTTTTCTGGAATATGCACAGACAAGTGGAGTGATCTTGGACTAAATATCAGCCAGTAAAGTTCAAGAACGGAAACTATGTTTTGCTTAATTTGATTTGAATAAACTTTTAATTAGATTTGATTGAATTGTGAGAGTCTCCCACTCACATTCTAGAAAGTTCAAATGTCATTATTGTATAATAATTGCATATTATTGTTGTGTTATTATTATTATTATTATTATATACACTTCCATTGGAATAATTAAGATTTTTATGATTTCTGAATTTATGATTTAAGATTTTCTGAATGATTTCTGAAGGATCATGTAACATTGAAGACTGGAGTAATACATCTACTGAGCCATATGACTGTATACACTGCGAAGCTGATGCTGTATTATGTATTGATTCTTATGCACGGCCAACAGAGATGCATAAAAAGTATCAGGACATCAGAAAATACCCTTCCTTTCCACTAGGAAATGCAAATCTATTCGTAAACTCTTACTGTTCTTGTTAATGTAAATATTCTTTTAAATGAAAACTTTAAGCTCATCGAGTTCCAATCTTGTCAATGCCTTGCTGCCTCACAGCAACAGATCATATGATGATGGAGATGACTCTTTTTCATGGCTGCTTTCATGGAAGGGCAAAGAAGCTGCTTGTTGGTCACCTGGTTCAGAGGAGGGAACTGAAGTCTGGAACTTGACTTTTCCAAACCAGTCTGAAATCTTACATGCCTCTGCAGAGCTGCAATGAAGCGTGCTAAGCAATCCAGCATGGAAACACTGTCGTCTCATCTTTTCCTCACAACTTTTCTGCTTTCTCAGCAGGAGATATTGAAATGCTAAACCACCATGATTAATCAACCGCTTGTAGCTGGAGACACCATAAGCTGCTTGGCCAAGAGAGACACAAACAGACAGCAAGGGGCCTGGATGCTGACAGGGCCTGAAAGAAATATGCTAATAAAACAAGAACTGTTGATGAAAAAGTATTCAGTCAATGATTTCCACTGACTCTTGAAAAAGAGAAACAGAAAATCAAAGCATCTAAATACTGGTGGTACATGAAACTCCTGCTCTCTCCATTTAGGAATGATTCAGGTGCCAGTAACACCAGTATTATGTTTGCAATATTGCCTATTATGTACATGAATCATAATGTAGGCTACTGTGTTTGGCTGAATTTCAGCTAATGACTTTAAAAATGAGGCCCAAGGTCACAGCTGGTTAACAAACATCTTTAAATGGTGAGAAGATAAGAGATAGCAATAAGAAAGAATCTGGAGGATAATGGATCCATCTGTTGTGGAGTATTTGGGTGGACACCAACAGATCTATCGTATCCTCTTCAGAGACCATTACATGAATTCCATGGTATTTTTGTGTATTTCAAGTACACTGCAGTATGCAATCCTTACAAATAAAGTCTAGCAGAGTATCGACCTGGCAATCAGTTTTCCCTCAGAATATATCAACAATCATATCTTTTCTGCTGACAGTTTACATTTGTGAATGAATCATAAAAAGTGGATATGAATTATAATCAACTGAAACAACTTTCAAAATCGTTTGACAGTGATAAAGAAAGTATTTTAAACTCGACTTGCACATGGACTCTGTACTGTAGGTAACCACAGTACCACAGTAGCTACCATGGCACCATGTTTTCACTTTTGGACACTTTTTCATTTTTGCCATGTTGTTATCATATATCAGTTAACTTGAGTAATGAAAAGGCTACAGCAGTGTTTCGTCTGATGTAAGTAGTACTTCATGATGCATATGGTTATTTGTTTTTGCTTTATACTTATTTGGGAGTGTGTAGCCTACTTTATGTATGCTAATGTATGCTACTTTGTTCATGCTTTTCTTTTTGTGGCTATGCTTATTTATGAAAACCAGCTTGCATTTTGCAAATCTTTCCAGTGTTAAAATAGATTAATGCCTTAGTCAAAAATAAGGACAGTTTTCTTGTTTTTACAGTACCATGTTATTTATTTATTTATTTATAGTAGTGCTGTCAAACGATTAATCGCGATTAATCGCATCCAAAATAAAAGTTTTTGTTTACATAATATATGTGTGTGTACTGTGTATATTATTATATTTATATATAAATACACACACATGCATGCATGTATATATTTAAGAAAAATTTTGTTTATATATTAAATATATGTATAATATAAAATATAATTATATAAATATATAAATGTATATACATGTAAATATTTTCAAAATATATACTGTATGTGGGTGTCTTTATATATACATAATAAATATACACAGCACACACACATATATTATGTAAACAAAAACGTTTATTTCGTATGTGATTAATCGCGATTAATCATTTGACAACACTAATTTATAGTAATTTAATTCATTCATGCTGAAATCTGGTCATTTAAAATCTTTCCTGGAATTTAAAAAAAAGCCTGAGGAAATTAACTTGTTTAACCATCAGAGGGACAAAAGCTGGTGGCATCAGAGCCGAAACTAAAGAAAGTGATTTGTTTTGACCTTGCGAGTGAAAGACACAAAGGTCAAATCTGACAGCAGGCAATGACAAGCTTCTGACAATATATTTACCGCACAAACTGTCATATGAACGACCACGGCAATCGGATGCCGACTAATCTTAGGTGCACCGGTGTCAGTATGCCTCCCCTGAGATCCATCTGGCCGCGTTGCTCTGTAAGGTCACTCCGGTGGGCGTCTGCACCCACTCTTTTCTGCTACACAGCCAAACAGATGGCCTCACAGCATAAGAGGTTCCCATGTCTTAGGATTCACTGGGAAAATGATGAGTCAGCCAGGATGTGGCCTACCGTCAAAAATATCCCAGCCTGCCAGTGTCCTTGCCTCCCTGATCAGCCATCCACATGATGACGGACTTCCATGATGTGCCATCTATCATAAACCTCCCTGTGAGTGATGGATTAACCCTGAGGGCAGAGACAGAGTCATAGATTATTGAGAACGAGTTTGCCTTCGCTCAGCCTCACCTGGTTTATAGCGGATTAGACTATGCTGCTTTAACTGCTGTATCACTCTTCGAAAGGACAGTTTCTGGACTCTTAGGTTTCAGATGTAATATTTTTTTGATCAATTATGTCAGAGGTGAGATTTTGTTCATGGAAGCTGATATTAAAATTGAAGAATAAAAAAAATTAAAAATCTGATACCGGTAAGATAAAAATGTTATTATTTTATATGCTACTGGTCACTACTTGTTTTAATGTTTTTTGAAGCTGCATTCAACATTGATAAACAGCCATTATTAATAACTGAGTACCAATAATAATTAAAAATAATTGATCACCAAATCAGAATATTATATTGATTTCTGAAGGATCATATGACACTAAAGTCTGGAATAATGACTGCTGAACATGCATCTTTGCATTACAGGAATACTTACATTTCAATTTTCAAGCAGAAAATATGCTTGTTACTTGAAATAATCATTTTTCACATTATTACTTTTTTACTGTAATTATAATCAAATAAATTAATTCAAATGAAATCAATTATTTTATGAAGTCAGTTAACAAAAATAGTTTTCAGTTTGTAAAAATGAATAGAAAACATAGAGAACAAGATATGAGGGTGAGTAAATAATGACATAATTTTCATTTTTTGGTTTTCTAATTATTCCTTTAACTCCCTGTACACTCTTAAAAATAAAGGGTGCTTCACGTGCCATAGAAGAACCTTTTTGTCTAACTGGTTCCATAAAGAACCTTTAACATCTGAAGAATCTTTCTGTTTCACAAAAGGTTCTTTGGGGCAAAAGAAGGTTCTTCAGATTATAAAAAGGTAAGAAAGAGGTGGTTCTTTAAATAACTTTTGACTGAATGGTTCTTTGTGGAACCAAAAATGGTTCTTCTATGGCATCTCTTGAAGAACCTTTTGAAGCACCTTTACTTTTTAAGAGTGTAGTTTGATAGCCTTGGCTGAGACCTCGAACGAAGAACCCACTAGAGCACCAGAGGACATGATGAAGATGAGTCACTAGCGCGTCTTTCTTGTGCAGACAGAAGAAGGCTCTTCCCTGAGAGAATATGAACCCAACTCTAGTTCTTGGCAAGTTTGTAATGAATGTTTTGTGTTTTTTCCCCCCCCACAGTGTTTGTTGTGGTGACCTGGACTGGTCATTTGAGGGCACTTTTCTGTTTTACGTTGTTTGTGTTAAAACTCCATTTCCCATAGTCCCCTGCTCACTAATCCTGGTCTGATCGGTAACACCTGTTCATCATTATCCCAGCTTATATATCATGCCTTCTCTGTCTGTCATTTGCGTCTTGATTGTATTGTCTTCTCAGTTTGTGTTTTCTGTGGTCAGGTTTTGGATTACCTTTTGCAACGTTTTTGTTCTGTTGTTACTTTCAAATAAACTGCACTTGGAACTTACCTTGTTTTCTCCTGGCATTCCGTGACAGAATCAAGACGCCACTACTAGATCCAGCAGTTTGTTTTTCTTTTTACCTTTTTTGTTGACCATGGACATTCGGATAATTCCTCCTGCTTCGAAGGAGCTCAGGGCTCGGCTCCGGATGTTGGCGGATCTTCACCAACGGGGGATGGACATTGGAGATTTCGCTCAGTCCTTTTGGAACCTTGCAGTAGGGATGGGACTCCATGACTCTGACTTAAAGAAGATTTTTAATGATTGTTTAGACAACCCCGTGCCTCCTCGGGAGATGGATGGTCTTAAAATGCTTGACTTTTGGGGCCTCATTGATTATCTTGGTTACCGCAACTTGGTGATCTCATGTCGGTCTGAGTCTCTTGCAGTGCCCCGGGAGATGCAGGAACCCGCTCCAGTCTCGGAGTTCACAGAGCCCACTCCAGAGCCCGCTCCAATCCGGCAGCTCACCACCCTGTCCTCAGGACTCCCACTAAGCTGCTAGGGTGAGAAGGAGGACAGGACAAGCACACTCCACAGCCCGCTCCAGCCTCGGAGCTCACCACTTCTGTCCTTCAGACTCCCACTAAGCGGCGTAGGGTGAGAAGGAGGACAGGAAGACTCACTTCAGAGCCCGCTCCAGTCCTGGAGCTCACAGAGCCCGCTCCAGTCCCGGAGCTCTCGGAGCCCGCTCCAGTCCCGGATCTCGCGGAGTCCGCTCCAGTCCCGGATCTCGCGGAGTCCGCTCCAGTCCCGGATCTCGCGGAGTCCGCTCCAGTCCCGGATCTCGCGGAGTCCGCTCCAGTCCCGGATCTCACAGAGCCCGCTCCAGTCCCGGAGCTCCCGGAGCCCGCTCCAGTCCCGGAGCTCGCGGTGCCCGCTCCAGTCCCGGAGCTCGCGGTGCCCGCTCCAGTCCCGGAGCTCGCCGATCCCAGTCCAGTCCCGGAGCTCACCGAACCCACTCCAGTCCCGGAGCTCACCGAGCCCACTCCAGTCCCCGCGCCCGCCGAGCCGCTCCGCCCCGGAGCTCTCCGACCCGCCGTCCCGTAGCTCGCCGAGCCCGCTCTCATCCCGGAGCTCGCCAGTCCCCGCTCCAGTCCCGGAGCTCGCCGAGCCCATTCCAGTCCCGGAGCTCGCCGAGCCCAGTGTCCAGTCCCGGATCTCGCCGAGCCCAGTCCAGTCCCGGAGCTAACCGAACCCAGTCCAGTCCCGGAGCTCGCCGAGCCCGGCCCAGAGCCCCGCTCCAGTCCCGAGCTCGCCGATCCCATCCAGAGCCCCTCAGTCCCGGAGCTCGCCGAGCCAGTCCAACCCCGCTCCAGCCCAGCTCGCCGAGCCCATTCCCAGAGCCCCTCTCCAGTCCCTGACTCACAGAGCCCGTCCGAGCCCGCTCCAGTCCCGGAGCTCGCACAGTCCAGCCCAGTCCCGGAGCTCGCACAGTCCAGTCCAGTCCCGGAGCTCACACAGCCCAGTCCAGTCCCGGAGCTCGCACAGCCCAGTCCAGTCCCGGAGCTCGCGGAGTCCAGTCCAGTCCGGGAGCTCGCGGAGTCCAGTCCAGTCCGGGAGCTCGCAGAGTCCAGTCCAGTCCCCGAGCTCGCCGAGCCCAGTCCAGTCCCCGAGCCCAGTCCAGTCCCCGAGCCCAGTCCAGTCCCCGAGCCCAGTCCAGTCCTGAGCTCACCGAGCCCAATCCAGAGCCCAGTCCAGTCCCGGATTTCACAGAGCCCAGTCCCGAGCCCGCTCCAGTCCCGGAGCTCTCGCCGAGCCCAGTCCAGAGCCCGCTCCAGTCCCGGAGCTCGCAGAGCCCAATCCAGAGCCGGTCCCGCCTTGGCCTTTCACCCTGCCGTTTCTGTGCTCATGCCTTGGTCTAGCTCTGTCCTCTTCCGTTGGTTGGTCCTGGCCCGCCATCCCTGGTCCGCCTCTATTCCACCTCCCTCCTGAACTTTTGTGTGTCTGGTGGAGCGTCTGGTATCCGCTCCGTAGAGGGGGGGTAATGTCACAGCGTTTGTTGTGGTGACCTGGACTGGTCACTTGAGGGCACTCTTCTGTTTTATGTTTGTGTTAAACTCCATTTCCCATAGTCCCCTGCTCACTAATCCTGGTCTGATCGGTAACACCTGTTCATCATTATCCCAGCTTATATATCATGCCTTCTCTGTCTGTCATTTGCGTCTTGATTGTATTGTCTTCTCAGTTTGTGTTTTCTGTGGTCAGGTTTTGGATTACCTTTTGCAACGTTTTGTTCGGTTGTTACTGTCAAATAAACTGCACTTGGAACTCACCTTGTTTTCTCCTGGCATTCCGTGACAGTTTGATCATAATACACACCCCATTTGCAGAAAACCAACAAAGACATACCAGTCGGCAAATCTACAAATGAATGTCTGAATATTCAGCTGCTGTGGTTGGACATGAAATCAGGATTCTGGTCTCATGTCACCTGAACAATAGTGTTTATTGTAAGCAGTTTAAAAAAATCAGTTGCAGATATTGTTTTAAATGTATTAATTTTTTTTACCTAGAATAGTCAACAGTTTATTTGGCTCAGAAATCCATTTGATCAATGTAGCAAACGTAAGTTTGAACCAGTGGGTGCTGGGAGTGGTTCAGCAGAAGATCAGTCCTCCGCTCACTCCAGTCTGGCTGTGTGCTGGAACGCCTGTGTTTCACAATCCAATCAGTTTCCAATGGATAAAATCAAATCCCTCCCTACATTTATGCCAAAAGTCTGTCAAAACACTGTGAAATTGAACACAGCGAGCCATTTCATTTGGCTATTTTTGTTAAGGTTGCCATGAGCTGGCTATATATATACAATATATTATAATTTTTTTATATTGTTTTGCATTAACTGCTACCCACGCACAAGAGAAATTAACATAATGCCAAGTTTAGCCACTCTTTAGGCAGTAATTTTTATCATTTATCTTTAATGTTCTTAAACTTTATCTTGCCTGAGGGAAGCCCACTGAAACACATCTAGAAAACGAATTAGAAACAAAACATGAAATTACTCAGTTTAAATAAAAAATATTATGTTCGAAAACAAGTTGCTTCCATCTGTAATTACAGTAAGTCTACTTGAGCTAACAAAGACATTTTGACAATTGTTTTAGTAGAGCAGACTAAGATATGTTTAAACTGGCTCACATGGTCAATGGAAGAATTATGAAGTTTTTCTATATTTAGTTTGTGGTCGGGAAGATTTTTTATGTTTTTGAAAGAAGTCTCTTATGCTCACTAAGGCTGCATTTATTTGATGAAAAATACAGTAAAATCAGCAATATTGTGAATAATTATTACAATTTATAATAACTGTTTTCTATTGGAATATATATTTTTTAAATGTAATTTAGTCATGTGATGTCAAAGCTGAATTTTCAGCATCATTACTCCAATCTTCAGTCTCACATGCTTCAGAAATCATGCTAATATGCCGATTTGCTGCTCAGGAAAAGTTCTTCTTATTATCATTATGATACTTTTCTACAGGACTATCAGATAAATAAAAAGTTCAAAAGAACAGCCTTTAATTTAAATTTTTGTAACAATGTAAAAGTTTTTACTTTCATTTTTAATCTATTTAAAGCATTCTTTCTGAACTGAAATGATTACAAAATATTATGAAAATGGTTAATTTCTTTAATAAAAAATAAAAAAACGTCGCTCTTTGAACAGTCGCTCTTTGTGAAGCGAGAAGGTTCTCACAGTCCCTCAAGCTTGTGCTTCAGTCCCAGCATTTACAATTACTTGGGTTCGTTGGGAGGATAACGTTAATACCGCTAATGCTTTCAAAGCAGGAGGAAAAATAAGATTGCTGTGTCATAAAATCAATCTCTCTTTATGAAGAATTCATTGCGCTAGTGTCGTTCTCCCGAAAGCTATAAAAGTTCTTGATTAGCGTCGAATCAATACCATGTTGGAGACAGTGTGTGAATAACCGAAGAGAGATGGCGGTGGGAGTCCCAGAGTGACTGAACCCTCTCCATCCGTGCGGATCTGTGTCAGTTCTGTGGAGTCTGGGTTAATTGGTCTGAGAGAAATCAATAGCATCGGCTAATTTGCCTCCAGATCTCAGCAGCTCAGTGACATGGAAGGGAGTGCTGGATGCGTAAGACCACAAGCTTTTGATGAACACGCTGAAACTCCTACCATCAGCAAACCACAGCAATTACGTGCACTCTAGTGCAAATGATGTGTATTTTCCATGTCTGCCGCTTCTTCTTAGCTCAAAGCTTAAACACAGTCACTCAAAACCAGCCTGACACCAGAGGTCACTGAACAGGTTGAGACACTGGAATGTGGATGATCATGAATCAAAAATGTCTTGTCTCATAAACACTTTGATTTTTTTAGATCCACTGCGATCGCTGTTGTGTGGCTTTGGGAAAGAAATACAGCTCGACCCAATTAATAACTTAATGAGGGAATCTCAGGAGCAAAGTCTCCATATGTAAGCCTGGAGTGATGGGAACCATAGTTTTCATCTTAAAGAGACAGTTAACCCAAAAATGAACATTCTGTCATCAGTTACTCACACTCATGCCATTCCAAACCCATAAAAACTTTCTTTATGAAATTCTTAAAGCATCATAGTTTTTGAGGAACGTACCTTTCATCAAAATTACTTTCATTTGTGTTTGATGGAAGGTTTATTTTTGGGTGATCAATCTCATTAAAGTCAACATACAAAATGTCATATGCAAGCCATTTTACTTCCATAATCTGACATGTGTTCAAAGTGAGGATATTCAATAAGGAAAAATATTTCTTTCTTTTTTTATTTTATCCATCTTTAATTGTTTGGATTGTGAAAAAAAGTGGGTGTTACACACCAAATGTAGCAGATATGTGGCCTTTCAAACTTCCTTCTTTTCCATAGATCACAAAAGGAGAAATTCTGCAGAATGTTCACACATGCTCTTTTCAGAACGGTGAAAGTGAATGGTGACCAGGAGCTGTCAAAAAGCAGCCTAATTCTATAAAGCCCTCTGTATGCTAAACCTGTTTTATACTATCCATTTCATACCTTCTGTCATTCGATTGATAGTTCATACATTTTTAACAAGTAAAATGTCTTGTAGTATAATTGTAAAAATGTCTCCCCCCTTTTTTTTTTTCAGGGGTTTTCCCCTTGGTTCACATGTCTTTTGCTGTGAAATTTTTACTGAAGAAAATTTAAGAGTAACTTTCATATTGTTGGTAATATTTCAAGATGAACACTTGCAGGACTGAATTAATTTAGTCTTACTTGATAATCCATACAGTTATTGTTTTTTTTAAAAATCATGTTAACACGCAAGTATCCAACATGATATATCAGGCTTTTGAGGAACGTTTATTTGTTCATCCCTCAAGTATCATTGTATTACATGTTTTACATTTCTCCCCATAATAAAAACTAGAGAGCTTTGATTTTAAAACTAATCATTTAAATATAATCTTACTACAACAACATTGAATGACATTTTACTAAGACATTATTGGGAGATATAGAGTGACGACTGATATTTATATGCATTTTATGTAGCTACAGTAACTACTCTGCTACTGTATATCTGCCATATTAAGATCTCATTCATTTACATTACAAGCTATCAGAATTTAATCTTTCTTTTTGACTATATAAATATCAGCATCTGCATCAAATTGCATATTTTGCTCAGTTTGGGCCTCTGAATAAAATTGAGGTGTTTTTCCTCCATGAGTATGAGCTCCATATTCTCACTATATCATACTTTATGGGCCATAAAAATCTGATGTATCAAATAATCAAATTAGGGCTGTGCACTAATAGTCAAATATTCGATCTGTAATTATTATTCGATTTTTACTACGTGTTGCTTTGCTGGCCTTAAATGCATGGAATCCATGATATATCCTAACCATGCAAATTAAAGACTAAACTAAATGCACTGGGTGCATGCCGTGGAGAGTGTTAACAAGTTGATAGTATTTGATGAAATAATAATTTGCCTCGCAAAGTTTGGAATAACTTTGATCAAAATGGCGGAGCTGTACCCGAGTGAGCTGACAAGACAGCTTATCTGATAGCCAAATGATCTTGAGACAAATGCTGATTGAGTGTGATTTAAGAACAGAAAACACAAAGCGCTGTAAGAAACTTTGATTAGCACATAATTATTTCTGTGTCTCTGAACATCTGTGTCGTTGCGTGTTCTTATTGTTATCAGACTGTAGAGCCAACTTTCACCCGAGCATATGTGGATATTATTGTTTTTCTCAGATTTAACATGTGAAACAATATAAACACAGTACTGTAATTGGCACGGACTGGTTCATTTTTTCCATTTGCTCTGCTTGAGCTTGAATGCTATTGTTCCTTATATATTTATTGTTTACGCACATTTAAAGGAAAACCTTAAGATATAATGTAAAGTTGTTGTAAAACATTATGTATAATTTCTAAAAATCAGCTTGTTGAGAAATGGTGACAAAAACTTGATTATTAAAAAATAACATCACGTTGGCGCCGATAGCCTCGTGGCCAGTGTGGTGACGTACAGCGTAGTTGCGCTTCGGGGGTCCTGAGTTCGAGTCCCGGTGTTCGTTTCCCGATCCCTTCCCCCACTCTCTCTCCCACTTAGCTTCCTGTCCTCTATACACTGTCCTATCAAATTAAAGGCAAGAACGCCAAATACAAGTCCTTTAAAAAAAATCGTTCTCGTTAAACATAATTCAAATAAACGAATATTCGTTTTTTTGTGAGGCCAAATATTCAAATAGAATATTTTTGAAAAATGCCCATCCCTAAATCAAATATGATAGACTACTCAACAAAAAACACACATGCAAATCTTTTTTGTTGTTGTTGTTGTCAAAGGTTCAATAAACCCACTTGAAGGCTAAGTCATATTTACAGGTAAGAAACTCGGAATTCTAGATTCAAGTTGTGATGTTTGGTTTGAAACATAGCTGAAACACTTATCTTTGTTATATAATAAATCTATTATAGAGATCAGTGAGGGAAAGCAAGTCCACGGTTAATTACTCAACTTTCATGGTTTACTTTACGTAATAAAAACATTTAATGAGTAAAAGGGTGAGTAAATGACTACAGTGAGTACAGAATTTTCATTTTTTGTGAACCATTTTTTATTGCAATAACTGAACAGAATTTAAATCAAAAATGGCTGTTTGTATTATTATTGTTCTATTACTCATGCAGACTGTGTTAACAATCCATCAGATAACTGAAGCAGAAGACAACGACTCACATGACTGATAGCTCTAATGGGTAGATGAATATCAAACTCTTTTCTCACTCATGACCTTCTCCATTGCATACCCAGTTGCCATGGCAGCCAAGTGTGATGCTTTTGCCAGGGCAGATGGGTGCAAAGGTATGTGTTCATCAGACACTCGTATACACACACGAACACTTTCATCTACAGTTGCACGGAGTGTTAACTTTGCCTGTGGATCTTACAAGAATGATTTTGTTGGTGAATGATAATTGAAACTTCTCAAACAGTTTCCACATGAACACCAATAGCAGACAGTTTACACGCTGGCCTCTGTCAGCCAATACTAATATAATTTGCAAGGAAGCTTTGAGATATTGTTAAAGTAATATAACTATAAAGCTTATTGAATTGCAGCTTTGTTGGAGTGTGCATAGCTACAGTATATTGCTGAAGTAATTTCAGCTGTTTTGCTAATATACCATTCTGCTAACTGGAGACAGCTTCCAATAACCTTCCCATTCATCTCAATGTTTTTTTGTATTTTTTGTATGAAAAATATTATTTCTCATAATTGCAACTTTATTTCTTACAATTGCTTTTTCTTGTAATTATGACAATATCTGTCTCATATTTCAATTTTTTGCAATTGCACCATTATCCTACAATTGCAACTCAGTTGCAACATTGTTTCTTGTAATTGCAACTTGATTCAACTTTATTTCTTATAATTGGGACTTTCTTGTTATTCTGATTTTATATTTGAAAATTGTCACTTTATTTCTCTTCATTACTTATTTCTCACAACTGTGACTTTGTATTTCCCAATTGCAACTTCTCATGAATGTGACTTTATTTCTCGCAATTGCATTTTACTTGTCAATTTCAGTTTTTGTTTTTGTAATTGCACCATTCTCGCAATTGCCATTTTAGATCTGTCAATTGAGACATTGTTTCTTCTAATTGCAACTTTATTTCTAATAATAGCATTATTACTTGTAATTATGATTTTATATCTCAAAATTGTTACTTTATTTCTCCTTATTGTAACTTATTTCTCACAATTGTGACTTTGTATTTTCTAATTCCTAAATACATCTCATAATTATGACTATTTCACACAATTGCGACTATTTCTTAAAGTGTTTTCTTTAATTGTAGTTTTATACTTCTCAATTTCATCTTTTTCAAAAATGAGCATCTTCACACAATTACAATTTCAGATCTCACAATAATGACATTATTTCTCTTAATTGCCACTTTATCTCACAATTGCACATTTATTTCCAGTAATTGCAACTATTTCTTGTAATTATAACTATTTGAAAATTGTTACTTTATTTCTCATAATCGTAACTATATTCCTCACAATTGTGACTTTATATTTCCCAACTGCAACTTCTCGTAACTGTGACTTTATTTCTTGCAATTGTAAATGTATTTCATACAACTGAGTTTTTTCTTGTAATTAACTTTACATTTGTCAATTTCTTGTTATTGCAACATTCTCACAATTGCGATTTCCAATCTTTCATCTGAGACTTTCTTTTAATTGCAACAGTATTTCTAACTATTGCAAATGTATTTCTTATATTTGCAATTATTTCTTGTAATTATGAATTTATATTTTTCTTAATTGTAGTTTATTTCTCACAATCGTGACTTTATATTTCCTCATTCATTATTACATCTCATAATTATGACTTTATTTCTCATTATTGTGAATACTTCTTAGTGTTACTTGTTTCTTGTAATTGTGGTTTTATATTTCTTAATTTAATTTTTTTTAAATAAATGAGCATTTTCTCACAATTATGATTTCAGATCTCACAATGGTGACATTGTTTCTCGAAATTGCCACTTAATCTCACAATTGCAAATTTATCTCAAAATTGCTAATTTTTTTGTAATTGTGACCTTATATTTCATAATTGCAACTTCTCATAATTGTGAATTCGAACTCTTAAAATAGCTTTATTTCTTACATCAAATTTAATGTTACAGTTATCTGTTAATGTTTTACCCAGGAATGGACTTCCATTACTAACTGCCAACGTTAACCAACAATTCCTTAATTCCCTGAACCACATACCGTCTCTACAAAACCCCACTCTTCAAAGATATGTTCGCCAATCTGATGTGAGCGAGCCTAAATGCACGAAATGATTGATAGGCATAGATCCTTTCTGATTGACTGACTTTCTGATAGCAGTTGTGATTTCTCAGGATGCTTATGTCAATAAGATCTGTCAGTCAGTACGGACATTTTATGTGTGGTCCCATAAATCCCTCACAGCACCGTTAATGTGGGTTTACTAAAGTATAATGTGTCTTATATTGAAGAAAATAAGGATTGTGGCCATCTCCATCCATCACACTCTGTGTCTGCATGCATTTAGACGTCCAGAGTGCCCGTCGCTGTCCATAATAAAGCAGCTCAAAACCCTGGACATCCATCTATCCATTTAAAGCAGCATAGTTTCTCCCAGAGACCTTGAGACGTCGGTTATGGTGTCCGATCCATCAATGTCCCAAGTGAGTGATGATGTCATCACCACAAGCCATCTGACTGATATATTTTTTGCCAGCTCTCTCAGGAATGAAGGAGAAACGCCTTCAACTGCCTTCCCATTAGCTGTACTGGTATGGCATCTTCAGTCCACCAAATAACTGCACCCTGATCAGCGTACCGTGAGTGAGTAACTGCCCTTTCCATTCTCTCTCCTCCACAGAGCCGTTCCCACAGCGGTGCCTCTCAATGGCCCATTTCACCAATTACTGTTTTCACCGAACCAATTGAACCCCAATTGTCTGCTTTCTGAGAGATGATAATTTGTAGCGAACTGGGGCCAACTGTGTCTCCCATGTACTCCAGCAGTTTAATTGCCATAATTATGGAATTACACCCGCAAATGAACTGCCCTGTCGCCATGGCACTGAGTGAATGGAGATCTTACTTGGGCTCTTCTGTAGAGCATTAAGAAGGACAGTGAAAAGCCTCACAGGACACTGCAGTAGATAGAAAACAGCTGAAAGGAGCTAATTAACCAACCAGTAAAAGCCCATCCTCTATATTCTATCTGACATCTCCTTCCTCTCTTTCTTATTCGCTTCTTGCTCTTGTTTTGTGTAGATTAATTTCCCCGCGTGATTCATTTCCAGCATTTACTGGAAACCCTGCTCTTTTCGATTTGTCAGATTTATGGAAAGACTTTCATTGTACTTTGATGGAGTCTCTCGTGATGTCTTCTTATGACTGATGACCTGAAATGAATCCTTATTTGTACAAAAAGGCAAAGAATGTGCTTACTTGAAGAGACAGGACATTTGAAGGAGAGAGAGGGAGGAATGGGATCAGAACATGAGCTCCATGAGCCAACAGCTCTTATATGACAAATGCTAGTCATGTCATCATAGTTCTGAGAGTTTTTTTCTTAGAAATAATTTATTTAAAACTTTATTTAATTTATTCAAATGTATTCTTTTTGTATCTATCTGTGTCATGATAAAGAACATGGAAAATAATGTATTTTTAAATTATACACAGAATATAGTATATGATATAAAATCTATTACTATTTGTACATGATCATTACTATGATAAAAGTAATATTGGTTCATATTAAATAATATTCATATTTTACTTGATACTGGTTTACGTATTTTGTTAAATTACTCATCAAATATTTTGATTTGAAAAAAATTATATTTTTGTATTTTTCCAAAATGTTTCTAATATATGCATTGTTTCTGTATTATCAGCACACATTTTGATGCATTTGATATAAATGGTGACCATTTGTACGGAGTGCATTATGTGCAATTATAGTATTTTTTAAATTTCTCAATTATGCAATTGATCTAACTTGTATATCATTTTAATAATCTTTTCAGATTGACTTAGCAATTTTTACTTGGTGGACTATTTAAAAAATCCAGTAAACACTGAAGATGGGACCAGAGTAATGTCTAGAGACCCAACCTGAATTCACGGCAATTCGTACATATTTTACTAGGTGGCTAATTCTTACGAATTTGTATGACCTCACTCGTATGAAATTGTACGTTATAAGAAAAATTTTACATATTTTACGAGGTGGCAAATTCATAGGAATTCATACGAATGACCACCCCTAACCCCGTCCCTTAACCCACCCCTCACAGAAATCGTACAAATTCATACGAGTGAGGTCACACCAATTCGTATGAATTAGCCACCCGTATTAGCCATACGTACACATTAGTCGTGAGCAGGGGCGTAAATTTTGTCTAACCGTTGGGGGGGATAATAAACATAAAACATTGTTATTTACAATACACAGCATGGTTTTTAATCATATTTTTAGAGAGGACAACCTTCAGATAGGGGGGGTTCTGTCCCCCCGACCCCCCCGTGATTTCTGCCTATGGTCGTGAGATAGCGTTGAGTCCAGAAAATCAAAAAGTCTTGGGCCAATAATCAACGACAACCATCAATAACAAACTAGCAAAAGCACAGCAACCATCCAGTACACCATATCATGACAGTAAGTTTGTATGGAGGGTAATATGTGCAATAATAATTATCTCTTATCTCTTTTTTTCTGTTGGAGTTTATATAACAAAGTTGGGGCACTTTTAGCCAAACCGGCAGTTACCCAACAGCCCTCCAGAACGAAGTATCTCCCTTCAAATATTCTGTAATGTATTTTTACACGTTACATAGCCTGGCAATAGTAAATTGACCATTTTAATGCTATTTAGAGGATTATAGGAGCTTCAGTACGCTGCTTTTTATTGAAATATAACAACAGGAGAATTACATGTGCAACAAATGTTCTGTCACTATCCAATCCAGTGTGAGTCAGGGACAAATCGCTCTCTCAGTCAGGATGCGCAAGTCCTCAGATAACCAGGTCATGTGCTCTATGACTGTCCTTTGCTCAGTTTGATCTTGGCAGGGTTGTCTGATATTCTCACTCATGCACATGGTCCTTTTTGTTTTTAGGTGACTGTTAAGGCAGTAGATCCTTATTGTGATAGGGACAGATTTATGATTATTTGTGATTTTTACTAAGGTAAGCAACTATTACATTGGGCATGTTTACATGACAACAATGCACCACAAAATGGAAATTTCTTTCCTTCGCGTTTTTGAAACGTTTAATGTACAGTCAACAACATTGTCAAAACATCCTCTGCTCACACGGATCCACAAAAATTAGTATAAATGCTGTATTATGCATGCCAGGCCAGTAGTTGGCGATGGAAACACTACACGCCTGCTTGTAGACTGAACAGGTAATATACACATGCATGACGTCACCATTTTCACAAATTAGCATTTTTATAGACCTTATATACCCCCACACCTTTTCAGCACTGCACTCCTTTTGCTTTGTCTTCCGATTTGTATTTCCACAGCATGAAGATAAAATTGTTTATGAATGAACTACTCATTTTAAAATCTTCCTGGTCTACTGACATTTGTTATGACATCTGCTTTAAACATTACAATGCTTGTGCTAACTTGTTTCTCTGACGCATAAGGGGCTATAGTTTACACGTAAATGATAATGGTATCGTTTTCAAAACTTTCAAAAACGTTAGAAGTTTGACTTAGCAATTTTCACCTGGAACACTTTTTTAAAAATCAGTTAAAATTGAAGAAGGCTGTGTTTACACTGCAAGTCTTAAAGGCATAGTATAGGCATAGGAACGACATGAGGGTGAGTAATTAATGACAGATTTTTCATTTTTGGGTGAACTATCCCTTTAATCTACAGATCTGATCTTTTGACCATATCTGTTTTTTGTTTTTTTTTGGAAGTGCCTCAGAACGGATGTGAAAAAATCTGCGGATTTTTGTGATTACATGTGTGCAACCAATTCCGGTCTGTGTCAGAGGACCTGAGTCATGTCTACAGACCAGAATATCAAAGAGTCTTGGGCCAATAAGAAATGACAACCAACAAAAACACAGTAACTAAAACAAAACACAAAATAAGAGCGAAACGGTTTATGGCAGCTGGAACGGAACATCATAATGCTACACATATCAATGAATGGCTGTTTAATTCAAAACATTCAAAATTCAGAGACTCTTCGTTACATTCATTACCAGCATTACTTCATATATGAAACGAGGTGAACGACCCCATTGCTTTGACCTTATGTTGTCCTTGTGAAGTCAAACCAAACCGTGCATATGAATTTCGCAGCGGTTCTCCTATGAAAAGTTTTTTTTTTGGCATTTGAATAATGTATCATTTTCAATGCTGAAATAGCTATGTTTGCGTTTTCCCCCCTCCACTCCACCATTCTCCTCCTTCCCTCAAAATAGAATGCAGAAGAGGGTTGTTGCTATGGTGATACATCCACTGGCTTTTGCAAGACATTTATAGCCACGCAATCCACGGGGGATTTAGCTCCCTGTAACTTTCTGTAATTTCCAATCTAATTATATCCCGCTGCTGTGGCTGGGCTGGAACAGTGCATGGGTGATCTGGGATTGAGCTTTTGGCTCGCTTCTGCCCATATGGTGACAGTGCAGTGTGCCGTTACAGTGCAGTGCAGTGCGCCGCATGAAATATCATTTGTTTGGATGAATATAAAGATGATATCACGTTAAAGACCCCTTTTGCAAGTGTCTCGTTGAGGTGTGTGAGACTGCGGTTCGTGTTGGAATGCTGTGCTGATGGCAGATCATTCACGTAGTACAGAAAAGTCTTGAATGGTGTTCTGCTTTAACCCTTTCAGGCCCAGGCACTGATATATATATTTTTTTTAAACATTTCTTCTTTATAATTAATAAACTATCAAATTTAAATCTATGTTAGGTTTGATTAGTCAGGCTATGGACCAGTTGTTTTAGATGTTTTTTGTTTGTTTTTTTAATATTGTAGTCTTTATTTAGATTTTTTTCCCCCCTACATATTTTCATTTTCATTTTTTGTTTTAGTTTTTAAGATTTTATTTTTTTAGTATTTTTATTTAGCTTTATTTTTATCTCTGTTTTAGTTTCAGTTATTTTAATAAATCAACTAATTATTTCAGTTGCCAAGAAAAAAGTATAGTTTTATCATTAACCTTTTCTTTTAACTTTTTACATTTTTCTATGAATATTTATATTTTATTTTTTAAAGCAGTTTCATTTATTTTACGCATTTCAGTTATTTTAATAATTTCAGATTTAGTTAACAATAACAACAATGCTGGACCATTTTTTTCAAAAATGTGTATGTTTATTTTACAGATGCAGTGATTATTCAAATTCTGGCTGATGTACAGAAGAGCTGATAATTATTATAATTAATTAAGGCCATTAACTGCCATTAACAATATTAAAATTCTAATATTTTGTCAAAAAAACACATCAAAAAAATGTAAAAAGTAGCTTTAAATGCTACAAGTGAATGTAGGCATCACAACGTTATAATGTACAGAATAAAAAAATAGATATTTGCTAAACATTGCATTTAATAGTATTTTTAAAGATTAACTGCAAGCCTTAGATGACAGCTAAGGTATTCTAAATCATCCCCTTGGAATTATAAGGTTCTATCTGACATTTTTGTCAAAATTGAGTTATTCTGTGACAACTTATTTACATTACGTGTGTAACGGGGCTGACGAGACGTGAGACGTGCGGATCCAAATGCAAAGCTTTATAGGAGCAAGACACAGAGTGGTCATAAAACAGGCGGGGTCAAACAGTGGCAAACAGGTATATGGCGGGCGAGACACAAGAATAATCCTAGGGCTAGCGTGGGTCGATGAACTGCAGACAGAGTCACAGGGGCAAGGCTAAAGGGAGGAATCCAGGAAAACAGGCGAAGATCATACTGTACAGACAAGGCAAGGCAAAACTAGGAAAACACGGAGACTCGGAAAGGGGTACAGGCTAAACAATACTCAGCAGAGAAAAGTGGATTAGAGTGGGTGTTATATAGTGAGTGAAGTTATTAGAAACAGCTGTGTGCAATGAGTACAAATCAGTGCAGTGTGCAAATCGTGCAAAAAATGATGAGATATGTAGTCCAGGGTGCTATGCAACAATTTGTGTAGTGCGAGAGTCAATGAAATGGAAAGGGTGACATCTGGTGGTGAATAAACGGAAGTCCATGAACCGAAATCGTGACAACGTGAGGTTTCTTTTGTAAGCTGTGTACATTTTGGGAAACATTTTTAGAAAACAAAACGGGTTCTATCTACAAAGTATATAGAGTGCAAAAACTTTGAGCTCAATATCTCAAAACCGCTCAGAATGCACATAGAACCTTATAATTCCAAGGCGGCAAAATGTAAAAATACAGTAAATGAGCAGCACAATTAAATATACAGTATTTACTGATATATTTTACTTTTCGTCATTTTAGTAACTCAACAAATTATTTCAGTTGCCAAGCAAATAAAATGTATAGTTTTATAATAATAGTTTTCTTTTAACTTTTTGCATTTTTCTATGAATAAAGACATATGAAGCATTTTCAATTATTTTAAGCATTTAGGTTATTTTAATAGTTTTAGACTTAGTTAACAATAACGACACTGCTAAAACTTCAATATCTTCCGTGTATGGAAACATTATTCAATCTCGTGTGGTATGCAACATATCAGAATGTACTCAAATATGTCATTATCAAGTAAGTACATAAGTTTGTTTAAACTCAATGAATTTATTAGACTTAATTATTTCTGACACCTTGTATAATATGAGCATCTCTGATTTTCTAATCCACTATTTTTGCCAAGTGATTTAGTTTTTGCAGTATATGCACTGTTTACTGTTGTTACTGTTTAAAACCAGTTAAACTTAATTTTACTTAAATATTTGTAATGTTATATAGTTGTAGCATTTTATTCAAATTCTCATTGCCTTCAGTAGCACTTATATGTGGAATGTGTGCGGAAATCAACCTAGTTCAGCTAGTAAGATGTTTCCGAAGCGCTGGCAGTAACTAGAGGAAACAACTTTGGTGAAAACTACAGCCACAACATCATCATTTTCCTGGTCTACACAACAATAAAAATGCTCCCAAACTGGAGAAACCTTAAACTCTGAAGCAGAATCAGTGATGTGAAAATAACACAGTAACCAATGTTAAACTGGCACACTTGGTTGCCTGAGCCCAAATTCAAATCAACAAATTAACAAAGGTGTCATTCAACTCAGACTACATGAATAAATCAGAATGTCTCGGGATTGAATGAAAAGCTGTCAGACACGTCCATTAAAGCCGAGCTGACCATATTTCAGCTTGTAAGACTCTGTCTCGTTCTCGTAGAGCGCAAGCGGGCATCTGATAAATGTAGAGTGGAGGTCTGCTGACCACAACATCCTGTCATCTCCACTGTCATTTTCTGCTTCATTACAGCCACAGATATTCATTTAATATGACTCCTCCATGAGCAGCTGCATGTGTCTCTACAAACTCCTTACCACTCCAGTGATCAG
This sequence comes from Sinocyclocheilus anophthalmus, assembly GCA_018155175.1. Taxonomy (NCBI): domain Eukaryota; kingdom Metazoa; phylum Chordata; class Actinopteri; order Cypriniformes; family Cyprinidae; genus Sinocyclocheilus; species Sinocyclocheilus anophthalmus. Next base: position 26,897 of record JADLZN010010218.1, on the reverse strand, counting down.
AAGAGCCGACTCAAATCCAAAGGCCTGTCTTCAGGGTTTAGTTGCATGAGTGATGATGTGACATGTTGTAATACAAGTTAGGTTAGACATGAGTAATACATTAGCCGGACATTAGACTCTCGGAGCGCTTGTGCAATACGTGCAGTCAGCAGGTGAAGGAGTTACAGTAGGATGCATCAATGTACAGTAGAGGCATCAATTGCAAACCCCAGACAAATACTTCTAGGTGATGTGGGTGTGTGGTTATTTCTGTGCTGCTATTGTTTGCTTTCAAACTGTTTTCCTGAAAGTTGGTGTGTACAGTACTCGAGGCCCGTTCACTCCAAGCACGATAACTATTAATACAGGTGCATTTCAATAAATTAGAATGTCGTGGAAAAGTTCATTTATTTCAGTAATTCAACTCAAATTGTGAAACTCGTGTAAATTCAATGCGCACAGACTTAAGTAGTTTTAAGTCTTTGGTTCTTTTAACTGTGATGATTTTGCGCTCAAATTTAACAAAAACCCACCAATTAACTTTCTCAACAAATTAGAATATGGTGACATTGCCAATCAGCTAATCAACTCAAAACATTTGCAAAGGTTTCCTGAGCCTTCAAAAATGGTCTCTCAGTTTGGTTAACTAGGCTACACAATAATGGGGAAGACTGCAGATCTGACAGATTGTCCAGAAGACAATCATTGACACCTTCACAAGGAGGGTAAGCCACAATTATTCATTGCCAAAGAAGCTGGCTGTTGTTCACAGAGTGCTGTATCCAAGCGTGTTAACAGAAATTTGAGTGGAAGGAAAAAGTTTGGAAGAAAAAGATACACAACCAACCAGGAGAACCGAAGCCTTATGAGGATTGTCAAGCAAAAAATCGATTCAAGAATTTGAGTGAAATTCACAAGGAATGAACTGAGGCTGGGTTCAAGGCATCAAGAGCCACCACACACAGACGTATCAAGGAATTTGGCTACAGTTGTTGTATGCCTCTTGTTAAACCACTCCTGAACCACAGACAACATCAAAGGACCTGGGCTAAGGAGAAGAAGAACTGACTGTTGCCCAGTGGTCCAAAGTCCTCTTGTCAGATGAGCAAGTTTTGTATTTCATTTGGAAGCTAAGGTCCTAGAGTCTGGAGGAAGGGTTTAGAAGCTCATAGCCCAAGTTGCTTGAGGTCCAGTGTTAAGTTTCCACAGTCGGTGATGATTTGGGCTGCCACGTCATCTTCTGGTGTTGGTCCACTGTGTTTTCTGAAATCCACAGTCAACGCAGCCATCTACCAAAACATTTTAGAGCACTTCATGCTTCCTTCTGATGACCAGCTTTTTGAAGATGCTGATTTCATTTTCCAGAGGATTTGGCACCTGAACCAACTCCAAAAGCACCAAAAGTTGGTTAAATGACCTTGGTGTTGGTGTGCTTGACTGGCCAGCCAACTCACCAGACCTGAACCCCATAGAAAAATTTATGGGGTATTGTCAAGAGGAAAATGAGAAACAAGAGACCAAAAAAATGCAGATGAGCTGAAGGCCACAGTCAAAGAAACCTGGGCTTCCATACCACCTCAGCAGTGACACAAACTGATCACCTCCATGCCACGAATTGAGGCAGTAATTAAAGCAAAAAAAGCCCCTACCAAGTATTGAGTACATAAACAGTAAATGAACATACTTTCCAGAAAAAAAAAAAAACACTTTTTTTTTTATTGATCTTATGAAGTATTATAATTTGTTGAGATAGTGAATTGGTGGTTTTTGTTAAATGTGAGCCAAAATCATCCCAATTAACAGAACCAAAGAATTAAACTACTTCAGTCTGTGTACACTGAATTAATTTAATACACGAGTTTCAAAATTTGAGTTGAATTACTGAAATAAATGAACTTTTCCACGACATTCTAATTTATTGAGATGCACCGGATTATAACGATAAAGATATAGTTCTAAAAAACGTTCTCAATATTAAAGAATAGCAGAGTGCACACCACAACTATAACGATAAAGAGAAACGATATTGTTGGAATCACTTTCAAAAAGATTTTTCTCCAGCTGATGAACGATACAAAATTGACAGCCAATCAGAATCCATTCTGCTGTAACGAGCTCGAGAATTTAAAGTGGCAGACGAGTGTGCGCTTAGAATAACAGCCGATATCATTCGCTGGTGTGGACACTAATGTAGTTATATTTATAGTTATCGTTCTTGGTGTGAACGGGGCTTTACAGTAAGTATGTTGGAAAAAGAGGTAATTGTCACATGACTTTTGTTATTAAAATGATATAATATGTTGTCAAAACATCACAACATTATAATGTATGTCTCAACACGTGACACTGAAGACTGGAGTATAATGATGCAGAAAAATCAGCTTTGCATCACAGGAATTAATTGCATATTTTAAAGTATAAATTAGTTATTTTTAATTGTTACAATATTTCACATTATTACTGTTTTTGCTGTATGTTTGATCAAATAAACATGTACATGTGAGTGTGTGTGCATGTTTACACACACACACACACACACACACACACACACACACTTAAAGATGCATAGTCCTAGTTTAATTTACAGTATGAACAGCTGTAATAAACCACATTTAATTACAGCTCTTGTTGAAACTGTTCTGATGAAGGATCTCATATAAAGCCGAACGATATTTAATTAGTGGCGTAAACAGCAGTGATGCTTCTGCCAGAGGATGATGTCATTCCCACACAGGGAGATGGAGAAGAGCATCTTTTATTTATACAGTAAAAGCATAACATTTAATGAGGAGTTTAAGTGATATATTATAATTATATGACACTGACAATAAGACCAGTACTCTTTCTTTTCATGACTGAAATCTCCTGTATATGAGATTAAACAAAACCAACTGGGATCATTGTGAACTACAATATTTGGTCTGTCGTGTTTCAGAAAACTGTGCATGTTTGTTTAATGCCCGTGTGAACCAGTCTGTTTGAATAGTCTGATTAATATACATTATGTAATTTTTGAGCATGCACAATTGATGGTTATTAAATATTACTCGCATTACTGTTATCCTCTTACAAAGTAAATGCATTATTCAAAGCAAAACATGATTTACTTAGTGACAATGATATGTGCAAAATACTTCAATTAAACACTGATAAGAGCGGTGCAAATAAAATTAAAACTCTTAAGAGCTTAAGAACAGATGATAGATAGAAGATAGATAGATAGATAGCTAGATAGATAGATAGATAGATAGATAGATAGATCGATAGATAGATAGATAGATAGATAGATAGATAGATAGATAGATAGATGATGGGTTCGTGCATTGGATCTTAAAGGGACAACATCCTATAAAAACCTGCTGCTGTCTGTCTCTTTAATATTAATCAAACAACAAAATACAACTTTAACAAAGATTAATATATATTTAATTTATACACTGAACATTATGCAGTGTTATTTTACACTTAAGTATTACATTTCTGTGCATGAAAACTAAGATTCGACCTACTTTATATTGGTAGATTTTACTTTATGTAGCAAAATAATTGGTTATTTATTTTATTACTGACGGTTCACTTGTCTTAAAAGGAGACCTATCATGCCCCTTTTTGCAAGATGTAATATAAGTCTGAATGTGTCTGTGAAGTTTCAGCTCAAAATACCCCACAGACCATTTATTATATTATTTTGAAAATGGCTATTTTGAGTGGAAGCAGAAACATACTGTTTTCGTGCATGTCTCTTTAAATGCAAATGCGCTGATGCTCCCCGCCCCTTTTCTAGAATAGAGCTGCGCCATTACAGCTCATTCCTCAGATACTCTGCTAAAAAAAAAAAACATCTGTCTGGTTTTGATATAATGTTTATCGCTCTGAAATCATGCGTTTTAAACCATAGTGTAAACTAATATACGTATTAGGGATGTGCATCTCAAGACTGAGGCCGTTATGATATGCATCTCGATGCATAGCCAACGATACGATACATGAAAGATACATATGAAGCAGCTACCAATGCGATGTGATACGATACGATACGATTCCCCTGTTACGATGCAGTGCGATCCGATTTCGATTCGATTCAACACAATGCTATTTGATGCAATATGCAATGGAGAAAATATGATCACTTAATGCCTCGAGGTCTGTTTCATAAAACAAGTTAACCAAAAAAGCCAGGCTTATTTCAGTTAGTCTGACTAATTGTCAAATGATTTGGTTCCATAAAACAAATTTAACATAGATCAAAATCAGTCACTGTGGCAACTTATGCTGGGAAAACTAACTGGTCTAAAGAAAGTAAACTATCAGACTAAGCTGGAGTTCCTCTAACACGACCAATAGGAACGCGATATTGACTTTTTTACAGTTTCTAGGCACGCGAAGGGCTCTGGTTTTATGACAGCTGTAGGCTACCTTTGCGGAACAGATAGCAGAACATTAGAACATTACAATCTAAAATTGCTCTTTAAAGCATTAACATAACTAAATTAAAAGTTAAAATCACAGAATTAAAATGAAAATAAATAATAAAGAAAATGACTTCTTAACTGCTATAAGAAACACACATTAACTCATTTGAGCTTAGTTATTAGTACTGAACTAGCTTACGTTTGATTTACCCATTACAATAGTCTCTTTACAGTTACTGCTATCATAAAAATACACTTATATGCAGGTTTAAAATTCTACAAAAGGCACATTTAATGTCCAACAACAAATATTTTAGCAAAATGTATTTTACTCAGAATTATTGCGCTCCTATTTGATTGCGCGCCGTCTGTTTAGAGCGCATGCGCGCAGCAGCGCTTGCTCACTCGCGTAAGCCTCGCCCACTCCTGACAGCAAAATGGATATATTTGCATGACTTTATAACATTTACAGATGAAAAATATGCATGTGACATGTCAGGTATGCACTGAGGAAAACACAATGTCTCAAATGCATTAAACAGCACAGATATATTCGCTGTTTGTCATAGTGGATCGATCTGATCCATGATCGACATTAAGGGCTGCTTAAGAAGAGCATGCACAAATTAGTGAGATTGTCATTTATGGAACCACTTTAGCCCCGATTGAATTGTTAGGTTATTTCAAGTCAGGTTTCGGACTTTAATCCCCACTTTTCCTCGGGTCTCCCTGGTGTTGTGATTCGCCATATTCACATAGCAGCAGCGGTGATGAGAGAACGCGCTTGACAAACAAATACATCGATCACAGATTATTGGTCACTTTCTAAATAATAAAAGTATAGCGCATCCACTAGTAATTATATATAAATAAATCATTTTTTACCGATTGTAGCCGATACACACTTTTTAAACCGATGCATCGCATAGTTAACTTTTTATGCCGATGCACCGAGCGAATCGGGGAATCTTCCCATCCCTAATACGTATATACGGTTTTCTGATTGCACACATCCGAAGCATGCGCTCAGAAAGCAGCTGTCACACAGTATGTGAGTACTAAACTAAGTCCGTTAAGTCTTATTGCACTAAACTTTGTCCAAATACCAACAACGAGTTTGTCATAAAACACACAAAAAGTTACATAAACAGTCGTATTCTGTGAGGGTAAAACAGTAGGAAAAAAATCACATGTGTATATACAGATAAAAAAAAGAGCGGGTGGATTTTTATCATTATAGGCTGGTTGTGTACACACACTGCCAACACACATTTATGTCTCACAACATGTGAAAGTGAATTTTGCATAATAGGTGTCCATTAATAATGTTTGACCTTTATTGGTTATGCTATTATTAGTTTTTGCTGTGGTATCGAAGAAGTAAAGTGTTCTTTAAATAATAAGTGTTATATAATAAATATGCTCACCCAAAAAATATATAAATTTGTGGACCGGCATATCTGAAAAGGCGATTTGTAAGCCGTTGCAAATCTACCTTTTTTTTTTTTTTTTTTTTTTTTTTTTTTTTTGATTTGGCTATGAAGAAAATCCACTCACAGAAGTTTTTGATCATGCTGATTTGTCCACAGTGAGGTTCAGCCGATATCTTTTTTTATTCAGGCTAGTTAAATTAATTTTGGGGCTACCATAATCTGAAGAATGCCTGCCCGAAGGGCTACCATGGATTTTGAAATTTTGCGAGCCCTGCAATTAATTTCATGTCACTACTGTACTGTGAGGCCAATTTTCAGCTTCATTTCGTTTAACTTGATGTGCTGTTGAAATAAATAAAAAATTGATGTGACATTTGAAAATGTAACTTAAATTAACTGAAACTGAAATAAAAATGAAGGAAAACTATATAGACATACATCAAATGGTCATATGAAAATATTTAGATTGTATAAAATAATATATCTCAAGATACTAAAATTAACGTTCATACACAGATTTCACGCACAAATTCGTACGTATGCTTGGATCGTGAATGAGAAGCACCAAGCGCACCTTTATGAATGCTAGAGAAACCAATCATATTGTTCCCATTTGATGTTCTTCCAACATTTGATAGCAATTTGTTCGCAATTAACACTAGCTGAGAGTTTAGCAAATAAAATGGGGGAAACAAACAAACAAACAGCAGATGACATCAAGCTCCTCAATTACATGTCGGTGACCAGATTGTCTTGTTCATTACTCTTCCTGCAATGCCCATCTCAGCAAAAGGAAGTCATCATTACTGAAGCTTTCGCTCGAAGACCGACGTCGCGCTCACATACACACACACACACACACACACTCTGCGCAAGCTCTGTTTGCTTTTTCCTACCTCATTGATTTTGTTTATTGTTTGTCTCTCGGCACTGGGAGGCCTTTTTTAACGCATGATGCAAGAGCATTCCAAATTGTTCTATTAAGTGGGTCATAATTTCCTATGGTCTCCTGAAAGACAAAAGAGCTTTTGTGCATCTCTTCCTGCAAGGCAAAAGCTCCCTGCCTCCATTCTCCTGTTCTCCTGCGCATTAGAAAGCGTTTCTGGAAAACAGTCTAATGTCTATGATTAATAATGGAAGATTGTGAGGGGATTTAAATACAAGGAGCGAACACGTACCTCAGCATTTCATGAATCGGATGGAAATTTTGGCACGAGCCGAGCATGTCTGTATGCCATGATGGATAAAGTCACATTCTGCGTGTGATCTGGTTTGAAGGTCTGAGTGTTTAAAATGGACATTTTTGCCCCTGGAGCTTGAGTCTGCGCCAGTGACTCAGCCCTATAACTAATAAATGATGTTGGGTACACTGTAAAAAAAATTCAGTAAAATTTACGGTAAAAAATCGGCAGCTGTGGTTGCCGGAATTTTACATTAAAAAATACGGTAGCAACGCTTTAGGTCTTACGGTTTTAACTTAAATTTACAGTAAATACCGTAATTTCATTAACTGATATAATGTTAATATACCAACCTATTGAAGTACTGAAAATCTGTTTTGTACCTTTGTAATACACTGAAAACCACCAAATGCAGGTGGTGATGAGAAAATCGCATGATGAACCAAAGCCCATCACAAACAGCAGTTTTTAAACATATATAGAAGGTGCACAGTGTCATTCACATAAAAACACTAAACACCATAATGGTAACACACATGAAACTGAAATAATGCAAGAAACATTAATGTAACAACATTAGAGTAACATACATCCCTAATATACAAAACTGATAAGAAAAAATTAAGAAACATAGTTATTTCAACAAAAACAACATCAATTTTGAAATGTAATGCAGGGAATTCTGAGAATGTTAATTTATGGTTATTTACTGTAAATTATATGGTCTTTTTCACTTACAAAAATGGTATACTACCATAAAATTACATGTAATGTCCAATACAGTTTTTCACATTTACCGTTAACCATTTAACAGGTTTTTACTGTAGCCTTTTTACATTCTTTTACCGTTAAATTCACGGTCATTTTTTACAGTGTACACGTGCTATTCAGGACACTTCTCTTTAGAGCAAGGAAATGCTTTGAACGAAACTAAATTTGTGATTTTCTCGCTTACTTTTGAAGATACTATATACTATTGATGAAACTGGAAGATTGTTATGGCTGCTGAAAAATGCCATAGCATTTCAGCATGCAGGATCAAGACCTTGTCCTGAAACAACATTCCTATTAACTAACCAGCTTTTGAGAATAGTTTAGGGTTAAGGTTATAGACTTAGGACTGGGATTACTGGTTTGAACTACATTTTTGTCAGCCAAAATGTAATAGTGATTACATTTTTGTTCATTTTTACCCTTTGATTTTAGGGGTAGTAAAAGGTTCTTGTTGAGGTTAGGAATTGTTCCACTAACATGTCTTGGCTTGGCTAAATTACGTTGACTAGCAAACTGTGCATTAGCTTTCTCAAATGTTTTTACACCAGAACTTTTATCCTTACAAACAAAAAGCTGTGCATAAATCTTCAGAGGCTCGTTTCAGAAAGGATGTTAAGTGAAAACTCTGAGTATGTTAACCCTGAAATAAGGGAAACTCTGGGTTTTCCATTTCAGAATGGGACGTTTGTCAAACCCGAGAAAGCTGGGTAAGTCAAGCCCGTTTCTGAAAGAGAGGTAAATTGTACTCCGAGTCAGTAGTAACTTACTCTGTGAACCTAACCTGGTCAGGAGCAGGTTTTCTTAGGCAAACCCAGAGTTTCTTTCGGACTCCTCCCCCTTTTTAAGTAAGCAATGTTAAATACCTATTTTTGTCTTGGTTGTTGTCCTATTTCAAGTAAAAATATCTAAAAAATTCTTAAGTCAATGAATTTTCTATATAAGAAAAATGATTTAAGATATTTTGTTTTGTTTCCTGGGGAAAACAAGTGCATTTTACGTAAAACATCTAAAATTGTCCACCATAGGGTAAGAAAAATAATCTTAATGCAAACGGAAACAAGATTATTTTTCATTTCTTACCCCATTAGCAGACAATTTGCAAAATAAGAAAAAACTGCACTTAAATGATTGTTTGTTCATGAAAACAAAAATAATTATCTTATGTTCATTTTTTAAGTAGAAAATGCATCTTGATTAACGTATATTTTGACTGGAAACAAGAAGACAGAAATACTAAGTAAGAAAAGCATTTTTTTGCAGAGCAGGTATTCATTCAGGGCACAAATGTTTCTCATGCAGACACAGTCAAAGTGACAAAAATGGCATCTCCTTTTATACAGGATGAGGAGGCTTGTTGTAAAATAATTTTTTTATTTATTTTTTTTGCCATATCCACATGGATATTTATTTGAGTGTTACCGTTTTTAAATGGTACTTTTCTATATAACATCGGAGATGCAGAGCACATTAGTAAGGCCGCTGTACACAGAGCGGTAAGGTAAGTGTGCGTGGCTCTCACGCTCTTTATGTGAATTTTTGTGCTGTTTCCCCGCACAAACTCATCAAGGAGGAGTTTCACAGGACTGCAGGTCAGTGTGTTGTAGAAATCTATTTAAATGAGGCTAATCTGATAAATGATGTTCACTTGATAACATCTTGCTGTGACCTCTGGAAGTAACCCAGTAATTAGAATTTCCTTCAGGATTTCCAGTGTGGTTGGATGCATTGATGACACGCATATTCCCATCATCGGACCTACTGAAAATGAATCAGATTACTGTATGGAATGGAAGGATGCCAGATGGAGGGGTAGTACGAGATATATGCTCTAACCACCACCACAGCTGTTACATAAACACAAACTATTTACAATTTATTTGGTCATCTTTATTTCCTACAAATACAAAAGCAACAGTTATACTTTTTCCTTTTAAAACTTCCAATACTTGAGCATCTCCTCTGCATCTGTCAGTGGTGCTGGTGCAGGTTCTCCCCCCATTTTGCGAGCCTCTGCCTTCTTTCTTTCGACTGAGTACAAGTCAGTTGTTAATTTCATTACTCTAATTAAGAAATGTAACAGGTTGGATATTATGATCTCACTTCTGATATTATAACAGTGATTAAGAATTAAACTTATGTGTTGCCTCGAAGTATGCAAACGTCTTTTTGTCGGGTGCTGTTTCCATGGTGAATCATAACTTTGGAGCTCCACTGATCATGACTTCTCATAGTTGTGGCGCATAGTAGTTAACCTACTCAGAGTGGATAGAACTAACACAATTCAGCTGTTCTGAAACCGAAAACTCAGTGTTTTCCATTTCAGGCTAAGTCAACTCAGAGTTCAAGTTTTTTTTAACTTCCCTTCGTGTATTGTTGTGTGTTTGTTTTGGTTTAATTTGTCCGGATTGAAATCTTTTTTACTTTGTCCAGCACAACATGCAAAGGATATTTTCATTTAACAAGAACTGAGTGTTTGTACGGTATTTAAAAAAATTAATTCATTTTGTGATTCCAGAATATCCAAGACTTTGATTCGGTATCAATAAAAGCAATAGTTATTAAGGGAAGAAACTTCCACCTTGGAATTTCCTAAGGCCCCCCCCCCCACACACACAGTGGGCACCCCGTTCCTGAGAACTAAGATGTCTGTCAAAATTTTGAGAGAAATTAGAATTTGTGTTTTTATTATTATGTTTTTAGGAACATCAAAGTTAATGGTAAAACTATTCTGGAATTAAGTGTGAAAAGTGCTATAAAAATCCATTTCAATTGAATTGCTTCTCTTCAGTTAAGATTCATCATTCTAATTAGTAGAAGTTTAAAAAACACACTTAAAACATAATTTTCTAAATAATGTTTTTTAATAATTTGTTTAGCCTTTGGCACAGTAAAAATATAAATCCAATTGTTTAATTTAGAAAATGATTAATCAATTAAATTTAGTAACACTTTTACTTACAAAATAAATAGGTCTTCATCTGCCTTTATGCTTAGGAAACGGAGTCCCTCGCAAGGGGATCATCATATTTGGAGTTGTTTGCATTAAAACATTTGAAAGTGGTTGAATAATATCACAGATTTAAAGACCCCATTAAAAGTGTTCTGGCTTTTAGTCCACATTTGTAAGCTTCGAATCGTCTAAATGCTAGTCCACTCCTAAAAGTTGACAAAAAGAGCTTTTTGCAGATACATATTTTTGTTGTTTGTTTGTATGTTTTTGAAAATGGACCGAAAGTATTGATGGCATACTAACAAAAGGAAGAATCAAATCAGGGTTTTTCCAGATTGTGGTGGTATCTGAAAGGACAGTTAACCCAAAAAGGAAAATTCTGTCTTTACTCACCTTCATGTCTTTCCAAACCCATAAGACTTTTGTTCATCTTTGAAATGTAAATTAAGATATTTTATGACATATTTATGACATTTTATGAGATATGACAATTCAAAAGTTCATAAAGACAAAATAAAATTATTCCAAACAGTGAGGTTCGTTCTTGTGTCTTATCTAAAGTCTAATAACTTCAGAATGACATGAGGGTGAGTAAATGACTGAATGTGCATGTTCCGTTGTGAACTATCCTTTAAGGCTCTTGGCTTTTTTAAGACCTTGATATGTCCAGTTCATGAAACTATTTCATGGGTCTTTAAATCAAGTCCACAGTTCACTGCATCGCTCTGTGTGGCTATTTGACAGTATTTCACAAAATGTTTGTGTTAAGGAGCAACTGATAATGCAAACCTTTGTAATAATCTGAGTGAGTGATTTTAAAGGACAAATTTATATGTCGCCCTGGCCATTTTGTTACACCTTACTCTCCCCACATGAACTCCATAAAGTCAAGTCAAATTTATTTGTATAGAGCTATTCACAATCCACATTGTTTCAAAGCAGCTTTACAGAAAAAGGTGTTATATTAGCTTATCTTCATGTCGTTATATAGTGATTAGAGTTGGGCATAAATAGAGTCGAGTTTTTTCTTTGTGCTGATACAAAGCAATCAAGAAGTTGAGATATTCTTAGATATATCAATCCACATTTAGTATCTCCAACTTATATAAGAGCAGGGCGAATGATATAGGTGCTATGCAGTCTGTAGCATGGTTTCCATAATAAAAGCTTCCTCACTAAAAAAAGTCCATCCCCTGTTGTTTTCTCACATCAAAATCCACCAACATACTTGTTTAGAACTGTTTGTAAACAGTGCTTGAACTGTGCTTATTTCTCTCCTGAATCAGACAAAACATATTCACTGGAGAAAGCAATTTTATGGATAGAGGACTGAAGCAACTGTTTGAAGTTTCAAATGCTTTAATGACAGATTTGTTTCTTATAAACATGACAGCTTTTGCAATTCAAAAAACATCAAGAGGAGTTTTTGTTTACAAAATATATGTGTACTGTGTATTATGTAAATATAAATACATACACATGCATGTATATATTTAAGAAAAATATGTTGTTTATATATTAAACATATTTATATATAATATAAAATATATATATATATATACAGTATAGATATATGTAAAAGACTTTTTCAAAATATTACTGTATCTGGAATTTATATATACAAACTAAATGAAACAGTACACAACATATATTTGTAAACAAAAAGTATTATTTTGGATGTTGTGATTAATAATGATAATCGCGGCAGCAGTAGTTTTTATCAGCTGTTTGGACTCTATTCTGATGGCACCCATTCACTGCAGAGGAAACACTGGTGAGCAAGGGTGGAATGCTACTATAAATTTCTTCAGATATGTTCTGATGAAGAAACAAACTCTTCTACATCTTAGATGGCCTGAGGGTGAATAAACTCATAATTCATTATATGATTAATATATGATAAACTGTACCATGGCTTTCTGTTTATATACAGCACTTATAATCCTACAGATACGCTTTAGAAAAAAATCAGACTACCCAGCTGTCGGTTCCCCCTAAGGACCGGTCACTCTCTGCTAGATAACCTGATTACTTCTGTGTCCTGTGTGTTTTCAGATGGTTTAAGCCGAGCGCACAGGCTTTCAGCAGCACGTGGCGGAGAGGAGGAGCCGGGCTGGCCAGCGGGCGTGTGAGCTACGACTACAGTAAGTCAGTGATGTGTGTCTGCTGTGTGGTATGCGGACAGGCATGTGGGCATTGACACGCTGGTTCCTCCCCTCCATCTGATTAATGGCTGTGTGAGAAAGCAGCCACCCTTTCAGGCCCCTCAGACTTTTCAAAATAAACAACTCCTGCTCTCTGGATTACTATCGATCCGAGCCGCCGCTGAAGACGAGCGTGCAAGGCCGAGATCTCTTTCCCCCCATTTTTGCTTTCCCTGTAATCTGTCCTTCTCTCACTTTATCTCCAGCCTTTCAATCCATCACTCAGACAATCATCTTGTCTTTCCCCCTGCAATTCTGGAGTTGATGTCTTTGTCTCTTTTTGGAGGTAACCCTTTTATTTATATGACGAACATTGTGCTTAACTACTGTAAAAGCATTTAAATCCCACTAAAAAGAAGTATGACTGCCAGTGGAGGATAATGTTATGAATGTCAGAGATCTATAATGCCCTTGGCATCTTCTCAGCAGATTGGTATGTCGTCTTCTGCTGAAGCCTGTTATTATAGTCTCCTGAGAAACGTAGCGCACAGAGAGGCCGGCTTCATGCATGGTCTTCAAAATATATGTTTTTCTACCCATTCCTTGCATATTTTCCCCAAGCCAGTGTCTGAGTGGTCAGTTGACTGCCATCGTCTCATATAGATGGGTTTGCATAAGGTCTGGTCCACTTGTTCTGGCCAAGAACCGCCCACTTAGACAGGAAAATGAGAAATGACGCCATCTAGAACCCAATTATAGCTTGTTTTGGTGATATGTTGTTTAGGGTGGTTGTACTAGGTTGAAGTGGACTAATAATAGATGGAGGAAATATTCAAATAATTGAACAGCAGTGGGATAGAAGAACCAGAAGTAATTGACTGGGAAATGTGTTTTTCCCTACCTTTGGTATTGAACCTGATTTCTTTCTGTCCAAATTAATAGTTGATTATAATGGACATAAATTCGTGGACAAAACAAGCAGAGGAATACAGTAGTTCTGTTGGGATATTACATTACCCTTAAAAAACTGGTTTTAGGATTTTCTCTTTTATGATCACCAGGGTGCATTTATTTTATTTTTTAAAACACCTATAATGGTATAAAATCCATACTGCAACGTTTTTTTTTATATATTTTAAAATGTAATTTATTTCTGTGATGTATAGCTACATTTTCAGTCTCATTACTCCAGTCTTCAGTGTCACAGGATCCTCCAGAAATAGTTCTAATATGCTGATTTAGAAAAACATCTCATTATCAATGTTAAAAAACTGTTTTCGTAAAACATTTTAAATGTTTTGTAAAACCTTTCAAAGGCACTTTTGTAAACATTCAAATATCGTAAAAACTGTCGCATTGTGATCAAGGGAACTAGGATGCTGGAATGTATTAATAATAAAAACAAGTAATAAAAAAGGAATTAATCAGTACTATATATATTATATATAACTTTTTTGCTACTGACACTCTACAGCAAAAGATGGAAATAACTGATTTAAAACAATTTTTTAACTGGTGAAAGTACTAGTGTTCTAATATTTTTGGCCACCACTGTATGTATATATATATCTGGGGGAAAAAAACAAAGAAAACCTGCAACCTGGTACCTTATGATATCATTTCTGAGCAGACTGGTAAGAATACATGACCAATCCGATTATAGTTGGCGGTTTTTATCATATTTTCAGCTTTTATGATTTCAGCAAAAATTACAGTATTGGAGTTGCATTTTTTGGGGTCAGGACTGCACGATTATGACAAAACCCATAATTGTTGATTATTTCCCTTGATAATGCAACCACAATAATTTCAGTAAATAAAAATAGCTTTTAAAATACATGGCCACTGCAGACCAGATTTTTTCACAGGCTGCACATCTAAAATAACCCAAGAATCTGAGTGTTGCTGAATAACTTCAATGCTGTTTTATACATCAGTAATGACCTTTAGCCACTGTGAACAAGAGTGAAACATAAAGCACATTTAAATACATCTATAAATGACACAATAGCAGTATACTATAAAGATTTTTTTAATCTTAATAAAGTTGTAAATTAAACAGACTATTGGAGTATGTTTTACCGTTTCAGTTGTACATACTTCAGAAATTCAGTATGCTATGTTTCTTTGTGATATATAACACACAATCGTGAAGTTTACTATTAATTTCTCAGTGAAAATTGTTTCTACCATTTTTTCAGCATGAAATGCTGCAGTCGACACTTTACAGTGATCTGCAGCAGCCATGATCATAAATCTGACTATTTCTTTGATTTATCACCCTATAATTGATACATAAAAACATTCTCCACGACAGCATTAAATTGACCGGCATAACCGATTGTCCTCGAACCGGCAGGTTAACAGTTATGCCGCCTGCGGCCCCCGTAGAGCCTCTGGTGAGCAGGGCTTTCCCCCTGAGCCACAGACAATGGCATCTTTTGAGTGCACCAGACGAGCACTAGGACCCAGAGAGCGCTGCATTTTCTTCCAGGGGTTGCCTAAACCTCAGCGCGCGCACACTCCTGCTTAGGAAAACTAAAAGATAGGCAAAGAGAGAGGGAGAGACTAGAGGAACGCGGCTCTGTTGTTGTGGTCACTCCAAGAACATGGAGGGGCTGGAGTGCAGGAACTGACCCGCTGCCATCGGGAGGACAGGAACACATGTGGAAGGGCTTGTTCAGAGCGGATCAGGATTAAAAGGTGACTCGATTGTTGTTGATCTTTACGGCACGCGTGCGAATGCATGCGCGCATTTATGAGTGTTTGTGTTGTAGAGGCTTTAACAAAAGGAGGCTGGAGTGTGCTTGGGAGTGTAGGGACGGATTGTGGAAATGAGTCATCGCTGTGCACGAGGGTAATACTGTGTGTGTGTGTGTGGTGGTGTGTGTGTTTGTGTGTGTGTGTTTGGGGTTCTCTTCCTGTTGAGGGGGAGCACGCGAGGCTGTTCCGTGCGAAAACGGGTGAGAATGGCGCTAGATAAAAGTTTGCCGTGGATTTGAAAGGATACACCACAGTTTTGTCATTAACTTCTCATCTGTTAGGCCATCCGAGGAATCTCAGGAGCGTTTCTGTGGGGAAGACAGGTTTACCACAGACTGCTTGTGATCTCTGTGGTAGCCTGGACAGATGGTGGTAGGCGTGTGTGTGTGTGTGGGGGGTATGTTATGTCTGTCAGGCGGAAAACTAGTTAAGAGAGGCAGATCTGATGAGGAGCACAGCAACAGCAGAAAGACGCCTCGGTCTGACTGGATCTACACAGCTGATTGTACAAATGGACGCGTCGCTTGTTAATCGCGCTCCACGTGTGTGGGTGTGTGTGTGTTTGTGTGTGTGCGTGCGTGCGTTGCGTGCGTGTTGTGTGTTGTGTGTGTATGTGTTTTGTGAGTCCTGGCTTTGGATCTGGTTTGGTTCTTGGTGACTTTTTTGTTATCACCCGCGTTATCTGCCAATTTTTTTTCCATTTTTTGGATTAAGTGGTCATATGAATGCGATATCAATTTTGTCCCTTTTCTTTGGATTGTACAAGCTCTTGGTGCATAAAGAAGATCTGTAAAGTTTCAAAGACTAAAGTCTCAAATCCGAAGAGATATTCTTTATAAAGTTCAGAGTCAGCCACACCTACCAAAACGGCTCGTTCTAAAACACGCCCCCACATATCTACATCACGATGGGGGAAGATTTGCATAACACCGCCCAAGTGTTCACACAAAGAAAGAAGGCGTAAATTTTAATATCACTGTAGTATTGTTGTTTCCGCCCGCCATGTCGTGAAGGCGCTGTGTGCTTTCGTTTTTTTTTTGAAAAGCGAAACTACGTTGTTTTGGTCTTCCAAAGAGCACTATATCCGCTTCGTCATGCTCGAGCTGATCCGTGCGTGTCGCGGAGGAATCAATCAACTTCACCTGTGGATCGCGGGACCGGCTTTCAACCGTGGGACGAAGCTGAGTCCAGCACGGGTCTCACATGGGTTGCCACAGGCATCACGTATGTGAGGGCTTAACATTTCCTCACATGCTGGAGGTATTTTCCGTCCAATCATGACGCACTCGATAGCTTGCATCACAGCACACTCCTCGGTTTTCAGACTGATGAGCTTTGTAAAATCGACGCGTTTCAGAAAGGCGTTGCATAGAGGAGAAACAATAATGTAGCATTATGTGGAAAATGTTTTTTTTTTAACCTTAACCGCATAAACACATTTCATTACAACCAATAACAAAAAATAATGTTATTTTTAGCAGCATCATATTGACCCCTTTAAGGCTGTTTTGTGGTGCTCAGTTTAAATATATGTGTAGGCCTGTCGCAATAATCAATATATGAACTTATCGCGCGAAATATGTACATGACCTCAATCATTTTTTGGTGATGCAATATATCACCCATTATCGTTACTTAAAAATTAATGTCACCATGTTTTGTACATTCCATTTGCGCCTGTGTCTTTTGCAGCTTCTCGTGCATAATGTGGTGTAGTTGGTGCTAGTTCAAATTTTTAAAAAATGCTTCTACAAAAAAAAATGTTTTATCTGCAGATATGGCCTTGTTTAGGGGTCTGTGCCTTTGTGCGTACGGACATCTCTGCTAAGTAGTGATTGTGTTTTTCAGCAACGGTGTGTGCACCCTTAATTTACAGAGAAAAGGTCCCAGGGGGTGGGGCGGGAAAATCTTTAGATGGAAAAATCTCCATACAAGTTCTTTTTTTTCTACTTGTTACTTTGCACTTTTTTTGTTAGAAAATGTTTATTTCATATTTATTCAGGTTTTTTAAGCTATCTAATATTTTGATGATCTAAATATTCTTAAAAATCTAAAGTTTGTTGTCATGTGGAAGTGTGTAGGCCGCCTTGGATTTTTATGCTGTTACATTATGATTATATATTCAGTGGCATAAAATGGTCTTTAAAATGATAATAATATCGCTTATCGCAGTTATTTCTGGGGCAATATATCGCACAACAAAAAGTTGTTATCGTGACAGGCCTATATATGTGTATTTGGACATTTTGGGAATGATCGTTTGGGTCAAAGGTCCCCACAGGACTGTAAAACCGGAAATCAGCTACAATATGTGGCGACCAGTCAGCAGGTCCCGTGAGGAATATGATGCAATAAACTTTGAAAATGAAAATTCTGTCATATTTGCTCACCCTCATGTTGTTGCAAACCTGTATGACTGTCTTTGTTTTGCAGAACACAAAGATATTTGGAAGATTGTTGGTAATCAAATAGTTTTGGTTACCATTGACTTCCATTGTAGGAAGAAAAAACAAACAAACAAACTTCTGTGGAGAAACCCCACTCTGAGCGAACCTAATGTGAGAGAAAACGGATGTTTTTGCTTTTTAAAAACCTGCTTCTCATTTCAGGCAAAATCTCTGCTTCTACTTTTTTACCGCTCGCATACTCTGGTCAACAGTGAAACCGTTCCAGTGCGGTAATACTAAATACCTGCACTCTCGGACTGCCGACCAATAAGATGAACTGTTATGATATATACTTTTTTTCATTTAACTTCTATGTCTGATTAAATATAATACAAAAACAAAATACAAATAATTGTCTTAATTAGTATCACGGTGTACTACTTTAAACTGAAAAAAACAAAACAGTTTTGTTTCTTGAAACAAAATAAATGTTAAATGAAATAAAATAAAATAAACTCAAAACTTGTTTTATTTCAGACAGTTGCTAAGGCAACATCGTTTTCATTCAGTGTAAGTGCTAAAACAACTAAAACAAAAATTTAATAAATAAAAATTCATAAAATCCATAAGAACTAAATAGACATTTCTCAGAAAACGAATAAACAGAACAACAAAATTACTAAAACATTTAGATTATTAATTACTTTTAGATTACTAAAATTCAATTGAAATCAAACTATTAAAATTGCAATCTAATTCAAAACATTAATAAAATCTATGATATATAGATATATCAATGATGCTGAAATATCACTGGCCACTATTTTTGTCTTGGTTTTTAAGTCGGAATATCTTAAAATCCTCAACAAAGTTTTATTTGCTTGAAGTATAATATAAATGAAGTAAAATCGATATAAGTGTAGTAAGGTTGATACAAAAACTTTATATTATTTATTTTAACTTATTCAATATACCATACTTCACAATGCAGTGTACAAAAGTGTGTAAAGTTGATGATCAGTCCTGGAATGCGAATCCAATTCATCTGAAGATGCAAAATGTGTCGAACATTGCAAAAACAAGTGCGCAATTCTAACTGTTCGGCCACATTTTTACTGATATGATGTAATGCTCCATGATAATGAGTTTCAGGCCACAAAACCAGTCGCACTGATGAGAGAACAGCCAGAACACTGTTTCCTCTCAGTGTCCTTGAACTTGTTTGAGAGGAAAGAGCAAAGCCATGAGCGAGAGGGGTGTTTAGTTTCAGGGGCTGATGTCATGCTGTAGTCTGACTGATTGCTCTGCAGCTCTGCTTCTGATTGGTCGACGGCCGCTTTAGCTGTGTGAGTGACTGTTTTTATTTTTATTGTTCATGAATATTTACTGGCCGGTTGCTGGTGAAAGTGGTTGGCACTGTACTGTGTGTGTAGTAGGGCAGTGTATATTTGAAGCATGTTGAGCACCTTGTAAGTATGTCTTATCGTCCGAACTGACCCTCAGTCAGACTCGGCAGGAGTTATGATTAGCTGCGGTTATCTTTACAGCTGGAGCATAAGCAGCTATAAAAGCCCAGATTTCATGTGATGATGATGATGTCATGCCTTAGTGACTCATAAGTGATTTGATCATCTTCGCCATGGGCCATTGTGTCATTTTCTAAAATGGTTTAAACAGGGTCTGTTTATTCTTGAAAATGTTTAGTGGTGCTTGCTTAGGTCATCGCTATTATTATTGCTTTTTATTTTAGCGTTATTTCTATATTATTATGGTGTTTCTTAATATTTTGGAAAAGCTTTTATATTTATATTTCAGTTTTTTTTTTAAAGTTTTATTAATTTGATGTATTTTATGTTTATTAGTTTGTTATTATTTTAGTACTTAAACATTTTCTTTTCATTTAATATTTGATTTAAATAACAAATATTTTGTAAACGTTTTAATCAGGGTTAAACTAAGACAATTAAACATGTTGTTACTTAAACTAAATGTTTTGTTCCTTGAAAAACAAACAACAACTTCTGTTATATCAGCTATTCTGGAATTTATCATTTTTATTTAGCTTAACGTGATGTACTAACATAACTGAAATAAAAATGCATCAAAACTATATAGACCTACAAATGACAAAAATACATGACTAACACTAACTAAAATTGAAATGGAAATTGAAAATCTAAAAATTAATACTATGAATTAGTAAAAAAAAATCTCAATGATTGTAAATGACGTGCCCTTCAAACGACTCTTGTTTCCTATACAGGAGCCACCGTACTTGGGTCCATATTTTTGGCTTTTTATTTGGCTTTATTGTATCCTAGAACCTTATGAAAGATGAAGAATTCCTTCACGCATTCTTTCTATCTTTCTCCATCCTCGTCCCCCCCCCCCCCCCCTCCCCTTCCCTCTCTTGTGGACTGTAAAGTGAAATGTCAGCCTCACTTACACATGGTTCTGAGTGCAACAGCTGGATATCTCTCAGACTCGGCACTCAGAGGAAACCCTCAGGGGTCAAAGAAGCAGCTGAGCTGAACTTTCAGTTTTACAACATTTCTTATTTCAGCTGAAGTGTGTCATTTATGAATGTAAATACTGGCGTCCATCCCACAGCCCGATGTTCAAAGTCAATCTAAGAGTAAGCATTCCTAGTTGGATTTTCTGAAAATTAATATTTTTTTTCATTTCTATGTGCTATTGGGTTGGACATGAAATGAAATGCCATTCACAACCCATTTTACTTCTGTAATGTGACACTTTTCTGAGTGAAACAGGATATTTAATGTGAACAAATAGCTTGATTTTACCTATCATAAATGTATTGCATGCATTATTGCTAAAGTATTGCTTAAATAGCAATACGGCTAATAGTTCATGTCAAAGGACATCAGTGTGTAGATGAAGTTAGGTCAGAAAAAAAACTGTTATTACATATTATATTGAAATTTTTGTTGTTAAAATTTAATATTTTTTTTCTTAAAGGGGTCCGAGTATGCTTTTTCATTTTTTTAATTTTAGTCAGTGTGTAGGGTGTATGTTTGGGCATAAAAAAGATCTACAAAGTTACAAATCTCAAAGTCCACTCCAAGGGAGATATTTGTTTTTACAAAATCACCTTTTTCAAGACTACAACAACTGCTCGTTTGGCCTCAGCATTGTTTTCTTGGTTTGTGATGTCACAGAAATCATTAAAATACCTTCCCCGCCTACGTAAAATTTGAATGGTGGGGGTGAGAAGGGGCGAGGTCGTGTTTAGAACCAAGAGATATGTATAGATTCCTCATTCGACCGCTCCAAGCACGTAGACGCATCCGCCATCTTGGAACGGTCAATTTGACGTCATTCACTATAATATGGGTTTCGCAGACCATCGGCTGTGCAGGATTGTGGCATCTTCGAATATTCATTGGTTATTAATGGTGCTCCGATTGATCGGCTATCGATCACAATAATCGATAATCGCTTTGGGATGATTGATCGGCGGTCTCTAAAAGACCGATTCTCATAAAACTGATCTCAAGCTGATGACGCGCCTGCCATGAGAGGTTTGGCCACCATGCACTGGCACCTTCTCAGCACTCAGCAAGACTAAGCGCCATTCATGTTGATTGTAACTCTCTCTGTGACACACAGACACACTCCCCATAAAGTTATACATAAAAATACCACAGAAAGAAAGTTATTCAATATCACACGAAGAGTGCCAGTTCTCACCTCTAAAATCAGCATGATTACAAAAGTGATTTTATTCAACAGTTCAATATACAAGAAGGTAATATTATGAGACTTAGTTTATATAAAACCCAAACAAAAACGAAACCAAAGGGTTGCCTATATGCTCATTCCCCAACAAATATTCCAACACCCACAGCGCTGTTTTGCATCTCTGCGCAACATGCAAGGGAACAAAAGGGGGGAAAAAAAAAAAAGGGGAGTTTATGTGGGGCGGGGGGGGCAGATTCCGCGGGGTGAGGGATAAATTACACAGCACAGAGTAGATCCCAACAAAAGGTACTAAACATCACTGGACGTATTCAGGAAAAAAAGGAGGGGAAATTCAAAACACAAAGCATGTGGGGGGGGGCCAGGTTACCAGGGGGAGCATGGGGGGGGGGGGCGGGGGGCGCATTATATGAAAGTACATGTACTTGCTGCCACCAGACCTGGCTGATTTATTGCACATTGAAGGGTCATAATGCTGTATGCGAAAAAGACATGATTTGTTTGGTGTTAGAAGTATATAATAGCAGCGAGTATGAAATGTGATTGCTGAGGATATGGAGGAAGATCCTTTGTATGAGACAGGTGCTGTTTAGTAAAAAACAATTTTTTTCCACATTCTGTACATTATTGTTTCTTCTCTATGTCCTGCCTTTCTGAAACGTGTGGATTTTTACAAAGCTCATCGGTCTGAAAAAGCGAGGTTCTGTGATTGGCCAGCTATCCAGTGTGTTGTGATTTGGCCGAATACCTCAAGCGTGTTACGGACAGTGACTCCCTTACACCTTGATGCCGTGTTCCCGGCCGGAGCGACTAGACAAACCATTGCACCCATTATAAATTAGGCATTTGTTTTTTGCTCATTGGGATCAAATATTGGATTATAATGACTTATACGTTTTTTCGCGTTGCATGCATCACGACCGCGTAAAAATAAAACCATGTTTGCATTTGTGATCAGATACCCCCTGGGGGAAAAAAATTAACAAAACAACAGTGCTACTCTACACTGCCAAAACTCCCCCCGCGTTTGAATCATGGTGGCAAATCCTTAAATGAAAATGTATTTTACAGTCTAGTGAGTCAGAACAGTGATGGCAGGTAGTCTACTCTACCAGGATGCAGGAAACAGTCCTCCCTAAAAGTGTCACTGCATTTCCTCAGCGACCAGCACGGATCAGCTCTAGCATGACGAAGCAATATCGTCCTCTTCTGGAAGACCAAACAAAGTAGTTTCCTTTCACAATGAAACACACAGTGTCTTCACGACATGGCGGCGGCAACAAACAATACTACAGCGAGAATAAAAGTTACGCCGCCGCCTTTGCGTGAACATTTGGGCGGTGTTATGCAGATCTTCCCACATAGTGATGTAGATATTTTGGGGCGTGTTAGAACGAGCCGTTTTTTGGTAGGCGTGGTTGACTCTTAAATTTGATAAAGAATATCACTTTGGATTTGAGACTTAAGTCTTTGCAACTTTACGTCTTCTTTATGCACCATGAGCTTGTAACACTTCAAAGAGAAAGGAATAATTGACATTGCATCATATGAACCCTTTAAAAGTCTGTGTTAAAAGAGAGCTACTGTTGCGCCATTTAATTAAGCCGACTGCTGTATCCTATATCCAGTTTAGGCTGTTTCCCTAAATATTGTATATACAGTGGTACGGAAAGTATTCAGACCCCCTTAATTTTTCACTCTTTGTTATATTGCAGTCATTTGTTAAAATCATTTAAGTTAATTTTTTCCGCTCATTAATGTACACACAGCACCCCATATTGACAGAAAAACACCGAATTGTTGAAATTTTTGCAGATTTAATAAAAAAGAAAACTGAAATCTCCATTTTCCTAAGTATTCTGACCCTTTGCTCAGTATTTAGTAGAATCACCCTTTTGATCTAATACAGCCATGAGTCTTTTTGGGAAAGATTTCAAGTTTTTCACACCTGGATTTGGGGTTCCTCTGCCATTCCTCCTTGCAGTTCCTCTCCAGTTCTGTCAGGTTGGTTGGTAAACGTTGGTGGACAGCCATTTCTCTCCAGAGATGCTCAATTGGGTTGGGTTAAGTCAGGGCTCTGGCTGGGCCATAAAAGAACAGTCACAGAGTTGTTGTGAAAACACTCCTTCGTTATTTTAGCTTTGTGCTTAGTGTCATTGTCTTGTTGGAAGGTAAACCTGTCGTCCCAGGTGCTGATGTCCTTAGCACTCGGGAGAAGGTGGTCGTGGCCATGATTCCCTGTACTACTTGGCGCATGGTCATGGGGCTTTCCGGCGTCGGGATTCAACCAGTCGTGTCCCCCCCCGTGTCCCCGTGGGGAGCTGGCAAACACCCCCCAGCTGAGTGTGGGGCGTGGGCCCGCGGACCATGCTTCACTTTTGGGACTGTGGAGTTGGGCAGGTGAGGGGGGGTGAGCACGTTTTCGGGGATCCCCACATACCGCTTAGACATGACGTCCAAATTTATTCTTGGTCTCTTTCAGCACCGAGAATCTTGGATTTCTCACCATCTTGATCTCCCTCGGCTTTCATGTGTCTTGCCTGAGGCAGCTTCGTCGGGCCCCTCTGCCATCAAAGACCAAAAAAAAAAAAAAGAAGAAAAAGGGGAAAAAAAGAGAGAGAAAAAAAAAAAAAAAGAGGGGGAAGGGGGAGAGAAGAAAAAAGGAAGGAAAAGGAAAAAGAGAGAAAAAGGAGAGAAAAAAAAGGGGGGGGAAAAAGGGGGAAAAAAAAAAAAAAAAAAAAGGGGGGTTGGGGGGAAGGGGAAAGGGAGCAGGGGAAAAAGAAAAAGAGGGGGAGGTCGTGTGTGAAGGAGAAGAAGAAGAAAGAAAAGAAGAAAAAAGAGGGGAAAAAGGGGGGAGAAAGAAAGAAAAAGGGGAGGAAAGGAGGAGAAAAGAAGAAAGGGAGAGAAAAAGAAAGAAGGGAAAAAAGAGAGCGTCTCGATCTAAGGACACTTGGAGAGAGGAAAAGCAATGAAAGCAAAAGGAAAAAAAAGGAGGGAAAAGGGGTGGGAGGAGGTAAATGAGAGAAATTAGAAGCGAAAAATGGGAATGCTGGGCGGCGGAGGGAAAAAAAAAGAAAAGCGGGAAAAAAGTGGCGTGCTGCCTAGGGTAGGGGGTCGTCCCGAGGCTGTGCACTGGCGTGGAAGGGCAGAAGAAAAAAGGAGGGCTGTCATAGGCCAGGTGTGGCAGGACAGATAAGAGTAGCTGAAGTGAGGGGAAAATAAAGGTGGAGGGGGCAAGGTGTCTAGGAAAAAAAACGATGGGTGGGAACACTAAAATAAGCGCGAGGAAAGCAGGAGTCGACAAAAAAACTGGGGGGCGTCAAAAGGAGTAGAAAAAAAGGGGAGGGGAGGGGGCAGAGAGGAGGAAGAGTGAAGAGACAAGGGGGGGGGGGGGGGGGGGGAAGAAAAGAACAAAATCCCCCAAGTGAACAAAAAAAAACAAAATCCAATTTTGGTAAACAGAAGCAGAAACGGCCAGCAACTATAAATGGTCAAAAGGGATGGGGGGCCGACGGACCAAACGTCTTCCATTTAAGATTATGGAGGCCACTGTGCTCTTAGAACCTTAAGTGCAGCAGAAATGTTTCTGTAACCTTGGCCAGATCTGTGCCTTGCCACACTTCTGTCTCTGAGCTCTTCAGGCAGTTCCTTTTACCTCATTATTCTCATTTGCTCTGACATGCACTGGGAGCTGTAAGGTCTTATATAGACAGGTGTGTGGCTTTCCTAATCACGTCCAATCAGTATAATCAAACACAGCTGGACTCAAATTAAGGTGTATAACCATCTCAAGGATGATCAGAAGAAATGGACAGCACTGAGTTAAATATATGAGTGTCACAGCAAAGGGTCTGAATACTTAAGTGATATTTGATATTTCAGTTTTTCTTTTTTAATACATCTGCAAAAATGTCAACAATTCTGTGTTTTTCTGTCATTTTGGGGTGCTGTGTGTACATTAATGTGGGAAAAAAATTAACTTAAATGATTTTAGCAACTGGCTGCAATATAACAAAAAGTGAAAAATATAAGGGGGTCTGAATACATTCCGTACCCACTGTGATACTGTTTGAAGTACCTTGTAAACTTTTGACCCTATCAAATTATTCATATCGCTAACTCGCATAAGTACTTGGTACATTATCGGCTGTGTCGGCAGACGTTCCACTAATCTCACGTATGTACTCTCTTTGATATTGGTTGATATCAGAAGGGGGGGCTAAGAGAGCGCCCTCCCCTTTGCACAAGGGGCGGCTGGAAGTTCTTTCTCAACAATCCATCGCTGAAAGTGAACACTCAGATGGGACTGTCAACTTTTATCTCAGCTCTCCCCTTCCTCCCCGATCCTGCTCTATCCATTATCGTTGTTAATTACTTCAGCAGAATTTCGGCACATTTCGCGATAGAAAGCGGCGCTTTACGTTACGTTATTAAACTGTGACATTAAACAACAAAAATACATAATAATCTTCTGAGAACAGGACTGTAAATAAGGTGAATTTTTACTTAACATTAAATCGTCCTCCTCCCATTTCACCTCAAAATTATGGGGAAGCTGTGCCTCCCCTGCCTCCCCCGACGAGCCGCAACTGATACTATTTGACTGATTAAATGTTAGAATTTGACTTAAAAGAGGATGCACACTTTTAGAAAAAAAGGCTTTATAAAGGTAAAAATCTATTTAAACTTATTGGAACAGAACAGATCAATTTCTATCACTGCTGTGAACTGACCAACACACAGATTAGGGAGTGCGCCGATCTGGTATTCAGTATCGGTATCGCTCCGGTACTGGCATTTTCTGCTGGATTGGGGTATCGTTCAGACGAGACCGATCCAAATCCGATATAGAGCATATACTATTCTATGTTGCTATAGTAAGAGGCGAGTCTTTTATTTTGATGGCGCGCCAGACTTCTATTTTGACGGCGCTGAGAGCGGCAGAGCCTGAGCACAGTGCTCACATTCTCCCTGTTAGCTGTCATTGTTCAGTTCTGTCTAATAAGGATAGAAGTCTGTCTAATAATCAGATAGTACTGTTAAACAAAGGAATTAAAATGTTTATAAAAAAGTATTATAACGATTGCTTTTTATATTATTAGTAATAGAAAGGCAAACATTATAATACTTTCTCTTTTTCCGTTAGCATTCAGC